>OZ025258.1:19622183-19949008 GCA_964019135.1 Arenicola marina | reverse complement strand
AACAGGGTGATTTATTCAGCGTACACAAGTTTGCTACGGGAACATATCGCGTCCTGGGAAACGGCTCGATCTTGATTTCGGTTTATGGCTGTTTCAGTTACTGCACATCTGCTCTAACACATCTGCTATAATCCAACTTATTAAATGATATCTCAAGTTTCTGCCACATTCTTCACCTCCGTTTGTCCTTCCTGGCATATGAAGTGTGCGTGTGTGGGGTGGAGGGGGCGGCAAGGGGGGATCGTGTTCCCAGATCAAGAAGAATAGAGAAAAAACTCCTGGGTCACGGTTACCTAATACTAAAATTCCCAGTTCACGATTAATGAAAATCCTTGATCACGACGGTCGGCTAATACCCCATTCCCAATTCACGAAGAATTATTTGAATCATTACCAGTTCAGGGTGTAATGAAAACCCCATTCTCAAGGAACGGATATACGCCTAGCCGGCACCCTTCCCGTCCAGTCGTCTAAAAATTAGCAGACCCCCTGATCAAAAGTTGTTTAAAGCCCCAAGAGCCAATTTTCAGTGCCCCCCCCCCCCCCCCCGGACCGCCTTCCTTTTAAAATTCCTGAAATCATGACATCAACTATGTTATATCTACAAATAAACGCCATCAGATACGTCAGTATTGTGGGGGCATTCAAGAGAAATGTGCAAAGGGAGGGCTTTGAACCGATGTTGACATTGATCAGTCAAGGCTATTAGGGGGCTGGTCGGGGTTAGGCAGTCTTTATGTGCACAGCGACCATCGGGTGGCGACGCTACAAGTAGCCTCCCTGTGACGTAACTGACAGGGAACCAGGCTTTATGTGGCAATAGTCGTGGCAACAGGATACGGGAATGTCTCTTTTGATTTTCGGTAATCATGTCAAATCGGGGTTGCCTTCAGCCCCCCACCCCCACCCCCCACCCCCACCTCCACCCTCCCCCAGCCGGGTCTGCTGTGTCTCCCGTTGTCATGGCTGTGGCACTAATTGTCAGCGAAACGGATATACCGCCAGTGATTACCCGGAATGATCCTGTTGCTTGTCCGCCCAACGAAGAAATGTCCACCGTATTATGAACGACGGAAAGCATCGCAGAAGAACCGCCGATATACAACTGATAATGAGTATGATTTAGATTGATTGTACCTTAACGGCACTGTCAGTCTGGAACGAAGCCTTAGTACACGGTACCATGTTGGTAATGAAGACGGTACTGCAAAATATGTACACGAGGTACACGACTTAACACTTGTCTTGATGCCTTGATGTCTACGAGGGGATTCAGCAGTTTGCCTGCTAAAGCCTTTTCAGTCTTTTAAATGGGAATCATTTGTTGAGAGCCTCATTGCATAAGGATTAAGCCATGGCGCACACGAACTAAACAAGCAGGTGCGTTTAAAGACATTTTATGTCGTGCTAGCACAGGTAGATACATACGCGGAAAAGTGGCAATTTTGTGAATGGCGTCATCAAACTGTAGGCATTTTAAACGTTTTTTGCCACAAGTGGACTAGGAAAGGGTGGGTGACGGCTAAGAGAGCATGACAACCGGGGATGGGGCTGACACATTTTTTTCCCGGCAATACCCGTTAGTATACCCCCATTCCACTCTACGCTGGATCCGCGATTGAATTGTGGGCATTTTGTACTAGGATACCACTATAGTGCGGATTCATGATACCACTACAATGCGGATTCATGATACCACTACAATGTGGATTCATGATACCACTACAATGTAAAAAAAGTAAAGTATACACCTCTCCTCTGAACTTCTAAGTCAAGTAAACGTCTATCGTGTTTTTTGCAGGTGAAATCTGCATGATCACAATTCACATGTTATTGCTAACGGAACGTTATACCTCGATATATTTATTTCGCTATGAATATGAGATAACGAAGATATATATTTGGCAATTGGCAATTGGATTAGCTGTATTTGGCAATTTTATTTGGTCGTGTGCACTCCGTTTCGGACGGGAGACGCCTCATCTTCCATTAATTACAACTGATGTGATCCCCCAGCCACTTGAGGGTGAACCGCGGGGCACAGAAACCTCATAAATCCGCATCCCGGTGACTGCGGCTGACACCCCCGAGTTATTAGCACCAACGACATTACCACCTGACAGGCCGATGACGCAATACTATGGTTACCATAGTAGCCATTATCTTGTAACCTGAAAGTCCCTTAATTGGAGCGGCTGGACCGAGTGGTTGGCGGGGGAGAGACTTATAGATAGGGGTACTGGTGCTGGTGCTGGATGTGACACGGGGTGACAGGTCAGGGGGTGGGTGGAGGTGGGGATATAGGGGTGGTCAGGGCGGGCGGGGGGGGGGGGGGTAGTAGGACGATGAAGAATCAAAGAGACGGCTTATGTATGTTATATAAGCTCTCTCGATGCCACGCTGTCACTGCGGGCTGTCTTCAGATAGTCGAGTTGTCATCCTCACAGTTATCCGCCAAGAATATTGACGAATTGGCTTCGTTTGGACCTCTACGACCTTACGTAACCCCCTTAGACCAGGGTGCTTGGCGTGGGGCGGGTTGACTTGGCCGGAAAGCCGGGCTCGTTGTGTAACAAAAGCGATGACTTAATGATAAATACCGGAGTCTATCTATAGTGGGGTGTCTTTTGTTCCTCGTTTCTTGGAGGTGGAGGGTGGAGGGCGGAGGGAGGGGGGGGGTGGTATAGAAGCGAAAACCCGCCTACTGAATTTAAAGGGAAAGGGGTGCAAATAGATGGTTCATTATTTTTAATTATTAACGAGGAAATAATCGACGAAGGCTTATCTCGATATATTGCAAATATAAGTGATATCTTCATTGTTATGTGTGAGAGAGCTCTATAGTCTATTGTCCTTTAGACCTCATTGTCCAGTGTGAGAGAGCCCTATACTCTATTACCCTTTAGACCTCATTGTCCAGCGTGAGAGAGCCCTATACTCTATTATCCTTTTGGCCTCATTGTCTACCAATCATTGCTTAGTTCCTTGTAACGGTTACGTAGCAGGTGATTCCAATATTATACTCATGTTTCGTGTCATTAATTCGTGTAATTAATATAACAGAAAACATTCTCTGCCATCGTTTGTTAGTCATCTTCTGTTAGCAAGCCACATGTAAAGCCTATTGTTATTAGTACCATTATTATCGACCATTACAAGCGGAATGACTTTTCTAGTTTGTGATGCATAATATACTTAGCAAGAGTAATATCATATATGGCCTGCTATGGCAATATCCGCCATTTTGCAACATGTCAGCCATGAACTATACGCGCACCGCTGGGCATACGTTATAGGTTACACACCAATATGTCGTGCGTAGAAAAGTATTTGGCGTCTAGTAGTGCCTAAAATATGGTTGCATATCTGAGTTATATCCCAACGAAGGTTTCATTTCGTCAATTTTATTTCATTAGTTAGTGTTTAATTATCGCTACTTCAAAATGGTACACTGAGTAACTTGCTGTACAAATGTAATACTTACTCAGTAATTTCAAGTAAGTAATAATATGGACAGAAAGAAAATCGGTCGACAGTAACCTTTAACTGTAATACGCAGTAGATATTTATTTGACGCCATTAAAAAATATTACGATCAGTAAAACTCATTAAACAGCCAGTTCTTTCGCAAGTAACCAAGCAATACAAGAGTTTAATTAAATCAAAATGAGAGATATATATTTTTCATCCCACATAGTGCTAAATAAATTACCAACTATACATATAAATAGTAAAGGTCCCGTAAGAAGTGATCTCGCCATTTCTAGCTGAATACGAAAATCTCTTTTCGAGAGAGTTGAAACACAACCAATCTTCTATCCATGTATGTCACACAACACGTTCAACATTCATCTCAGCATGTGGGGGTGGGTTGGGCGGGGGGGAGGGTGTCTACTCTTGGGTGATACGGTGAGGACCCGGTGTTCCCTATGTATGACATCCAAAACCATTGGCTTTGCACTCCCCGTGTATCACATTGCAGGTAAACAACCGGTTTTATATTACACGAAAAAAAAACACCAAATAGCGACAATGAGTAAAGATAAAGGAACAGCGGTACCACTTTCTATGCCCCCGATGCGGTGGAACAGGAGGTCGGTGCGACTATCACTAGCACCAGGACGACGTCGTAAGTCTTGTGTTTGCAAATTCCGCCGTTAGATGGTTAGGGATGGTCAGGTTGTCTGCCATTTCGTTAGGAGTAAAACGACTTAGTGGCGGAGCAATGTGTAGCGGTAGCTTTTGTTCGAAAATGTACAATGTACGAAGTGCAAGATTATTCTTATCTTCGCTGATTCGTCGTCCAATAAGTGTCACATTATGTCGGTGTGTATTGGCTCTGGTCGGCGGTTCCAAACGACTTATTCGAAGCACTAGTACTGCGGTCGGAACTTCTTTACCAAAGACGGTCGGGTGGGTGTATGAATATTTCACATGTGAAACTGTTTTATCCCAGCACAATGGTGAAGTGTAAGTCATGAAAACGGCGATGTTTTTGACATCTTATTTACCCCAATAACCCGAATTTAAAGTCTGGTCTACATTACCGAAATAAAATTAGATTGACTAGTAAGAACCGAATTCATAGACATGCCGCGTGTATTCGTGAAACTGCTACAGAACGGATTCATGATACGATAACAATACGAATGCATGATGTCGCTACAATAATAATAATTCAGGACATCAACATAATACGGCTTCATGATATCACAGCAATGCAAATCATGATACCGATAAAAGACGGATTTATGATACCACTACAATGCGCATTCATGATACCATTACAATGCGGATTCATGATACTACTACAATACGGAGTCTCATTAAGAGACATGTATGGAGACTGTGAAAAGCGTACCGCCGGCGTGATATTTGCTAATGAAAGCCGGGGCGATGAGGACTTCTCTGAGCTGTACTCTTTGGTCCACAGGGTCTGTTATTACTACCGTAAACCCTCGACGCGATCGGTGTGTCCTACCCTTTCCGGGAACGTGTGGCGCTGACATTCGGCGCAGCTTTTACGATACTTCGTGAGCGCTCTTTGTCAGCAATCCGGCGCAGTGTATCCCGCACTTGGGCTGCACCTCAGGCGCGGTGTCTGACAGACATCACACGCCGCCTTTGGAATGTCTTATGCTAATCTCACCATGTGCAACAATTTGGTCAGTCTACAGGGAACGTGTTTATCTCACCATGTGCAACAATTTGGTCAGTCGAGAGAGAACTCTTTTTTTCGCCCATTTTGTGTTGTTTCACGCTGTCTTTCCAAGCTATCCCCTCTGTTTTTCCTAGGTGTCTGTGGTGGCGTTTGATGTGCCCTTGGGAGAGTTTTTGCTATGCAGGATGAAAGGTAATTAGCAGACAATGTAGCCTACACGGCTTTTATTTTACAGCGCAGTCTTTGCACAACATTTGGGAACAGTACACATAAATTATGGCGGGGTTTTTAACCCTTGTTAAAAGGCATACTCGCGCCAGCGGGTTTTTGCTTGTGCAGCGTTTGTTAGGCTGTCACTTCCGAACTTGTTTTGTCAAAACATTGGGTATGCGTAGCATCAACGACTGATTATATTGTGGTATACTTGTACTTGTCCATGTCGGGATATTATTGGGATTAGAATTGGAATCATTTATTTGATAAACCAGTAAAATACACATCACCGAATAAATAAAAATAAAAGAAAACAAACTTGTCCACGTCGAGATATTATGCGTCATTCCTTAAAGTTGCTCATATAGCGATATTTTCCATGGCAAACTGTTTAAATGCTATAATTAAAAACAGTGTTAAGGTCGAGAGCGGGTGGGGGGTCAACAAAAATTCATCGACAGATTATTTTATTTTTTTCTCTAGATAAGTATCATCTACGGATCTACCTGGAAATGTAATAAAAACTATGTCACTTCACTAAAAGTTGGGGGCATTTTTGTCAAATTGGCTTTAACATGGCGGTCAATGGGAAAATCCTATAAATGTTTTTTTTTCTCAATGTTTTGAAATCCCATATAAAAACTGGTAGACAGACTTCCCGAAAAAACTGCCTGCTGAAGCCTAGCGTCATGGTAAATACAAAAATAACAAAAAAACGATATGTTACTGAACTAACTTTTGTTCTATAAGCTCTAATGTAACCAAATAGGCTATAAAATAGGCCCAAAATGACGAATTGTCACAATTGTGCCTATCGGCGCATATTAGCAATCACTGAATAACTTGGTATTAGCCTGTAATATATCAAATACATGCAAATTTGGTGGAGGAAATATTATTTGATGTGACATAGATTGATGTTGGTTAAAATTTGACCCTAACAAAAAAAAATCCGCCAGGCGCCACCCTCTCTCGACCTTAATATATATTAGTACACACATGTTGTATGCAATATCTTTACAGCGAATGTTTAAAAGCCACTGTTGGCCAAAACTGGTGCATTTCGTGGTCTCTTTGTTTACTACGTCATCAAAATTCGGGCATCGCTGCCGTATTTGCCTTTTTACATATGATAACATATCTATTTCGGACAGATTTAACGTTCACACCCCGCCATCTTGAAGTTGTGGGAAATATATTGGCGTTATCTCGAATGTTTCTATGGAGATAAGTACCATATTTCCAGGGTATTGACAATGTATGCATAAATTAAACAGGTTCTCTAAATTGCACCCAGAAGACATCACTTTTCCTGTATATAGATGACAACACCGTATGTTTAATTGTCTACACAATATGTTGTCATGTGATGACGCCATCACGCAAAGACTAAAATAATACCCACAATGCATTGCATATACAGTGGCGCCTCACCGTAGCTTTAACATTAAATCAAAAAATGTCAACCAGTAAACATCGACTTTTTAATGACTTTTTGTCTTGCTACTGATTACTGTCTATAAAAGACAATGCCTTTAAATTACATTGAAGTTACAACTAAACATTAAAAACCAGAAAAAAAAGAACAGAACGAGCGCTGCCAGAGCAAAACAACATTATTTCATAACTAACAAAGTAAAGTAATGAATGAAAAGTTACCATAATGATTACTCACCACAATGTTTGTCTTTTTAGATGTGTCTTGCTCTGTGACAATGTGAGTGATCGGGACAAATCCCTTTCCTTCCTCGAAAAATCCTGGTCTATTTTGGAAGTATCTGATGACGAAATCTCCCAATCAAGGCAAGGGGATACCGAAAAGAAAGTAGCCTTATTTATGTAGCAGGGTATCAGAGGAGCCACGATTCCATGTCCCGCCAGCGACCAGAGGAGCTCGCTAGATGTCTATGTCAGCTGAAGACTGTCCAATGAGGCCACCGTCCTGCCGAATGCTGCGGGGATTGTATCACGGCTCTCTTCCTATTAGTCGTCCGAGTGGCGCTACCTAGTGGCTGACAAGGGAGGCCGGGGCAGGTATACCTAGAGCCGTAACCACGGCGCAGGGTGTGGGCGTAGTTTCTCCACCTACGTAAGCCAGCCAGCCAGCCAGCCAGCCTCAAGCTGCTGCCCGACGCATCCTCCTACACCTCGCTGAAGGCTTGCAGGCCGCCAGCATCGGACCTGCCACATCCCCTAGCTGACAGATGGGGACTCTTTCCATTAGTTCGATGTCGGTAGTGCTTAATTTAACTCCTACGATGTTTGTTACTACGGCGGATCGGGTGGGTGGGTGAGTTGGGGAGGGGTTGGGAGGGGTGGGTAGGAGGGAGGGGGGAGGGTTAGGGTGCCTTTCTGTGCGGACCTGAACCCTGCGACACCCAGCGACTTTCGCCCTCACTTAGGCGCAATATGCTAATCGATGCTTCGTCCATTGCAAGACGACTGCGGTCCAACCGGCCTCCGTCAAAGGTTAATGTTTCAGGCCATACAGCGCTTAGTGGAACCCTTTTCATCTATCAATGACTTAGGGGACATAGTTACTTAAAGCTGCTATGTTCTAAAGTATATAACTTCGTGTATAAAGCAATTACGCTTAAACTGGCTTTACTAAGCTGGACAAAAGGGAGGGAGAGAAGGGGGCAACAGTACCAATTAGAGGTTTTGCGGGGCGGGCATGCCTGCGCGGGCTGCGGGTACCCACACCCGCAGCCCTGGTTCGCTGGCGCGAAGCGGGCGGGGGCACTTTCTGGCGGGGCCGGGGCGGGCGCGGTCAGATCTATGTGTGCGGGGTGGGCGGGGTCAGATCTATGTGTGCGGGGCGGGCGCGGTCAGATCTATGTGTGCGGGTTGGGCGCTGGGTGAGTGCGGGAGCGGGCGCGGTCAGATCTATGTGTGCGGGGTGGGCGGGCGCGGTCAGATCTATGTGTGCGGGGTGGGCGCTGGGTGAGTGCGGGAGCGGGCGCGGTCAGATCTATGTGTGCGGGGTGGGCGGGCGCTGTCAGATCTATGTGTGCGGGGCGGGTGCTGGGTGAGTGCGGGGGCGGGCGCGGTCAGATCTATGTGTGCGGGGTGGGCGCGGTCAGAACTATGTGTGCGGGGTGGGCGCTGGGTGAGTGCGGGGGCGGGCGCGGTCAGATCTATGTGTGCGGGGTGGGCGCTGGGTGAGTGCGGGGGCGGGCGCGGTCAGATCTATGTGTGCGGGGTGGGCGGGCGCGGTCAGATCTATGTGTGCGGGGTGGGCGCTGGGTGAGTGCGGGGGCGGGCGCGGTCAGATCTATGTGTGCGGGGTGGGCGCTGGGTGAGCGCGGGGGCGGGCGCGGTCAGATCTATGTGTGCGGGGTGGGCGCTGGGTGAGTGCGGGGGCGGGCGCGGTCAGATCTATGTGTGCGGGGTGGGCGGGCGCGGTCAGATCTATGTGTGCGGGGTGGGCGCTGGGTGAGTGCGGGGGCGGGCGCGGTCAGATCTATGTGTGCGGGGTGGGCGGGCGCGGTCAGATCTATGTGTGCGGGGTGGGCGCTGGGTGAGTGCGGGGCGGGCGCGGTCAGATCTATGTGTGCGGGGTGGGCGGGCGCGGTCAGATCTATGTGTGCGGGGTGGGCGCTGGGTGAGTGCGGGGGCGGGCGCGGTCAGATCTATGTGTGCGGGGTGGGCGCTGGGTGAGTGCGGGGGCGGGCGCGGTCAGATCTATGTGTGCGGGGTGGGCGCTGGGTGAGTGCGGGGGCGGGCGCGGTCAGATCTATGTGTGCGGGGTGGGCGCTGGGTGAGCGCGGGGGCGGGCGCGGTCAGATCTATGTGTGCGGGGTGGGCGCTGGGTGAGTGCGGGGGCGGGCGCGGTCAGATCTATGTGTGCGGGGTGGGCGCTGGGTGAGTGCGGGGGCGGGCGCAGTCAGATCTATGTGTGCGGGGTGGGCGCTGGGTGAGTGCGGGGGCGGGCGCGGTCAGATCTATGAGTGCGGGGGCGGGCGCGGTCAGATCTATGTGTGCGGGGTGGGCGCTGGGTGAGTGCGGGGGCGGGCGCGGTCAGATCTATGAGTGCGGGGGCGGGCGCGGTCAGATCTATGTGTGCGGGGTGGGCGGGCGCGGTCAGATCTATGTGTGCGGGGTGGGCGCTGGGTGAGTGCGGGGGCGGGCGCGGTCAGATCTATGTGTGCGGGGTGGGCGCTGGGTGAGTGCGGGGGCGGGCGCGGTCAGATCTATGTGTGCGGGGTGGGCGGGCGCGGTCAGATCTATGTGTGCGGGGTGGGCGCTGGGTGAGCGCGGGGGCGGGCGCGGTCAGATCTATGTGTGCGGGGTGGGCGCTGGGTGAGTGCGGGGGCGGGCGCGGTCAGATCTATGTGTGCGGGGTGGGCGCTGGGTGAGTGCGGGGGCGGGCGCGGTCAGATCTATGTGTGCGGGGTGGGCGCTGGGTGAGTGCGGGGGCGGGCGCGGTCAGATCTATGTGTGCGGGGTGGGCGCTGGGTGAGCGCGGGGGCGGGCGCGGTCGGATCTATGTGTGCGGGGTGGGCGCTGGGTGAGTGCGGGGGCGGGCGCGGTCAGATCTATGTGTGCGGGGTGGGCGCTGGGTGAGCGCGGGGGCGAGCGCGGTCAGATCTATGTGTGCGGGGCGGGCGCTGGGTGAGCGCGGGGGCGGGCGCGGTCAGATCTATGTGTGCGGGGTGGGCGCTGGGTGAGCGCGGCGGCGGGCGCGGTCAGATCTATGTGTGCGGGGTGGGCGCTGGGTGAGTGCGGGGGCGGGCGCGGTCAGATCTATGTGTGCGGGGTGGGCGGGCGCGGTCAGATCTATGTGTGCGGGGTGGGCGGGCGCGGTCAGATCTATGTGTGCGGGGTGGGCGCTGGGTGAGCGCGGGGGCGGGCGCGGTCAGATCTATGTGTGCGGGGTGGGCGCTGAGTGAGTGCGGGGGCGGGCGCGGTCAGATCTATGTGTGCGGGGTGGGCGGGCGCGGTCAGATCTATGTGTGCGGGGTGGGCGCTGGGTGAGTGCGGGGGCGGGCGCGGTCAGATCTATGTGTGCGGGGTGGGCGGGCGCGGTCAGATCTATGTGTGCGGGGTCGGCGCTGGGTGAGTGCGGGGGCGGGCGCGGTCAGATCTATGTGTGCGTGGTGGGCGGGCGCGGTCAGATCTATGTGTGCGGGGTGGGCGCTGGGTGAGCGCGGGGGCGGGCGCGGTCAGATCTATGTGTGCGGGGTAGGCGGGCGCGGTCAGATCTATGTGTGCGGGGTGGGCGCTGGGTTAGTGCGGGGGCGGGCGCGGTCAGATCTATGTGTGCGGGGTGGGCGCGGTCAGATCTATGTGTGCGGGGTGGGCGCGGTCAGATCTATGTGTGCGGGGTGGGCGCTGGGTGAGCGCGGGGGCGGGCGCGGTCAGATCTATGTGTGCGGGGTGGGCGGGCGCGGTCAGATCTATGTGTGCGGGGTGGGCGCTGGGTGAGCGCGGGGGCGGGCGCGGTCAGATCTATGTGTGCGGGGTGGGCGGGCGCGGTCAGATCTATGTGTGCGGGGTGGGCGCTGGGTGAGTGCGGGGGCGGGCGCGGTCAGATCTATGTGTGCGGGGTGGGCGCTGGGTGAGTGCGGGGGCGGGCGCGGTCAGATCTATGTGTGCGGGGTGGGCGCTGGGTGAGTGCGGGGGCGGGCGCGGTCAGATCTATGTGTGCGGGGTGGGCGCTGGGTGAGCGCGGGGGCGGGCGCGGTCGGATCTATGTGTGCGGGGTGGGCGCTGGGTGAGTGCGGGGGCGGGCGCGGTCAGATCTATGTGTGCGGGGTGGGCGCTGGGTGAGCGCGGGGGCGAGCGCGGTCAGATCTATGTGTGCGGGGTGGGCGCTGGGTGAGCGCGGGGGCGGGCGCGGTCAGATCTATGTGTGCGGGGTGGGCGCTGGGTGAGCGCGGGGGCGGGCGCGGTCAGATCTATGTGTGCGGGGTGGGCGCTGGGTGAGTGCGGGGGCGGGCGCGGTCAGATCTATGTGTGCGGGGTGGGCGGGCGCGGTCAGATCTATGTGTGCGGGGTGGGCGGGCGCGGTCAGATCTATGTGTGCGGGGTGGGCGCTGGGTGAGCGCGGGGGCGGGCGCGGTCAGATCTATGTGTGCGGGGTGGGCGCTGGGTGAGTGCGGGGGCGGGCGCGGTCAGATCTATGTGTGCGGGGTGGGCGGGCGCGGTCAGATCTATGTGTGCGGGGTGGGCGCTGGGTTAGTGCGGGGGCGGGCGCGGTCAGATCTATGTGTGCGGGGTGGGCGGGCGCGGTCAGATCTATGTGTGCGGGGTGGGCGCTGGGTGAGTGCGGGGGCGGGCGCGGTCAGATCTATGTGTGCGGGGTGGGCGGGCGCGGTCAGATCTATGTGTGCGGGGTGGGCGCTGGGTGAGCGCGGGGGCGGGCGCGGTCAGATCTATGTGTGCGGGGTAGGCGGGCGCGGTCAGATCTATGTGTGCGGGGTGGGCGCTGGGTGAGCGCGGGGGCGGGCGCGGGCCGGCTTTCGCGGGCACGCCCGTATTGCGCCCGCAGTGTTTAAACTTAAACAGTATTTTCATTCCAGGGGCGGATCTAGGGGGGGGGGGTACGGCAACCCCCCTCCCCCCCTTTGGGAACCTGAACATACACTGTTAAAGTCGGCTTCTCCGAGCACCTGCCCCCCCCCGCCACCGGTCGCAATTTTTTTAGAGAGTACCCCCCCCCCCGTTGGCCAGTTTTTCAGAGAGCAACCCCCCCCCCCCCCTTGGAAAATTCCTAGAGCCGCCCTGCCTTCACATTTCTTTTTTGCCGCTAGACGTAAAAAGAAGTCAAGTTGGAGTCGCTTGAGCCAAGACCAAACATCAAACGTAAAAAATCATATTTTCATGCATGAGTCATAAGCGTCTATTTCCGGCGTAAATAATATTTGGTTACAGCAAGCATCGTATTTTTGTCTTGCGACCGATAAAGCTTCATATAATCTCGTATGCGCGAGACAAAGGCCTAGTGGCTACGGGTTAGGTACGGCTGCCAATGAGTTCACCACACATGATCTCATGTATGGGTTCCGCGACACAAAGGGGGAGGGAGGGGGAAAACCCATTTGTGAACTTTTTACCATGTTATTGAAGTTTTCTTTGGTGACTGCAAGAAGAACATCAGCTGGATAAATGGCCAAGAGGCACAAAACATTGGAACAACGCTATATTATGTCTATATGTATTTCGTATAATACCAGAACTTATCACTAATATCAGTGGGCAGTCAACGCACTTCATGTTTGATAGAAAAGATATATTTGCAGCGAAATGCAGATTGGCATACACAGACTGCACGATTGAAGGCGAAAACAGATGAAAGACACGCACTTGCATAAAATGGCAAAATAGAACAATCAACACAAGCATTTATATACCTGCTGCCTTATCTTTAACACGCCATTCAGTTTTTGATTGCATCCCCTTCGGGTCCCGTCCGCTGCCGAAATTAAGGCGAGATCACGCCGGCGGTGATACAATGGCCAACCACTTGTGCGTCGCATTCAATTTCTCGTCTCGTCGCATTTGCCACATTCCACAGGTTATGAAAACGAGGCTGCTTCCCATTGTTCCTGTGTGTTCGTGACTGTCGTCCAATCGGTGCTCGGGGATGGACATGTCGTCGGCGGGTCGTGTGAAGGAAACAATGACATTGCTATCGGTGAGACAAATTGGAGTCTCTCGTTCCCGTTACCTCGGTTTAATGGGTAACATATTCATGTCCCAGCTCCCTTTTCCCCACGCCTGCGTCATTATACCGCCATAATTGTGTTATATTCCTTATACAAGTTATATGCAACCATGCATTGCTTCAACGTTTTGAAGCATTCTTCTTGTATTTTTTCTCTCCATACCATAGGTAGCGAAATTTCAGCCTTAATGATTTGAGCAACATTTGGCTAACGTTATTCATATGTGGAAAATCATCATCTTTAATCGTGACATGAAAACATCCATGCACAATACAGCTTTACAAACCATATATGTATAAAACTTTCGTTAAAATGACGCATTCTAAACGTATACATGTAATTAAGAGTAACATTCAGCTCGACAAAATACCGGGGTCATATAAATTATTATATAATTTTTCTTCCGACTAAGCCAGAGTGCTTCGCGGTATGTAATGTCTATCGCCCGCCCCCCCCACCCCAGCACCCCCTCTCTCCATCTCTCTCTTTCTCTGTACGTCCGATCTTTTCGTTAAAATCGCACCAAGTAGCTGTGACCACGGTTCATCAGATGCAATGATCCCTGTGTGTGCAATAAGGTGTTATGCCCCGCGGCATCATCCAGACCCTCAATGTCTATGCACCATTATACTGACTATAATGAGGAATTTAATCTTCAAGCCTCTCTTTATTATGTGGATTCCTGTTTTTTTCCTGGATTGAGGTTTCATCTCGTCACCGAGTGAGAGGACGAACCAACTAAACCGAGAGCCGTCAAATAAATAATTGTGGCTTAGGTAACTAGAATTTTTTGACTTGCAGGATAGGGGAACGCTGGGACACCCCACAACATACAGGGGCGCAGGGTACGTTATCACGGGCTAAACTACGTTATAATACGGCAAAGGACGGACGCGATAGCCGACCTATAGGATCGCTTCATTAGGACGCCGCCAGATGTCTTGCCTTTCCGTCAGTCGCCAATAATTTTTGTTTACTATAGTGTTTTTCTTAGCCATCTCTTACCACCAATCCCGTTCTTCCGCCATCTCCTACCACCCATCCCTTTTCCCTCCGCCATCTCCTACCACCCCTCCCTTTTCCCTCCGCCATCCCTGATCGTCCTTTTACTTTTCCTTCCCCACCCCCTACCACCCATCCCTTTCCCTCCACTACCACCCACCACACATCCCTTTTTCTTCCGCCATCTTCTACCACCCACCCCATTTCCTTCCGCCATCCCCTCCCACCTATCCTTTTTTCATTGTTATATCTGCCTTGGGTGGCCCCACATTCACACAATTCACTACTTTCCTAGGCAATAATTCTCCTTAAGACTAAATCAAGTCGTTATTTGTCCAAGGTACAGGTTTGTAGATAAGATTCATAGTCGCCATAAGTGTACATATATATATGGGTACATGTATATATATATATGTACATGGTGATATATTATGAACATATTAAGCGGAAATATACGATGTCATGTGACTATATGTACTGTAACAGTCACTTGTAGGCCCAGTAGGGCTGGGTGAGGATTATATTGTGTGTTTACCCTGTTGTACATGTTATCAGTTGTATTCCTCATAAGTGACTATAATATATACATATATAAGTGTACATATATATATGGGTACATGTATATATATATATGTACATGGTGATATTTTATGAACATATTAAGCGGAAATATACGATGTCATGTGACTATATGTACTGTAACAGTCACTTGTAAGCCCAGTAGGGCTGGGTGAGGATTATATTGTGTGTTTACCCTGTTGTACATGTTATCAGTTGTATTCCTCATAAGTGACTATAATAAACAAATTACTTACTTACTTAGTTACATGTGAGGACGCTCCAGAAAGAAGGGAAGATATGTGGAAACCAGTAGTTCCATTGCTCCGCTTAGTTTTTGCGGCTAAGACGATTCATGAATCCTTCGCTTACAAAATGGCTAAAAGGAAGAATGGACTACTTGCCATAATGCCACAGTTTATGGCCTATGAATGTACTGTCATTAGCGAATTGTAACTAATAAGATTCTCCCGCTCACATCATTATATGAGTATAGCGTTTTATCATTTATGTTTAAGCAATACAATGGATTGCAACCTCTAATAATAAAAGATTTGTTTATAAGAATTGCTGACATACATAAGTATAACACTAGAAGGTCGCAGCTATTACATGTTCCTAAGCACAAGTGTCAATTGACGAAAATATCTATGAGATATAATGGGATATATATTTTTAATAAATGGTTTGGTAAGGTAAACTTTCAATCATCGCTTCACCTTTTTAAGAGAAATACTAAGGATAGTTTGTTAAATATAATTGATACGAATAATATAACTAATGTTAATTTGATGTGTAACTAGCCATCACAATATAATTATATCTGTTACTGAGTTAATAGAAAGAAAGAACTTTTATAGTGCAACGATTGGGCCAAATCGATATTATCTAGATTGCTGCACTACTGTTTTTTTTTTGTTTTGTTTTTGAGCCAATAAGCCTCGGCTTCTGCTCCTTGCCAACCAGTTCTGTATTATCTTGATTTGTGTACTCTTTATGGCAATAAAGATTTTTTATTATAATGTTTGGGACCTCGTGTTCCCCCTTAAAAATATTAAAAAAAAAATTTATTATCACTTGTCAAAGCTTTGACGTACGTCATTGTCCTGCCCCATGGCATTGGGTCAGACAAGAACTTTCTGTGTTGCGAATTGGTAAAATGAGCTCAAAACATAAACCCTGGCTCACAACGCCCACGACTTCTGCAAAGCCCGGCTCGACATTTAGCCCCAGTGACATGACATCCGCCACCACACCACAAGCTTTTAGCGGCCTCATATAAATGAGGTCAAAGCGGTGCTAGAAAAGCCGTTGGGGTTCTGCATTTCCAATACCCCCATGTTTCTTATAGGCGGCTCCTATCGTGTGGATTACAGAGCGATTAATTTCAGCGAGACCGGACCGCGAGACAACGGGAACAAAACTGGCATGTGCGACAACGACCACAACTTCCGCTGGCGCCTGAGGCCAGCAGGTCATAAGCTCACAGACAGGGGACAAAGCGTTGGGTGAAATTTAGCTATGCGAAGCCCAAGGAACACGACGGTGTTTTTCTTCGTGTTTATAGGTAGATGCAGATTAATGCGCCGTTAGACGATCTCCGGTGACTATGGGTAGTCCGTTTTATGGTAAATGTGAAAACACGTGGGGTAATAAAGTACGAATCCACGCCATCAGTTTCATGACTGCGGTGTCTCGAACTTCTATTTAATTTTACGCCCTACATATGAGCCATGTACATAATGATTCGCCGTATATGATTTTTTTCTTCATCGCGGAATGGTCATTAGCCAACGGGGGACCATTAAACGTTATCACGTCCGAAAGTAAGAGGCAATCATTTTTGAGACACCCGGCGTGCGTTCCTGTGATGCGCGAGACTGGCTTCTCATAGGGCGGATCAGCGACAGGCCTTAGCGGTATACCCGTGGCGGATCCCAGCTCATTGCGGGAAGGACTTCCACTGTAATACACACGGAGTCCCAAAGGTCAGGCGACGCATGAATATATTCATTGCTTGAACGCCGCTCCTTGCATAGGCGTGTAAGCTGGTAAGACATTCTCTCAGTAGATGGCGCGACCAGCCTTTCTAACTGAGAGTGGCGAAAGCTATCTCAGCTGCCCAACCCCGACACATCGCCTATCTTACCCAGATCTTGTCCACGACTACCTCCCGCCCTCCCCTCCCCATTCTTTCTCACCGTCTCTCTCGCCCCCCCCCCCTACCCCTCCCCCCCTTATGGTCGTCCTCCCAAGCCACCCCGCAAGATACGGACAGACGAATGGCACTGACAGCGCACCGTGCACCGGACGGTTCGCGTGACAAACAAACATCTCGTAAAGCCAGAGATTTAGTTTTAACGACTTGCGAAGCATACAATATACATAAACCACCTAAAGTAGAAGCAACACTGAGTAATAGTTAAACAATTATCGCAGTTTAATTCTACAATTACAGGAAATTACATACTACAGCCTCAACTGCAGTTGACAAAAGTGCGCCAGAAGGGGGCCAAACACCGGGTTAGTCTCAGTGCGACTTTAATTAGGCGGTGGGGGGAGGGGGGGGGGTGGCGTTTCTTTTGCATTTTCCCACCCGGGTTTTTTTTTGATTTACACTGTCATAGTGCATAACAGTGAAACGGAAGTCGACACATATTTAAAGCTACTTACGCTTTTGTCCAAAAGGCGTTAATCATAATTTGAATGCGGTTTCGACAATTTATCCCAGGTTTATAATATGTAATTACCATAAAAAGTTTCACAAAGCCTACAAAAAACGAAGATAGTTGCACAAGTGGAAATCGAACCAACGACGTGGCAATGACTGGATATATAACGATATCTCATATATATATAAATATCTAAAATATATAACGACAGATATTTACCGATATCTCAGATATATATACCGAAATATCAGATATATAACGATATCTCAGATAGACAACGATATCTGAATTATATAAGACAGATGTATACCGATATCTGAAATATGTAAGACAGATATATACCGATATATCAGATATATAACGATATCTGAAGTATATAACGAGAGATATATACCAAGATCCCAGATATATACCGATATCTCAGATATATACCGAAATCCCAGATATGTACCGATATCTCAGATATATAACGATATCTGAAATATAAAACGACAGATATATACCGATATCTCAGATATATATACCGATATCTCAGATATATACCTATGTCTCAGATACATATAACTATATCTGAAATATATAGCTACGGGTATATATGCTTATATCTCAGATATATAGCTATATCTCTGATATATACCGATATCTCAGATATATACCGATATCTCACATATATATACTAATAACTCTTATATATATCGATATCTCAGATATTAAAAAGCCATATCTCAGATATAAAACCATATCTCAGATATAAACCATATCTCATATATAAAACCATATCTCAGATATGAAACCATATCTGAGATATAAAACCATATCTCAGATATATACCGATATCTCATATATATATATATATCAATATCTCAGATATAATAGAGCAATATCTCAGATATGAAAACCATATCTCATATATATACCGATATCGCATATATATATTTCGATATCTCAGATATCTCAGGAAAAAAACATATCTCAGATATAGAAACCATATCTGAGATATAAAACCACATCTCAGATATAAAACGATATCTCCGATATCTGAGATTGAAAACCACATCTCAAATATAAAACGATATCTCAGATATATAACGATATCTCATATATATAACGATATCTCAGATATATAATGGTATCCGAGATATATAACCATTGTCAGGCATGCAGTAGGCTTAACGCCGGTTTCATTGTTCAGCCGATAAACGTCCCGTCTCGGACGAAACGCATTTTCATTTAAATTAGTTTTTGTCGAACTTTTTTCATGGCTGCTTCTGATATGCTTTATATTCAGTGACCGTTACATGCGTTTTATTGGCTTATTTTTTTGATGGTCGTTTGCTTTGCACAATTAACACCCACATAGTGAAACATAAAAGTCTAAACCCCAAAACATGGTTTGTAAATTCGCTATTTGATGCCAAATGAGGAAATGCGGCGTCAAAAAAATTGCTCAACGGTACAAAGATGCGAACGTGATCTTGAAGATCGCACCAACGATGGCTTTTAAGCTTTGAACCCATGAATATGTTGGTGTAGATTTTCAACTATTTTCTGTGATTATATCACCAGACAACATGTCGCCGCGCTTCTCGAACCAAATCTTAGACTTAGGCCCGTAGGTTAATTGGACAATCAACATGGCCATGTACGGCCCATAGCCTAAAGCCTTGAGCTGCTACTAACGCTAACCACTTCCCCCTTTCTCTCAATCTTGCCACCCCCCCCCCCTCCCCCCCACCCACCCACTTCCCTTGACGCTTGTAAGGCTTTGATAATTCCAGCCCACACTGGGTATTCGGGCGGATGCCATGAACCAGGGCTTCCGCAAGACGACAAGGCCAGCGTCTCCCTGCGTCACGCAATCTCATGCACGCAGCGTGGCTAGTCTAGCTTAATGATATTGGTTCTTATCTATGTTACTGAGATTGCTTCTTATATATGTTAATGAGGTTTGTGGCATCCATAGTGATACTGACTGACGCGGTTGCGTTCCGGCTCACACTGACCCGAGCCCTATCCAACAAGAGCAAGAGGTGAATTCGCCATAACGATTCTGAATGCCGTGTGATTTCCTTCGGATTATAAGGCACAAATGACGGATTAGGTCTTTCCATTTGACATCGGCACTCCGCTGGTCACACGGACGTGGCTCATGCCACGTGTACAATGAGTGCGCGCCCCGCTCATTTGCGTGTCGCATTGCAATTAAATAATCACCGACATTTCCTTCGACCACTGGCGTGGCGGTTTTGCCCATGATTGTGTTATGAGCCCGGAGGGGTGGGAGGGGGGGGGGGCATTATGCAAATCTGCTAGGGGTGTCTTGATGCCTGAGAGAGCGGATATTTGTGATGAAAAAGAAAATGGCGACCGGGGGGGGGCATTTGAAAATCTACGTTTATAGAGCAGATTGCCGCGCAAAGATACCCCTTCCGAGCAGATTTTGACGGTAAGTTCGCCTCGACCAAGCGGATTTGGCGGTTAAAGGCCCTGACCGAGCGTTTTTTGGCGGTGAAAAAGGGGGGGGGGGGAGGGGGGGAAGGAGGGGAAGGGGGGGACCCGGGGGGACCCGCCCCCCACACCCATCCCCCCGCCCCCCACAACCAGCAATGTATTAGGTACCCCCTAGGGGTAATGATGTTCACTTGTCCGTTGAGGTTCATTGCCGCAGCATTTATATTGGGGGAGGTTCGTTCAACACGGTGACAAATCAATATCTGTTGCATATGATAACATCTAAATGGTGTCCGATGGCTTTATTGATACAGCTGAAAAACTTAAGTCACTTTTTTTCTATCTATTTAGAAAAAATTTTCTGTCCACCACACAGGAAGATGGTATATTTTATAAGAATGATCGTACAATGCTTCTCTATTTCATGCCGATATTCAAGATAATTCTGAGATATCTACTGGACATATATCTAATTGCATAACATATCTTTCACTGTATGAACCGTGTGGATAAATAGGGGAATGTGTGCCTTAGAGATAAAATGTTGGGGGTTGGATGTGTGTGTGTGTGGGGGGGGGGGGGGGGGTAGTGAAAGGTTTCCCCGCTCCCATTGAATGAACAGCCTGCAATCTGACTATTAAGCTATTACTATTATTTCAGAGTTGTACCTTGCTGTACATATGTTTGGCATGCACTACGTTTACATACTATAAGTAGATTTGCATCTTATGTGCTGCTTATTGATTTTGTATGTACATTGAAGCCCTGTGTTGTGGTGAAATTAAAATGTATATACAAATGTATATATATGCGGACGTTGGTATAATTACATCTACGTCAGTTCAAATGTTCATCGATTGCCATTCCTTAACGACGACACCTGTAGTATTTCTGGTCCCAGGCCCGAATGGACGCCGAAAGTTCTACCCGCCTGGCGGGTTTCGAACCGGCGACCTTCCGCATCCCGAGCGAACACCTTACACGTTAGGCCAAAGGGAACTTCCCATTTGGCCCGAGGCGCTTGGTGTCTTTCATCCACCGGGCCTGGGCCGAGATATCACACTCCACCCTTTCCCCAATCGACTGCGACCTCGCAGCGACCGCCACCATGCGCCACGCCGTCAAACCGGACGCTGGCCATATCCTGTGGCTCCGGGTGGTTCCGACAACCCAGGTTCGTCTCCATCGGCACCAAATGTAGTATTTCTGGTCCCAGGCCCGAATGGACGCCGCAAGTTCTACCCGCAGAGGCGGGTTTCGAACCGGCGACCTTCCGCATCCCGAGCGAACACCTTACAGGTTAGGCCAAAGGGAACTTCCCATTTGGCCCGAGGCGCTTGGTGTCTTTCATCCACCGGGCCTGGGCCGAGATATCACACACCCATTACAGTAATTAAGTAACCTCCATGTCGTCAATAATTCGGTTACAAACACGAGTCTAAGTAATGGTTGTTTACGTGGTACCTGATCATCGCTGCATTATTTAAGCGTGACCTAATTAAACCAATCACATCATGGCGTGTCAAGTAACCGAAAAACGTCGGTCCGATCAATAAACATCTATGGTGAGGGAGGTCGAGGTAACTTTTAACAACACCCATCGAAAGTGTGGTCCATCCAAAGCTTTGATAAAATACAGTTATTTGGTGACCATTTGGGGAGAGCAAAGCCTTGCTAATATACAATTATTATGACCATTTGGTGAGACCAAAGCCTTGCTGATAGACAATTATTATGACCATTTGGTGAGACCAAAGCCTTGCTAATATACAATTATTATGACCATTTGGTGAGACCAAAACCTTGATTCCCTTGTTGGACCTCGCACATGGGGACAACCCGTCGCCCCCATCCCACGTCGAGACCCAGCCTCAGGGTGTGCCACGCCGTGCCGCATGTGAAATGCGACCCACAGCGCAATGCTGTTCCAGACAGCCATCCTCTCTTCTTCCTTGGTGCAGAGATATCGCTATGATGAACACATAAAGACATAAAAACATTTCTACAGTTGTCTGTATTCTGTGGAGGCGCCGGCAACCAAGTCGGCGGTGACACCGCTACGGTCCTCCAGTGGTAGCAAGTCCGACAATGGGGATCTGAAGAAGCGACATC
Source organism: Arenicola marina (assembly GCA_964019135.1). Taxonomy (NCBI): domain Eukaryota; kingdom Metazoa; phylum Annelida; class Polychaeta; family Arenicolidae; genus Arenicola; species Arenicola marina. Next base: position 19,927,169 of record OZ025258.1, on the reverse strand, counting down.
GACACATATTTTTTTTTTAAACGACACAACGAAAAATAGACAAGTCCGACACTGATAATTTTGAAAATCGACACTGGACTACCGGCCCCTTTCAGATCCCTGGTAGTGGACACAGGATGGAGAGTAGGGACTGCTTCCTGGGGGCCCAAGAGATCCCGAAGCTGTCCCCGCACAGCTGCTGACATATCCTGCGCCCGAGCCACTTCCTGTGCCCCAGGGAGTTGCATGGGACGCCATGGCTGGAGTTTTGGGAGTAGCCTACACGGCTTGGGCTGCTCGTCTTGGATTTTGCTTTAGGCATGCTGCAATGAAATAACAAGACCCAAGAAACCTGCCAACTAATCAGTAGTCCAGGCGAGCCACTATACGTCATAGAAATAAAAATCCAATAGGCTGGGTGTCCCCCTAAAGAATTGAATAACCTTACTTTAAAACTACACATTGGTCAGGAATGCTTAAGTCAGATGCACATTTAATGCCTGGCTGTGGTTGCATTTCTTTGGGCCAGGGCCGGTGTGCCGCCCGGTAAACTAAATCTCTTTAGAACCTGCCGATAGGGCTAGGCTAAATGTCACTGAATGTTCACACCAGTCATGTCCAGGAACCAGCCTAGACAGTCACCTTCTCCCGATTAATGTTCCATGCTTTTTTGGATGCGCGCGCACCCGACTAGGTAAAAGAAGTGTCGGTAATGTGCGCATTAGATTTACCTTGATTTGCGTATGGCCGTCGACCGCCGCGTACAATGTTGGTCACTCTGAACTCGCTATGCAACGCCATTGGTCACAGCGGACTATTTGCATTTGTTGCGGGCATACCCACGACATAATTAAACTTAATTTGAAAAAAAAACAATCTAAATAATGCATAATGTTGATTAATAAAGGATAACATTGCGCATCGATACTTACGGATTATGCCCAATTACTTCTAAAAAATCGTCGACCAGTGTTCAGTATTATGATTAAAGCCTGCTCTCCCTCACGGCGAATTATACCCCACCTCCGGTTCAAAATTGTACGCGTGCCTTGACCAATCCGCCAAGTTCAGATTTTGTTTTTCATAAAACATGCATCCACTAACGCGCTGCTTCATTCGCTTTGACCTCACAACACCCATAATGCCTATAGATTCAGCATGGGCACTGCGCACTCAGTGTTGCGTGCATTGTTTTCGCAGAGGGAGCATTAACATGAAATGAAGTCAAAAATGGTCGTGCTGCGAAAGCACCGATGTCAGAGCAACCTGGGTCTATCACAACTGCCATGGCGAGCGTGGGCCAGGGAAGGTAGGCCTATATCTTGATAAATCAGGTCATTAACAGATTAAGAGGGATTGGTTTCCGAGCGCAAGGGAGGGGACCTGATTCCAAATAGCCAAATGAAGGTCATATATACCGGCAGAAGAGAAGGTCATGACCGTAGATCTGCCACGACCTTGTTGGGAAAGGTCAACCTTCATATAATGGACGCTGTGGTACTAATAAGATATTATGGACTAAATCAGACATCGTATTGATATCCGGTCGTCTCTTACTGTGTGAAATTGCGGGGCAACGAAGAAAACCACACGTAGGCTATATCCTCGATATTTGTGTATATCGCAACCGCGAGAAATTACATTTCATAATAAGATCCAAAGACGGTTCAGGCAATGTGGGCAGGGTGGGGCGGCGGGAGGGGTGGGGGTGTCAGCCAGGCCGGGGGTTCGCCTAAATGGCTCCCCTGTCATACGAAAAGATTGGGTCCATAAATGCCAACGATTCTCATTGAGAGCATCGTGGGCATACAAGTAGAACATATTACTTGTGGCCCTGCTCGATGATATATCTCTCAGGGGAACATCAGAAAAGAAATGACGATAAGTAATACACAATTTAATATGATTGATGCATATATTTCCAGGCATCCTGTTCTGCTTTAGTGGCGTCCTGCTCCTATTCCTAACTCCTCGGTTGGATTCCACACCGGCTGCCCCCTCGCCCTCCTTGGCTGGTGCCTGGCCCAAAGTATGTACGGCAGCAAGGCAAGTCTCGATGCCCCCTGGTGGAACTTCGCTGAGAACCGCCTGCCTGTCCGAAACAGACCGCTGGTAACGGGTATCCTCCATTTTAAAAGGGGAAGGAAAACCGGCCTTTTTTTATTTGCCAAATTTAAAAAACAGATGATGTCCCCATACCTCATAACTGTTTCCATATCTTTTGTGGAGAGAAGTATGAAGATGATCAAGTTCGAGGTTGCGTGTATGTGTCTTGCCATGTGTTTTAAATTATCAATTTTAAGTGCAGCAATTAAGCACTTATATCCGTTTTTTCCACACGTGTGCACGTCTGTAGACCTATTCTAGCTGGCCATTAAAGCGGGTAAAAACTTTAATATAATCGTGAGGCCTTAGTTGTGTTTTGGTCCTGAAAGCAACTTTGCAAAACACCACAGGTCTTAGAAAACAATGGGTTAAAAGCAATAAGTTTGCAATGCTGTCCACAGTAAATTCAAGCGCCGAGCCATTTTGCCACATGCGGTTGAATTTGCATACACCATCTCTTCTATAAATTAGGCCCGAGAACCACTTTCGATTTAGCAACTAAAAATTCAACAGATTGTATCCGTCTAATATGAGTTCTTAGACTATAAACTGCGTTTTTTTACAATGTGTTGAATAAATGAGCGAAGTTAACATATGTGTGACTGAGATATGTGTAACTGATGTATGTATAACTGAGACATGTGTGACTGAGATATGTAACTGAGATATGTGTAACTGAGATATGTGTAACTGAGATATGTGTAACTGAGATACGTATGAGATATGTGTAACTGATGTATGTATAACTGAGACATGTGTAACTGAGATATGTGTAACTGAGATATGTGTAACTGAGATATGTGTAACTGAGATACGCATGAGATATGTGTAACTGAGATACGTGTGACTGAGATATGTAACTGAAATCAAGGGACATGTATCACAAAATCAAACCGCTGCCAATGTCACTGCGTGTTAAATGATCACTTGTGCAGCAGCTACCATCCAAAGACCGTTAGACACCGAACCTTAACCTTCTCGAACGTGCCCCCCCCCCACCGAAGCGAAGTTAAAAAAGATCTGCGCTTTGGAGGGTTGACGCATGAATAGCAAATAAACGCTTGGGTCAGCTACAAGGGCTAATATTTTTATTTCCTTTAAGCACATCGAATTTATCAAGTCAGATTTGACCCCTGACGGCTATGGCGGCCATTTTTCAAAATGGTGGCCAATGACATCAATAATACGCGATATCTTGGATATTAAGAAGGATAAAATTGCTGACAACATGGGGCCTCCTCAACATAATCAGATTGATAAACAGTTTGCAATACAATACAGGCATACATGGAGAAACATATACAATGGTAAAGGTTAATTTCGTACTTCTAGCCTCCGGCCCGTAGTACAACATATGTACAGAGTATGATATTAACACAAATTAACTTAATTGTGAAAACAGCTTTTTGAAAACCGACCACGGAGATCTGTTACTTGATATATCTAGTAACCAGTTTGACCAGTGCAATTGGAGGCATGCCTTTATTATTTTTACCGTAACTTATATATATATAATATTATATAGATATATATAAGTTACTAATGCAGAGGAAATGATACCTCTTCCATGTAACTCATCTTAAAACGTTTTCGTATCTTCCTCTTTCTATAGCCAGCCATATAAAGTATTTTTAACCAAAATGATATAACTTTTTGGTAACATGTGACAAATATAGGGTAACGACCGCATTCACCTAACCCGGCTGCCATATAAATGAACAATATGATCATAAAGTGCATAGCCCCAAACTTCTACTCCATACGTAATAATATAACCGACATGACTATTTCATCAAATACCTGGAGGGCAATGTCGAGAGACATGCACTTTAGGCGTTTATAACAGCATTTGCTTTCGATCCCTACGCCGCAAGTTTTACCTGTAACCATGTTACGCTGCTTGGTAATACAATGCTTAGATTGCATTTGTAGTAGTTATATACAAAGGTATCAAGACAAGGGGTGACGAAAGAGAAAACAAAAACAGAAAGGTTCACCATATAAAACACGTAAAATTAATGTACTGATATCGAAAACGGTTGAACGATAAAATATACACCGAAGTCGCTTAGCTCATTGTGGGGCTACTGTTATTCATACTATTTGGATTACTATATAAGATTAATTGGACCCACTTTATCACACGATCTTTATTTATTAATACCTTTCTTGCACGGACAGCTCTATATCTATGTCAGCTTTATTACCCTGATAGCGCCCGCTGGAGGACCCTGCTTGTGTCGTCATAACGTGCTCCAGAGCGACTCTAACGTTCGGCGGTAAACCTTTTCACATATATAATCTGCGTTTACATTTAATACACGCTTGCAGACATCTGTGTCATATTTCTCTCATTATATCAGTGAGAATAAATCCTGTATATTAGACATGTATTCTATGGGTATAACTATTACAAAAAATATATAAAAACAATTGAGAGTTGCATCACATTTGTGGTGAGGTCAACGGGAACCAGCCAGTTGAGAGACTGTGCCTGTTAACTTGGGACGGCGGTCAAACTCAACAAACCCACGTACATATAGCCGTCTACGGTCAGTATATATAGCCGTCTACGGTCAGTACATATAGCCGTCTACGGTCAGTATACATAGCCGTCTACGTTCAGTACATATAGCCGTCTACGGTCAGTACATATAGCCGTGTACGGTCAGTACATATAGCCGTCTACGGTCAGTACATATAGCCGTCTACGGTAGGTACATATAGCCGTCTACGGTCAGTACATCAAGCCGTCTACGGTCAGTACATATAGCCGTCTACGGTCAGTGCATATAGCCGTCTAGGTCTACGGTTAGTAGATATAGCCGTCTACGGTCAGTGCATATAGCCGTCTACGGTCAGTACATATAGCCGTCTAAGGTCAGTACATATAGCCGTCTACGGTCAGTACATATAGCCGTCTACGGTCAGTACATATAGCCGTCTACGGTCAGTACATATAGCCGTCTACGGTCAGTACATATAGCGGTCTACGGTCAGTACATATAGCCGTCTACGGTCAGTACATATATCCGTCTACGGTCAGTACATATAGCCGTCTACGGTCAGTACATATAGCCGTCGACGGTCAGTACATATAGCCGTCTACGGTCAGGACATATAGCCGTCTACGGTCAGTACATATAGCCGTCTACGGTCAGTACATATAGCCGTCTACGGTCAGTACATATAGCCGTCTACGGTCAGTACATATAGCCGTCTACGGTCAGTACATATAGCCGTCTACGGTCAGTACATATAGCCGTCTACGGTCAGTACATATAACCGTCTACGGTCAGTACATATAGCCGTCTACGGTCAGTGCATATAGCCGTCTACGGTCAGTACATATAGCCGTCTACGGTCAGTACATATAGCCGTCTACGGTCAGTACATATAGCCGTCTACGGTCAGTACATATAGCCGTCTACGGTCAGTACATATAGCCGTCTACGGTCAGTACATATAGCCGTCTACGGTCAGTACATATAGCCGTCTACGGTCAGTACATATAGCCGGCTACGGTCAGTACATATAGCCGTCTACGGTCAGTACATATAGCCGTCGACGGTCAGTACATATAGCCGTCTACGGTCAGTACATATAGCCGTCTACGGTCAGTACATATAGCCGTCTACGGTCAGTACATATAGCCGTCGACGGTCAGTACATATAGCCGTCTACGGTCAGTACATATAGCCGTCTACGGTCAGTACATATAGCCGTCTACGGTCAGTACATACAGCCGTCTACGGTCAGTACATATAGCCGTCTACGGTCAGTACATATAGCCCTCTACGGTCAGTACATATAGCCGTCTACGGTCAGAACATATAGCCGTCTACGGTCAGTGCATATAGCCGTCTACGTCTACGGTCAGTAAATATAGCCTTCTACGGTCAGTACATATAGCCGTCTATGGTCAGTACATATAGCCGTCTACGGTCAGTACATATAGCCGTCTACGGTCAGTACATATAGCCGTCTACGGTCAGTGCATATAGCCGTCTACGGTCAGTACATATAGCTGTCTATGGTCAGTACATATAGCCGTCTACGGTGAGTACATATAGCCGTCTACGGTGAGTACACATAGCCGTCTACGGTCAGTGCATATAGCCGTCTACGGTCAGTACATATAGCCGTCTACGGTCAGTACATATAGCCGTCTACGGTCAGTACATATAGCCGTCTACGGTCAGTACATATAGCCGTCTACGGTCAGTACATATAGCCGTCTACGGTCAGTGCATATAGCCGTCTACGGTCAGTACATATAGCCGTCTACGGTCAGTACATATAGCCGTCTACGGTCAGTACATATAGCCGGGGTATGGTCAGTACAGATAGCCGTCTACGGTCAGCACATATAGCCGTCTACGGTCAGTACATATAGCCGTCTACGGTCAATACATATAGCCGCCTACGGTCAGTACATATAGCCGTCTACGGTCAGTACATATAGCCATCTACGGTCAGTACATATAGCCGTCTACGGTCAGTAGATATAGCCGTCTACGGTCAGTACATATAGCCGTCTAGGTCTACGGTCAGTACGAATAGCCGTCTACGGTCAGTACATATAGCCGTCTACGGTCAGTACATATAGCCGTCTACGGTCAGTACATATAGCCGTCTACGGTCAGTACATATAGCCGTCTACGGTCAGTACATATAGCCGTCTACGGTCAGTACATATAGCCGTCTACGGTCAGTACATGCACCGTGACTGTCAGTGCATATAGCCGTCTACGGTCAGTACATATAGCCGTCTACGGTCAGTACATATAGCCGTCTACGGTCAGTACATATAGCCGTCTACGGTCAGTGCATATAGCCGTCTACGGTCAGTACATATAGCCGTCTACGGTCAGTACATATAGCCGTCTACGGTCAGTACATATAGCCGTCTACGGTCAGTACATATAGCCGTCTACGGTCAGTAAATATAGCCGTCTAAGGTCAGTACATATAGCCGTCTACGGTCAGTACATATAGCCGTCTACGGTCAGTACATATAGCCGTCTACGGTCAGTACATATAGCCGTCTAAGGTCAGTACATATAGCCGTCTACGGTCAGTACATATAGCCGCTTACGGTCAGTACATATAGCCGTCTACGGTCAGTACATATAGCCGTCTACGGTCAGTACATATAGCCGTCTACGGTCAGTACATATAGCCGTCTACGGTCAGTACATATAGCCGTCTACGGTCAGTACATATAGCCGTCTACGGTCAGTACATATAGCCGTCTACGGTCAGTACATATAGCCGTCTAAGGTCAGTACATATAGCCGTCTACGGTCAGTACATATAGCCGTCTACGGTGAGTACATATAGCCGTCTACGGTGAGTACATATAGCCGTCTACGGTCAGTGCATATAGCCGTCTACGGTCAGTACATATAGCCGTCTACGGTCAGTACATATAGCCGTCTACGGTCAGTACATATAGCCGTCTACGGTCAGTACATATAGCCGTCTACGTTCAGTGCATATAGCCGTCTACGGTCAGTACATATAGCCGTCTAAGGTCAGTACATACAGCCGGGGTATGGTCAGTACAGATAGCCGTCTACGGTGAGTACATATAGCCGTCTACGGTCAGTGCATATAGCCGTCTACGGTCAGTACATATAGCCGTCTACGGTCAGTACATATAGCCGTCTACGGTCAGTACATATAGCCGTCTACGGTCAGTACATATAGCCGTCTACGGTCAGTACATATAGCCGTCTACGGTCAGTGCATATAGCCGTCTACGGTCAGTACATATAGCCGTCTAAGGTCAGTACATACAGCCGGGGTATGGTCAGTACAGATAGCCGTCTACGGTCAGTACATATAGCCGTCTACGGTCAGTACATATAGCCGTCTACGGTCAGTACATATAGCCGCCTACGGTCAGTACATATAGCCGTCTACGGTCACTACATATAGCCATCTACGGTCAGTACATATAGCCGTCTACAGTCAGTACATATAGCCGTCTACGGTCAGTACATATAGCCGGTTAGGTCTACGGTCAGTACATATAGCCGTTTACGGTCAGTACATATAGCCGTCTAAGGTCAGTACATACAGCCGGGGTATGGTCAGTACAGATAGCCGTCTACGGTGAGTACATATAGCCGTCTACGGTCAGTGCATATAGCCGTCTACGGTCAGTACATATAGCCGTCTACGGTCAGTACATATAGCCGTCTACGGTCAGTACATATAGCCGTCTACGGTCAGTACATATAGCCGTCTACGGTCAGTACATATAGCCGTCTACGGTCAGTGCATATAGCCGTCTACGGTCAGTACATATAGCCGTCTAAGGTCAGTACATACAGCCGGGGTATGGTCAGTACAGATAGCCGTCTACGGTCAGTACATATAGCCGTCTACGGTCAGTACATATAGCCGTCTACGGTCAGTACATATAGCCGCCTACGGTCAGTACATATAGCCGTCTACGGTCACTACATATAGCCGTCTACGGTCAGTGCATATAGCCGTCTACGGTCAGTACATATAGCCGTCTACGGTCAGTACATATAGCCGTCTACGGTCAGTACATATAGCCGTCTACGGTCAGTACATATAGCCGTCTACGTTCAGTGCATATAGCCGTCTACGGTCAGTACATATAGCCGTCTAAGGTCAGTACATACAGCCGGGGTATGGTCAGTACAGATAGCCGTCTACGGTGAGTACATATAGCCGTCTACGGTCAGTGCATATAGCCGTCTACGGTCAGTACATATAGCCGTCTACGGTCAGTACATATAGCCGTCTACGGTCAGTACATATAGCCGTCTACGGTCAGTACATATAGCCGTCTACGGTCAGTACATATAGCCGTCTACGGTCAGTGCATATAGCCGTCTACGGTCAGTACATATAGCCGTCTAAGGTCAGTACATACAGCCGGGGTATGGTCAGTACAGATAGCCGTCTACGGTCAGTACATATAGCCGTCTACGGTCAGTACATATAGCCGTCTACGGTCAGTACATATAGCCGCCTACGGTCAGTACATATAGCCGTCTACGGTCACTACATATAGCCATCTACGGTCAGTACATATAGCCGTCTACAGTCAGTACATATAGCCGTCTACGGTCAGTACATATAGCCGGTTAGGTCTACGGTCAGTACATATAGCCGTTTACGGTCAGTACATATAGCCGTCTACGGTCAGTACATATAGCTGTCTATGGTCAGTACATATAGCCGTCTACGGTGAGTACATATAGCCGTCTACGGTGAGTACATATAGCCGTCTACGGTCAGTACATATAGCCGTCTAGGTCTACGGTCAGTACATATAGCCGTCTACGGTCAGTGCATATAGCCGTCTACGGTCAGTACATATAGCCCTCTACGGTCAGTACATATAGCCGTCTACGGTCAGTGCATATAGCCGTCTAAGGTCAGTACATATAGCCGGGGTATGGTCAGTACAGATAGCCGTCTACGGTCAGTACATATAGCCGTCTACGGTCAGTACATATAGCCGTCTACGGTCAGTACATATAGCCGCCTACGGTCAGTACATATAGCCGTCTACGGTCAGTACATATAGCCGTCTAGGTCTACGGTCAGTACATATAGCCGTCTACGGTCAGTACATATAGCCGTCTACGGCCAGTACATATAGCCGTCTACGGTCAGTACATATAGCCGTCTACGGTCAGTACATATAGCCGTCTACGGTCAGTACATATAGCCGTCTACGGTCAGAACATATAGCCGTCTACGGTCAGTACATATAACCATCTACGGCCAGTACATATAGCCGTCTACGGTCAGTACATATAGCCGTCTAGGTCTACGGTCAGTACATATAGCCGTCTGCGGTCAGTACATATAGCCGTCTAGGTCTACGGTCAGTACATATAGCCGTCTACGGTCAGTACATATAGCCGTCTACGGTCAGTACATATAGCCGTCTACGGTCAGTACATATAGCCGTCTACGGTCAGTAGATATAGCCGTCTACGGTCAGTGCATATAGCCGTCTACGGTCAGTGCATATAGCCGTCTACGGTCAGTACATATAGCCGTCTACGGTCAGTACATACAGCCGGGGTATGGTCAGTACAGATAGCCGTCTACGGTCAGTACATATAGCCGTCTACGGTCAGTACATATAGCCGTCTACGGTCAGTACATATAGCCGCCTACGGTCAGTACATATAGCCGTCTACGGTCAGTACATATAGCCATCTACGGTCAGTACATATAGCCGTCTACGGTCAGTACATATAGCCGTCTACGGTCAGTACATAAAGCCGTCTAGGTCTACGGTCAGTACATATAGCCGTCTACGGTCAGTACATATAGCCGTCTACGGTCAGTACATATAGCCGTCTACGGTCAGTACATATAGCCGTCTACGGTCAGTACATATAGCCGTCTACGGTCAGTACATATAGCCGTCTACGGTCAGTACATATAGCCATCTACGGTCAGTACATATAGCCGTCAACGGTCAGTACATATAGCCGTCTAGGTCTACGGTCAGTACATATAGCCGTCTAGGTCTACGGTCAGTACATATAGCCGCCTACGGTCAGTACATGTAGCCGTCTACGGTCAGTACATATAGCCGTCTACAGTCAGTGCATAAAGCCGTCTACGGTCAGCACATATAGCCGTCTATGGTCAGTACATATAGCCGTCTACGGTCAGTACATATAGCCGTCTATGGTCAGTACATATAGCCGTCTACGGTCAGTACATATAGCCGTCTACGGTCAGTACATATAGCGGTCTACGGTCAGTACATATAGCCGTCTACGGTCAGTACATATATCCGTCTACGGTCAGTACATATAGCCGTCTACGGTCAGTACATATAGCCGTCTACGGTCAGTACATATAGCCGTCTACGGTCAGTACATATAGCCGTCTACGGTCAGTACATATAGCCGTCTACGGTCAGTACATATAGCCGTCTACGGTCAGTGCATATAGCCGTCTACGGTCAGTACATATAGCCGTCTACGGTCAGTACATATAACCGTCTACGGTCAGTACATATAGCCGTCTACGGTCAGTGCATATAGCCGTCTACGGTCAGTACATATAGCCGTCTACGGTCAGTACATATAGCCGTCTACGGTCAGTACATATAGCCGTCTACGGTCAGTACATATAGCCGTCTACGGTCAGTACATATAGCCGTCTACGGTCAGTACATATAGCCGTCTACGGTCAGTACATATAGCCGTCTACGGTCAGTACATATAGCCGGCTACGGTCAGTACATATAGCCGTCTACGGTCAGTACATATAGCCGTCGACGGTCAGTACATATAGCCGTCTACGGTCAGTACATATAGCCGTCTACGGTCAGTACATATAGCCGTCTACGGTCAGTACATATAGCCGTCGACGGTCAGTACATATAGCCGTCTACGGTCAGTACATATAGCCGTCTACGGTCAGTACATATAGCCGTCTACGGTCAGTACATACAGCCGTCTACGGTCAGTACATATAGCCGTCTACGGTCAGTACATATAGCCCTCTACGGTCAGTACATATAGCCGTCTACGGTCAGAACATATAGCCGTCTACGGTCAGTGCATATAGCCGTCTACGTCTACGGTCAGTAAATATAGCCTTCTACGGTCAGTACATATAGCCGTCTATGGTCAGTACATATAGCCGTCTACGGTCAGTACATATAGCCGTCTACGGTCAGTACATATAGCCGTCTACGGTCAGTGCATATAGCCGTCTACGGTCAGTACATATAGCTGTCTATGGTCAGTACATATAGCCGTCTACGGTGAGTACATATAGCCGTCTACGGTGAGTACACATAGCCGTCTACGGTCAGTGCATATAGCCGTCTACGGTCAGTACATATAGCCGTCTACGGTCAGTACATATAGCCGTCTACGGTCAGTACATATAGCCGTCTACGGTCAGTACATATAGCCGTCTACGGTCAGTACATATAGCCGTCTACGGTCAGTGCATATAGCCGTCTACGGTCAGTACATATAGCCGTCTACGGTCAGTACATATAGCCGTCTACGGTCAGTACATATAGCCGGGGTATGGTCAGTACAGATAGCCGTCTACGGTCAGCACATATAGCCGTCTACGGTCAGTACATATAGCCGTCTACGGTCAATACATATAGCCGCCTACGGTCAGTACATATAGCCGTCTACGGTCAGTACATATAGCCATCTACGGTCAGTACATATAGCCGTCTACGGTCAGTAGATATAGCCGTCTACGGTCAGTACATATAGCCGTCTAGGTCTACGGTCAGTACGAATAGCCGTCTACGGTCAGTACATATAGCCGTCTACGGTCAGTACATATAGCCGTCTACGGTCAGTACATATAGCCGTCTACGGTCAGTACATATAGCCGTCTACGGTCAGTACATATAGCCGTCTACGGTCAGTACATATAGCCGTCTACGGTCAGTACATGCACCGTGACTGTCAGTGCATATAGCCGTCTACGGTCAGTACATATAGCCGTCTACGGTCAGTACATATAGCCGTCTACGGTCAGTACATATAGCCGTCTACGGTCAGTGCATATAGCCGTCTACGGTCAGTACATATAGCCGTCTACGGTCAGTACATATAGCCGTCTACGGTCAGTACATATAGCCGTCTACGGTCAGTACATATAGCCGTCTACGGTCAGTAAATATAGCCGTCTAAAGTCAGTACATATAGCCGTCTACGGTCAGTACATATAGCCGTCTACGGTCAGTACATATAGCCGTCTACGGTCAGTACATATAGCCGTCTAAGGTCAGTACATATAGCCGTCTACGGTCAGTACATATAGCCGCTTACGGTCAGTACATATAGCCGTCTACGGTCAGTACATATAGCCGTCTACGGTCAGTACATATAGCCGTCTACGGTCAGTACATATAGCCGTCTACGGTCAGTACATATAGCCGTCTACGGTCAGTACATATAGCCGTCTACGGTCAGTACATATAGCCGTCTACGGTCAGTACATATAGCCGTCTAAGGTCAGTACATATAGCCGTCTACGGTCAGTACATATAGCCGTCTACGGTGAGTACATATAGCCGTCTACGGTGAGTACATATAGCCGTCTACGGTCAGTGCATATAGCCGTCTACGGTCAGTACATATAGCCGTCTACGGTCAGTACATATAGCCGTCTACGGTCAGTACATATAGCCGTCTACGGTCAGTACATATAGCCGTCTACGTTCAGTGCATATAGCCGTCTACGGTCAGTACATATAGCCGTCTAAGGTCAGTACATACAGCCGGGGTATGGTCAGTACAGATAGCCGTCTACGGTGAGTACATATAGCCGTCTACGGTCAGTGCATATAGCCGTCTACGGTCAGTACATATAGCCGTCTACGGTCAGTACATATAGCCGTCTACGGTCAGTACATATAGCCGTCTACGGTCAGTACATATAGCCGTCTACGGTCAGTACATATAGCCGTCTACGGTCAGTGCATATAGCCGTCTACGGTCAGTACATATAGCCGTCTAAGGTCAGTACATACAGCCGGGGTATGGTCAGTACAGATAGCCGTCTACGGTCAGTACATATAGCCGTCTACGGTCAGTACATATAGCCGTCTACGGTCAGTACATATAGCCGCCTACGGTCAGTACATATAGCCGTCTACGGTCACTACATATAGCCATCTACGGTCAGTACATATAGCCGTCTACAGTCAGTACATATAGCCGTCTACGGTCAGTACATATAGCCGGTTAGGTCTACGGTCAGTACATATAGCCGTTTACGGTCAGTACATATAGCCGTCTAAGGTCAGTACATACAGCCGGGGTATGGTCAGTACAGATAGCCGTCTACGGTGAGTACATATAGCCGTCTACGGTCAGTGCATATAGCCGTCTACGGTCAGTACATATAGCCGTCTACGGTCAGTACATATAGCCGTCTACGGTCAGTACATATAGCCGTCTACGGTCAGTACATATAGCCGTCTACGGTCAGTACATATAGCCGTCTACGGTCAGTGCATATAGCCGTCTACGGTCAGTACATATAGCCGTCTAAGGTCAGTACATACAGCCGGGGTATGGTCAGTACAGATAGCCGTCTACGGTCAGTACATATAGCCGTCTACGGTCAGTACATATAGCCGTCTACGGTCAGTACATATAGCCGCCTACGGTCAGTACATATAGCCGTCTACGGTCACTACATATAGCCGTCTACGGTCAGTGCATATAGCCGTCTACGGTCAGTACATATAGCCGTCTACGGTCAGTACATATAGCCGTCTACGGTCAGTACATATAGCCGTCTACGGTCAGTACATATAGCCGTCTACGTTCAGTGCATATAGCCGTCTACGGTCAGTACATATAGCCGTCTAAGGTCAGTACATACAGCCGGGGTATGGTCAGTACAGATAGCCGTCTACGGTGAGTACATATAGCCGTCTACGGTCAGTGCATATAGCCGTCTACGGTCAGTACATATAGCCGTCTACGGTCAGTACATATAGCCGTCTACGGTCAGTACATATAGCCGTCTACGGTCAGTACATATAGCCGTCTACGGTCAGTACATATAGCCGTCTACGGTCAGTGCATATAGCCGTCTACGGTCAGTACATATAGCCGTCTAAGGTCAGTACATACAGCCGGGGTATGGTCAGTACAGATAGCCGTCTACGGTCAGTACATATAGCCGTCTACGGTCAGTACATATAGCCGTCTACGGTCAGTACATATAGCCGCCTACGGTCAGTACATATAGCCGTCTACGGTCACTACATATAGCCATCTACGGTCAGTACATATAGCCGTCTACAGTCAGTACATATAGCCGTCTACGGTCAGTACATATAGCCGGTTAGGTCTACGGTCAGTACATATAGCCGTTTACGGTCAGTACATATAGCCGTCTACGGTCAGTACATATAGCTGTCTATGGTCAGTACATATAGCCGTCTACGGTGAGTACATATAGCCGTCTACGGTGAGTACATATAGCCGTCTACGGTCAGTACATATAGCCGTCTAGGTCTACGGTCAGTACATATAGCCGTCTACGGTCAGTGCATATAGCCGTCTACGGTCAGTACATATAGCCCTCTACGGTCAGTACATATAGCCGTCTACGGTCAGTGCATATAGCCGTCTAAGGTCAGTACATATAGCCGGGGTATGGTCAGTACAGATAGCCGTCTACGGTCAGTACATATAGCCGTCTACGGTCAGTACATATAGCCGTCTACGGTCAGTACATATAGCCGCCTACGGTCAGTACATATAGCCGTCTACGGTCAGTACATATAGCCGTCTAGGTCTACGGTCAGTACATATAGCCGTCTACGGTCAGTACATATAGCCGTCTACGGCCAGTACATATAGCCGTCTACGGTCAGTACATATAGCCGTCTACGGTCAGTACATATAGCCGTCTACGGTCAGTACATATAGCCGTCTACGGTCAGAACATATAGCCGTCTACGGTCAGTACATATAACCATCTACGGCCAGTACATATAGCCGTCTACGGTCAGTACATATAGCCGTCTAGGTCTACGGTCAGTACATATAGCCGTCTGCGGTCAGTACATATAGCCGTCTAGGTCTACGGTCAGTACATATAGCCGTCTACGGTCAGTACATATAGCCGTCTACGGTCAGTACATATAGCCGTCTACGGTCAGTACATATAGCCGTCTACGGTCAGTAGATATAGCCGTCTACGGTCAGTGCATATAGCCGTCTACGGTCAGTGCATATAGCCGTCTACGGTCAGTACATATAGCCGTCTACGGTCAGTACATACAGCCGGGGTATGGTCAGTACAGATAGCCGTCTACGGTCAGTACATATAGCCGTCTACGGTCAGTACATATAGCCGTCTACGGTCAGTACATATAGCCGCCTACGGTCAGTACATATAGCCGTCTACGGTCAGTACATATAGCCATCTACGGTCAGTACATATAGCCGTCTACGGTCAGTACATATAGCCGTCTACGGTCAGTACATAAAGCCGTCTAGGTCTACGGTCAGTACATATAGCCGTCTACGGTCAGTACATATAGCCGTCTACGGTCAGTACATATAGCCGTCTACGGTCAGTACATATAGCCGTCTACGGTCAGTACATATAGCCGTCTACGGTCAGTACATATAGCCGTCTACGGTCAGTACATATAGCCATCTACGGTCAGTACATATAGCCGTCAACGGTCAGTACATATAGCCGTCTAGGTCTACGGTCAGTACATATAGCCGTCTAGGTCTACGGTCAGTACATATAGCCGCCTACGGTCAGTACATGTAGCCGTCTACGGTCAGTACATATAGCCGTCTACAGTCAGTGCATAAAGCCGTCTACGGTCAGAACATATAGCCGTCTATGGTCAGTACATATAGCCGTCTACGGTCAGTACATATAGCCGTCTATGGTCAGTACATATAGCCGTCTACGGTCAGTACATATAGCCGTCTACGGTCAGTATACATAGCCGTCTACGTTCAGTACATATAGCCGTCTACGGTCAGTACATATAGCCGTCTACGGTCAGTACATATAGCCGTCTACGGTCAGTACATATAGCCGTCTACGGTCAGTACATATAGCCGTCTACGGTCAGTACATCAAGCCGTCTACGGTCAGTACATATAGCCGTCTACGGTCAGTGCATATAGCCGTCTAGGTCTACGGTTAGTACATATAGCCGTCTACGGTCAGTGCATATAGCCGTCTACGGTCAGTACATATAGCCGTCTAAGGTCAGTACATATAGCCGTCTACGGTCAGTACATATAGCCGTCTACGGTCAGTACATATAGCCGTCTACGGTCAGTACATATAGCCGTCTACGGTCAGTACATATAGCGGTCTACGGTCAGTACATATAGCCGTCTACGGTCAGTACATATAGCCGTCTACGGTCAGTACATATAGCCGTCTACGGTCAGTACATATAGCCGTCGACGGTCAGTACATATAGCCGTCTACGGTCAGGACATATAGCCGTCCACGGTCAGTACATATAGCCGTCTACGGTCAGTACATATAGCCGTCTACGGTCAGTACATATAGCCGTCTACGGTCAGTACATATAGCCGTCTACGGTCAGTACATATAGCCGTCTACGGTCAGTACATATAGCCGTCTACGGTCAGTTCATATAACCGTCTACGGTCAGTACATATAGCCGTCTACGGTCAGTGCATATAGCCGTCTACGGTCAGTACATATAGCCGTCTACGGTCAGTACATATAGCCGTCTACGGTCAGTACATATAGCCGTCTGCGGTCAGTACATATAGCCGTCTACGGTCAGTACATATAGCCGTCTACGGTCAGTACATATAGCCGTCTACGGTCAGTACATATAGCCGTCTACGGTCAGTACATATAGCCGGCTACGGTCAGTACATATAGCCGTCTACGGTCAGTACATATAGCCGTCGACGGTCAGTACATATAGCCGTCTACGGTCAGTACATATAGCCGTCTACGGTCAGTACATATAGCCGTCTACGGTCAGTACATATAGCCGTCTACGGTCAGTACATATAGCCGTCTACGGTCAGTACATATAGCCGTCTACGGTCAGTACATATAGCCGTCTACGGTCAGTACATATAGCCGTCTAAGGTCAGTACATATAGCCGTCTACGGTCAGTACATATAGCCGTCTACGGTGAGTACATATAGCCGTCTACGGTGAGTACATATAGCCGTCTACGGTCAGTGCATATAGCCGTCTACGGTCAGTACATATAGCCGTCTACGGTCAGTACATATAGCCGTCTACGGTCAGTACATATAGCCGTCTACGGTCAGTACATATAGCCGTCTACGTTCAGTGCATATAGCCGTCTACGGTCAGTACATATAGCCGTCTAAGGTCAGTACATACAGCCGGGGTATGGTCAGTATAGATAGCCGTCTACGGTGAGTACATATAGCCGTCTACGGTCAGTGCATATAGCCGTCTACGGTCAGTACATATAGCCGTCTACGGTCAGTACATATAGCCGTCTACGGTCAGTACATATAGCCGTCTACGGTCAGTACATATAGCCGTCTACGGTCAGTACATATAGCCGTCTACGGTCAGTACATATAGCCGTCTACGGTCAGTACATATAGCCGTCTAAGGTCAGTACATATAGCCGTCTACGGTCAGTACATATAGCCGTCTACGGTGAGTACATATAGCCGTCTACGGTGAGTACATATAGCCGTCTACGGTCAGTGCATATAGCCGTCTACGGTCAGTACATATAGCCGTCTACGGTCAGTACATATAGCCGTCTACGGTCAGTACATATAGCCGTCTACGGTCAGTACATATAGCCGTCTACGTTCAGTGCATATAGCCGTCTACGGTCAGTACATATAGCCGTCTAAGGTCAGTACATACAGCCGGGGTATGGTCAGTATAGATAGCCGTCTACGGTCAGTACATATAGCCGTCTACGGTCAGTGCATATAGCCGTCTACGGTCAGTACATATAGCCGTCTACGGTCAGTACATATAGCCGTCTACGGTCAGTACATATAGCCGTCTACGGTCAGTACATATAGCCGTCTACGGTCAGTACATATAGCCGTCTACGGTCAGTGCATATAGCCGTCTACGGTCAGTACATATAGCCGTCTAAGGTCAGTACATACAGCCGGGGTATGGTCAGTACAGATAGCCGTCTACGGTCAGTACATATAGCCGTCTACGGTCAGTACATATAGCCGTCTACGGTCAGTACATATAGCCGCCTACGGTCAGTACATATAGCCGTCTACGGTCACTACATATAGCCATCTACGGTCAGTACATATAGCCGTCTACAGTCAGTACATATAGCCGTCTACGGTCAGTACATATAGCCGGTTAGGTCTACGGTCAGTACATATAGCCGTTTACGGTCAGTACATATAGCCGTCTACGGTCAGTACATATAGCTGTCTATGGTCAGTACATATAGCCGTCTACGGTGAGTACATATAGCCGTCTACGGTGAGTACATATAGCCGTCTACGGTCAGTACATATAGCCGTCTAGGTCTACGGTCAGTACATATAGCCGTCTACGGTCAGTGCATATAGCCGTCTACGGTCAGTACATATAGCCCTCTACGGTCAGTACATATAGCCGTCTACGGTCAGTGCATATAGCCGTCATCGGTCAGTGCATATAGCCGTCTACGGTCAGTACATATAGCCGTCTACGGTCAGTACATATAGCCGTCTAAGGTCAGTACATATAGCCGGGGTATGGTCAGTACAGATAGCCGTCTACGGTCAGTACATATAGCCGTCTACGGTCAGTACATATAGCCGTCTACGGTCAGTACATATAGCCGCCTACGGTCAGTACATATAGCCGTCTACGGTCAGTACATATAGCCGTCTAGGTCTACGGTCAGTACATATAGCCGTCTACGGTCAGTACATATAGCCGTCTACGGCCAGTACATATAGCCGTCTACGGTCAGTACATATAGCCGTCTACGGTCAGTACATATAGCCGTCTACGGTCAGTACATATAGCCGTCTACGGTCAGAACATATAGCCGTCTACGGTCAGTACATATAACCATCTACGGCCAGTACATATAGCCGTCTACGGTCAGTACATATAGCCGTCTAGGTCTACGGTCAGTACATATAGCCGTCTACGGTCAGTACATATAGCCGTCTAGGTCTACGGTCAGTACATATAGCCGTCTACGGTCAGTACATATAGCCGTCTACGGTCAGTACATATAGCCGTCTACGGTCAGTACATATAGCCGTCTACGGTCAGTAGATATAGCCGTCTACGGTCAGTGCATATAGCCGTCTACGGTCAGTGCATATAGCCGTCTACGGTCAGTACATATAGCCGTCTACGGTCAGTACATACAGCCGGGGTATGGTCAGTACAGATAGCCGTCTACGGTCAGTACATATAGCCGTCTACGGTCAGTACATATAGCCGTCTACGGTCAGTACATATAGCCGCCTACGGTCAGTACATATAGCCGTCTACGGTCAGTACATATAGCCATCTACGGTCAGTACATATAGCCGTCTACGGTCAGTACATATAGCCGTCTACGGTCAGTACATAAAGCCGTCTAGGTCTACGGTCAGTACATATAGCCGTCTACGGTCAGTACATATAGCCGTCTACGGTCAGTACATATAGCCGTCTACGGTCAGTACATATAGCCGTCTACGGTCAGTACATATAGCCGTCTACGGTCAGTACATATAGCCGTCTACGGTCAGTACATATAGCCGTCTACGGTCAGTACATATAGCCATCTACGGTCAGTACATATAGCCGTCAACGGTCAGTACATATAGCCGTCTAGGTCTACGGTCAGTACATATAGCCGTCTAGGTCTACGGTCAGTACATATAGCCGCCTACGGTCAGTACATGTAGCCGTCTACGGTCAGTACATATAGCCGTCTACAGTCAGTGCATAAAGCCGTCTACGGTCAGAACATATAGCCGTCTATGGTCAGTACATATAGCCGTCTACGGTCAGTACATATAGCCGTCTATGGTCAGTACATATAGCCGTCTACGGTCAGTACATATAGCCGTCTACGGTCAGTATACATAGCCGTCTACGTTCAGTACATATAGCCGTCTACGGTCAGTACATATAGCCGTCTACGGTCAGTACATATAGCCGTCTACGGTCAGTACATATAGCCGTCTACGGTCAGTACATATAGCCGTCTACGGTCAGTACATCAAGCCGTCTACGGTCAGTACATATAGCCGTCTACGGTCAGTGCATATAGCCGTCTAGGTCTACGGTTAGTACATATAGCCGTCTACGGTCAGGGCATATAGCCGTCTACGGTCAGTACATATAGCCGTCTAAGGTCAGTACATATAGCCGTCTACGGTCAGTACATATAGCCGTCTACGGTCAGTACATATAGCCGTCTACGGTCAGTACATATAGCCGTCTACGGTCAGTACATATAGCGGTCTACGGTCAGTACATATAGCCGTCTACGGTCAGTACATATAGCCGTCTACGGTCAGTACATATAGCCGTCTACGGTCAGTACATATAGCCGTCGACGGTCAGTACATATAGCCGTCTACGGTCAGGACATATAGCCGTCCACGGTCAGTACATATAGCCGTCTACGGTCAGTACATATAGCCGTCTACGGTCAGTACATATAGCCGTCTACGGTCAGTACATATAGCCGTCTACGGTCAGTACATATAGCCGTCTACGGTCAGTATATATAGCCGTCTACGGTCAGCTCATATAACCGTCTACGGTCAGTACATATAGCCGTCTACGGTCAGTGCATATAGCCGTCTACGGTCAGTACATATAGCCGTCTACGGTCAGTACATATAGCCGTCTACGGTCAGTACATATAGCCGTCTACGGTCAGTACATATAGCCGTCTACGGTCAGTACATATAGCCGTCTACGGTCAGTACATATAGCCGTCTACGGTCAGTACATATAGCCGTCTACGGTCAGTACATATAGCCGGCTACGGTCAGTACATATAGCCGTCTACGGTCAGTACATATAGCCGTCGACGGTCAGTACATATAGCCGTCTACGGTCAGTACATATAGCCATCTACGGTCAGTACATATAGCCGTCGACGGTCAGTACATATAGCCGTCTACGGTCAGTACATATAGCCGTCTACGGTCAGTGCATATAGCCGTCTACGGTCAGTACATATAGCCGTCTACGGTCAGTACATATAGCCGTCTACGGTCAGTACATATAGCCGTCTACGGTCAGTACATATAGCCGTCTACGGTCAGTACATATAGCCGTCTACGGTCAGTACATATAGCCGTCTACGGTCAGTACATATAGCCGTCTACGGTCAGTACATATAGCCGGCTACGGTCAGTACGTATAGCCGTCTACGGTCAGTACATATAGCCGTCGACGGTCAGTACATATAGCCGTCTACGGTCAGTACATATAGCCGTCTACGGTCAGTACATATAGCCGTCTACGGTCAGTACATATAGCCGTCTACGGTCAGTACATATAGCCGTCGACGGTCAGTACATATAGCCGTCTACGGTCAGTACATATAGCCGTCTACGGTCAGTACATATAGCCGTCTACGGTCAGTACATACAGCCGTCTACGGTCAGTACATATAGCCGTCTACGGTCAGTACATATAGCCGTCTACGGTCAGTACATATAGCCGTCTACGGTCAGAACATATAGCCGTCTACGGTCAGTGCATATAGCCGTCTACGTCTACGGTCAGTACATATAGCCGTCTACGGTCAGTACATATAGCCGTCTATGGTCAGTACATATAGCCGTCTACGGTCAGTACATATAGCCGTCTACGGTCAGTACGTATAGCCGTCTACGGTCAGTGCATATAGCCGTCTACGGTCAGTACATATAGCTGTCTATGGTCAGTACATATAGCCGTCTACGGTCAGTACATATAGCCGTCTAGGTCTACGGTCAGTACATATAGCCGTCTACAGTCAGTACATATAGCCGCCTACGGTCAGTACATATAGCCGTCTACGGTCAGTACATATAGCCGTCTACGGTCAGTACATATAGCCGTCTACGGTCAGTACATATAGCCGTCTACGGTCAGTACATATAGCCGTCTACGGTCAGTACATATAGCCGTCTACGGTCAGTACATATAGCCGTCTACGGTCAGTACATATAGCCGTCTACGGTCAGTACATATAGCCGTGTACGGTCAGTACATATAGCCGTCTAAGGTCAGTACATATAGCCGTCTACGGTCAGTACATATAGCCGTCTACGGTCAGTACATATAGCCGTCTACGGTCAGTACATATAGCCGTCTAAGGTCAGTACATATAGCCGTCTACGGTCAGTACATATAGCCGCTTACGGTCAGTACATATAGCCGTCTACGGTCAGTACATATAGCCGTCTACGGTGAGTACATATAGCCGTCTACGGTTAGTACATATAGCCGTCTACGGTCAGTACATATAGCCGTCTACGGTCAGTACATATCGCCGTCTACGGTCAGTACATATAGCCGTCTAAGGTCAGTACATATAGCCGTCTACTGTCAGTACATATAGCCGTCTACGGTGAGTACATATAGCCGTCTACGGTGAGTACATATAGCCGTCTACGGTCAGTGCATATAGCCGTCTACGGTCAGTACATATAGCCGTCTACGGTCAGTACATATAGCCGTCTACGGTCAGTACATATAGCCGTCTACGGTCAGTACATATAGCCGTCTACGGTCAGTACATATAGCCGTCTACGGTCAGTGCATATAGCCGTCTACGGTCAGTACATATAGCCGTCTACGGTCAGTACATATAGCCGTCTAAGGTCAGTACATACAGCCGTGGTATGGTCAGTACAGATAGCCGTTTACGGTCAGTACATATAGCCGTCTACGGTCAGTACATATAGCCGTCTACGGTCAGTACATATAGCCGCCTACGGTCAGTACATATAGCCGTCTACGGTCAGTACATATAGCCATCTACGGTCAGTACATATAGCCGTCTACGGTCAGTACATATAGCCGTCTACGGTCAGTACATATAGCCGTCTAGGTCTACGGTCAGTACATATAGCCGTCTACGGTCAGTACATATAGCCGTCTACGGTGAGTACATATAGCCGTCTACGGTCAGTACATATAGCCGTCTAGGTCTACGGTCAGAACATATAGCCGTCTACGGTCAGTACATATAGCCGTCTACGGTCAGTACATATAGCCGTCTACGGTCAGTACATATAGCCGTCTACGGTCAGTACATATAGCCGTCTAAGGTCAGTACATATAGCCGGGGTATGGTCAGTACAGATAGCCGTCTACGGTCAGTACATATAGCCGTCTACGGTCAGTACATATAGCCGTCTACGGTCAGTACATATAGCCGCCTACGGTCAGTACATATAGGCGTCTACGGTCAGTACATATAGCCATCTACGGTCAGTACATATAGCCGTCTACGGTCAGTACATATAGCCGTCTACGGTCAGTAGATATAGCCGTCTAGGTCTACGGTCAGTACATATAGCCGTCTACGGTCAGTACATATAGCCGTCTACGGTCAGTACATATAGCCGTCTACGGTCAGTACATATAGCCGTCTACGGTCAGTACATATAGCCGTCTACGGTCAGAACATATAGCCGTCTACGGTCGGTACATATAACCATCTACGGCCAGTACATATAGCCGTCTACGGTCAGTACATATAGCCGTCTAGGTCTACGGTCAGTACATATAGCCGTCTAGGTCTACGCTCAGTACATATAGCCGTCTACGGTCAGTACATATAGCCGTCTACGGTCAGTACATATAGCCGTCTACGGTCAGTAGATATAGCCGTCTACGGTCATTACATATAGCTGTCTACGGTCAGTGCATATAGCCGTCTACGGTCAGTGCATATAGCCGTCTACGGTCAGTACATATAGCCGTCTACGGTCAGTACATACAGCCGGGGTATGGTCAGTACAGATAGCCGTCTACGGTCAGTACATATAGCCGTCTACGGTCAGTACATATAGCCGTCTACGGTCAGTACATATAGCCGCCTACGGTCAGTACATATAGCCGTCTACGGTCAGTACATATAGCCATCTACGGTCAGTACATATAGCCGTCAACGGTCAGTACATATAGCCGTCTACGGTCAGTACATATAGCCGTCTAGGTCTACGGTCAGTACATATAGCCGTCTACGGTCAGTACATATAGCCGTCTACGGTCAGTACATATAGCCGTTTACGGTCAGTACATATAGCCGTCTACGGTCAGTACATATAGCCGTCTACGGTCAGTACATATCGCCGTCTACGGTCAGTACATATAGCCGTCTAAGGTCAGTACATATAGCCGTCTACGGTCAGTACATATAGCCGTCTACGGTGAGTACATATAGCCGTCTACGGTGAGTACATATAGCCGTCTACGGTCAGTACATATAGCCGTCTACGGTCAGTACATATAGCCGTCTACGGTCAGTACATATAGCCGTCTACGGTCAGTACATATAGCCGTCTACGGTCAGTGCATATAGCCGTCTACGGTCAGTACATATAGCCGTCTACGGTCAGTACATATAGCCGTCTAAGGTCAGTACATACAGCCGTGGTATGGTCAGTACAGATAGCCGTCTACGGTCAGTACATATAGCCGTCTACGGTCAGTACATATAGCCGTCTACGGTCAGTACATATAGCCGCCTACGGTCAGTACATATAGCCGTCTACGGTCAGTACATATAGCCATCTACGGTCAGTACATATAGCCGTCTACGGTCAGTACATATAGCCGTCTACGGTCAGTACATATAGCCGTCTAGGTCTACGGTCAGTACATATAGCCGTCTACGGTCAGTACATATAGCCGTCTACGGTGAGTACATATAGCTGTCTATGGTCAGTACATATAGCCGTCTACGGTGAGTACATATAGCCGTCTACGGTGAGTACATATAGCCGTCTACGGTCAGTACATATAGCCGTCTAGGTCTACGGTCAGTACATATAGCCGTCTACGGTCAGTACATATAGCCGTCTACGGTCAGTACATATAGCCGTCTACGGTCAGTACATATAGCCGTCTACGGTCAGTACATATAGCCGTCTAAGGTCAGTACATATAGCCGGGGTATGGTCAGTACAGATAGCCGTCTACGGTCAGTACATATAGCCGTCTACGGTCAGTACATATAACCGTCTACGGTCAGTACATATAGCCGTCTACGGTCAGTACATATAGCCGTCTACGGTCAGTACATATAGCCGTCTACGGTCAGTACATATAGCCGTCTACGGTCAGTACATATAGCCGTCTACGGTCAGAACATATAGCCGTCTACGGTCAGTGCATATAGCCGTCTACGTCTACGGTCAGTACATATAGCCGTCTACGGTCAGTACATATAGCCGTCTATGGTCAGTACATATAGCCGTCTACGGTCAGTACATATAGCCGTCTACGGTCAGTACGTATAGCCGTCTACGGTCAGTGCATATAGCCGTCTACGGTCAGTACATATAGCTGTCTATGGTCAGTACATATAGCCGTCTACGGTGAGTACATATAGCCGTCTACGGTGAGTACACATAGCCGTCTACGGTCATTGCATATAGCCGTCTACGGTCAGTACATATAGCCGTCTACGGTCAGTACATATAGCCGCCTACGGTCAGTACATATAGCCGTCTACGGTCAGTACATATAGCCGTCTACGGTCAGTACATATAGCCGTCTACGGTCAGTGCATATAGCCGTCTACGGTCAGTGCATATAGCCGTCTACGGTCAGTACATACAGCCGTCTACGGTCAGTACATATAGCCGGGGTATGGTCAGTACAGATAGCCGTCTACGGTCAGTACATATAGCCGTCTACGGTCAGTACATATAGCCGTCTACGGTCAATACATATAGCCGCCTACGGTCAGTACATATAGCCGTCTACGGTCAGTACATATAGCCATCTACGGTCAGTACATATAGCCGTCTACGGTCAGTACATATAGCCGTCTACGGTCAGTACATATAGCCGTCTAGGTCTACGGTCAGTACATATAGCCGTCTACAGTCAGTACATATAGCCGTCTACGGTCAGTACATATAGCCGTCTACGGTCAGTACATATAGCCGTCTACGGTCAGTACATATAGCCGTCTACGGTCAGTACATAT
Organism: Arenicola marina; assembly: GCA_964019135.1. Taxonomy (NCBI): domain Eukaryota; kingdom Metazoa; phylum Annelida; class Polychaeta; family Arenicolidae; genus Arenicola; species Arenicola marina. Next base: position 19,900,398 of record OZ025258.1, on the reverse strand, counting down.
AGCCGTCTACGGTCAGTACATATAGCCGTCTACGGTCAGTACATATAGCCGTCTACGGTCAGTACATGCACCATGACTGTCAGTGCATATAGCCGTCTACGGTCAGTACAGATAGCCGTCTACGGTCAGTACATATAGCCGTCTACGGTCAGTACATATAGCCGTCTACGGTCAGTGCATATAGCCGTCTACGGTCAGTACATATAGCCGTCTACGGTCAGTACATATAGCCGTCTACGGTCAGTACATATAGCCGTCTACGGTCAGTACATATAGCCGTCTACGGTCAGTACACATAGCCGTGTACGGTCAGTACATATAGCCGTCTAAGGTCAGTACATATAGCCGTCTACGGTCAGTACATATAGCCGTCTACGGTCAGTACATATAGCCGTCTACGGTCAGTACATATAGCCGTCTAAGGTCAGTACATATAGCCGTCTACGGTCAGTACATATAGCCGCTTACGGTCAGTACATATAGCCGTCTACGGTCAGTACATATAGCCGTCTACGGTCAGTACATATAGCCGTCTACGGTTAGTACATATAGCCGTCTACGGTCAGTACATATAGCCGTCTACGGTCAGTACATATCGCCGTCTACGGTCAGTACATATAGCCGTCTAAGGTCAGTACATATAGCCGTCTACTGTCAGTACATATAGCCGTCTACGGTGAGTACATATAGCCGTCTACGGTGAGTACATATAGCCGTCTACGGTCAGTGCATATAGCCGTCTACGGTCAGTACATATAGCCGTCTACGGTCAGTACATATAGCCGTCTACGGTCAGTACATATAGCCGTCTACGGTCAGTACATATAGCCGTCTACGGTCAGTACATATAGCCGTCTACGGTCAGTGCATATAGCCGTCTACGGTCAGTACATATAGCCGTCTACGGTCAGTACATATAGCCGTCTAAGGTCAGTACATACAGCCGTGGTATGGTCAGTACAGATAGCCGTTTACGGTCAGTACATATAGCCGTCTACGGTCAGTACATATAGCCGTCTACGGTCAGTACATATAGCCGCCTACGGTCAGTACATATAGCCGTCTACGGTCAGTACATATAGCCATCTACGGTCAGTACATATAGCCGTCTACGGTCAGTACATATAGCCGTCTACGGTCAGTACATATAGCCGTCTAGGTCTACGGTCAGTACATATAGCCGTCTACGGTCAGTACATATAGCCGTCTACGGTGAGTACATATAGCTGTCTATGGTCAGTACATATAGCCGTCTACGGTGAGTACATATAGCCGTCTACGGTGAGTACATATAGCCGTCTACGGTCAGTACATATAGCCGTCTAGGTCTACGGTCAGTACATATAGCCGTCTACGGTCAGTACATATAGCCGTCTACGGTCAGTACATATAGCCGTCTACGGTCAGTACATATAGCCGTCTACGGTCAGTACATATAGCCGTCTAAGGTCAGTACATATAGCCGGGGTATGGTCAGTACAGATAGCCGTCTACGGTCAGTACATATAGCCGTCTACGGTCAGTACATATAGCCGTCTACGGTCAGTACATATAGCCGCCTACGGTCAGTACATATAGGCGTCTACGGTCAGTACATATAGCCATCTACGGTCAGTACATATAGCCGTCTACGGTCAGTACATATAGCCGTCTACGGTCAGTAGATATAGCCGTCTAGGTCTACGGTCAGTACATATAGCCGTCTACGGTCAGTACATATAGCCGTCTACGGTCAGTACATATAGCCGTCTACGGTCAGTACATATAGCCGTCTACGGTCAGTACATATAGCCGTCTACGGTCAGAACATATAGCCGTCTACGGTCGGTACATATAACCATCTACGGCCAGTACATATAGCCGTCTACGGTCAGTACATATAGCCGTCTAGGTCTACGGTCAGTACATATAGCCGTCTAGGTCTACGCTCAGTACATATAGCCGTCTACGGTCAGTACATATAGCCGTCTACGGTCAGTACATATAGCCGTCTACGGTCAGTACATATAGCCGTCTACGGTCAGTACATATAGCCGTCTACGGTCAGTACATATAGCCGTCTACGGTCAGTACATATAGCCGTCTACGGTCAGTACATATAGCCGTCTACGGTCAGTACATATAGCCGTCTACGGTCAGTACATATAGCCGTCTACGGTCAGTAGATATAGCCGTCTAGGTCTACGGTCAGTACATATAGCCGTCTACGGTCAGTACATATAGCCGTCTACGGTCAGTACATATAGCCGTCTACGGTCAGTACATATAGCCGTCTACGGTCAGTACATATAGCCGTCTACGGTCAGAACATATAGCCGTCTACGGTCGGTACATATAACCATCTACGGCCAGTACATATAGCCGTCTACGGTCAGTACATATAGCCGTCTAGGTCTACGGTCAGTACATATAGCCGTCTAGGTCTACGCTCAGTACATATAGCCGTCTACGGTCAGTACATATAGCCGTCTACGGTCAGTACATATAGCCGTCTACGGTCAGTACATATAGCCGTCTACGGTCAGTACATATAGCCGTCTACGGTCAGTACATATAGCCGTCTACGGTCAGTACATATAGCCGTCTACGGTCAGTACATATAGCCGTCTACGGTCAGTACATATAGCCGTCTACGGTCAGTACATATAGCCGTCTACGGTCAGTGCATATAGCCGTCTACGGTCAGTACATATAGCCGTCTACGGTCAGTACATATAGCCGTCTAAGGTCAGTACATACAGCCGTGGTATGGTCAGTACAGATAGCCGTTTACGGTCAGTACATATAGCCGTCTACGGTCAGTACATATAGCCGTCTACGGTCAGTACATATAGCCGCCTACGGTCAGTACATATAGCCGTCTACGGTCAGTACATATAGCCATCTACGGTCAGTACATATAGCCGTCTACGGTCAGTACATATAGCCGTCTACGGTCAGTACATATAGCCGTCTAGGTCTACGGTCAGTACATAAAGCCGTCTACGGTCAGTACATATAGCCGTCTACGGTGAGTACATATAGCTGTCTATGGTCAGTACATACAGCCGTCTACGGTGAGTACATATAGCCGTCTACGGTGAGTACATATAGCCGTCTACGGTCAGTACATATAGCCGTCTAGGTCTACGGTCAGTACATATAGCCGTCTACGGTCAGTACATATAGCCGTCTACGGTCAGTACATATAGCCGTCTACGGTCAGTACATATAGCCGTCTACGGTCAGTACATATAGCCGTCTAAGGTCAGTACATATAGCCGGGGTATGGTCAGTACAGATAGCCGTCTACGGTCAGTACATATAGCCGTCTACGGTCAGTACATATAGCCGTCTACGGTCAGTACATATAGCCGCCTACGGTCAGTACATATAGGCGTCTACGGTCAGTACATATAGCCATCTACGGTCAGTACATATAGCCGTCTACGGTCAGTACATATAGCCGTCTACGGTCAGTAGATATAGCCGTCTAGGTCTACGGTCAGTACATATAGCCGTCTACGGTCAGTACATATAGCCGTCTACGGTCAGTACATATAGCCGTCTACGGTCAGTACATATAGCCGTCTACGGTCAGTACATATAGCCGTCTACGGTCAGAACATATAGCCGTCTCCGGTCGGTACATATAACCATCTACGGCCAGTACATATAGCCGTCTACGGTCAGTACATATAGCCGTCTAGGTCTACGGTCAGTACATATAGCCGTCTAGGTCTACGCTCAGTACATATAGCCGTCTACGGTCAGTACATATAGCCGTCTACGGTCAGTACATATAGCCGTCTACGGTCAGTAGATATAGCCGTCTACGGTCATTACATATAGCTGTCTACGGTCAGTGCATATAGCCGTCTACGGTCAGTGCATATAGCCGTCTACGGTCAGTACATATAGCCGTCTACGGTCAGTACATACAGCCGGGGTATGGTCAGTACAGATAGCCGTCTACGGTCAGTACATATAGCCGTCTACGGTCAGTACATATAGCCGTCTACGGTCAGTACATATAGCCGCCTACGGTCAGTACATATAGCCGTCTACGGTCAGTACATATAGCCATCTACGGTCAGTACATATAGCCGTCTACGGTCAGTACATATAGCCGTCTACGGTCAGTACATATAGCCGTCTAGGTCTACGGTCAGTACATATAGCCGTCTACGGTCAGTACATATAGCCGTCTACGGTCAGTACATATAGCCGTTTACGGTCAGTACATATAGCCGTCTACGGTCAGTACATATAGCCGTCTACGGTCAGTACATATCGCCGTCTACGGTCAGTACATATAGCCGTCTAAGGTCAGTACATATAGCCGTCTACGGTCAGTACATATAGCCGTCTACGGTGAGTACATATAGCCGTCTACGGTGAGTACATATAGCCGTCTACGGTCAGTACATATAGCCGTCTACGGTCAGTACATATAGCCGTCTACGGTCAGTACATATAGCCGTCTACGGTCAGTACATATAGCCGTCTACGGTCAGTGCATATAGCCGTCTACGGTCAGTACATATAGCCGTCTACGGTCAGTACATATAGCCGTCTAAGGTCAGTACATACAGCCGTGGTATGGTCAGTACAGATAGCCGTCTACGGTCAGTACATATAGCCGTCTACGGTCAGTACATATAGCCGTCTACGGTCAGTACATATAGCCGCCTACGGTCAGTACATATAGAAGTCTACGGTCAGTACATATAGCCATCTACGGTCAGTACATATAGCCGTCTACGGTCAGTACATATAGCCGTCTACGGTCAGTACATATAGCCGTCTAGGTCTACGGTCAGTACATATAGCCGTCTACGGTCAGTACATATAGCCGTCTACGGTGAGTACATATAGCTGTCTATGGTCAGTACATATAGCCGTCTACGGTGAGTACATATAGCCGTCTACGGTGAGTACATATAGCCGTCTACGGTCAGTACATATAGCCGTCTAGGTCTACGGTCAGTACATATAGCCGTCTACGGTCAGTACATATAGCCGTCTACAGTCAGTACATATAGCCGTCTACGGTCAGTACATATAGCCGTCTACGGTCAGTACATATAGCCGTCTAAGGTCAGTACATATAGCCGGGGTATGGTCAGTACAGATAGCCGTCTACGGTCAGTACATATAGCCGTCTACGGTCAGTACATATAACCGTCTACGGTCAGTACATATAGCCGTCTACGGTCAGTACATATAGCCGTCTACGGTCAGTACATATAGCCGTCTACGGTCAGTACATATAGCCGTCTACGGTCAGTACATATAGCCGTCTACGGTCAGAACATATAGCCGTCTACGGTCAGTGCATATAGCCGTCTACGTCTACGGTCAGTACATATAGCCGTCTACGGTCAGTACATATAGCCGTCTATGGTCAGTACATATAGCCGTCTACGGTCAGTACATATAGCCGTCTACGGTCAGTACGTATAGCCGTCTACGGTCAGTGCATATAGCCGTCTACGGTCAGTACATATAGCTGTCTATGGTCAGTACATATAGCCGTCTACGGTGAGTACATATAGCCGTCTACGGTGAGTACACATAGCCGTCTACGGTCATTGCATATAGCCGTCTACGGTCAGTACATATAGCCGTCTACGGTCAGTACATATAGCCGCCTACGGTCAGTACATATAGCCGTCTACGGTCAGTACATATAGCCGTCTACGGTCAGTACATATAGCCGTCTACGGTCAGTGCATATAGCCGTCTACGGTCAGTGCATATAGCCGTCTACGGTCAGTACATACAGCCGTCTACGGTCAGTACATATAGCCGGGGTATGGTCAGTACAGATAGCCGTCTACGGTCAGTACATATAGCCGTCTACGGTCAGTACATATAGCCGTCTACGGTCAATACATATAGCCGCCTACGGTCAGTACATATAGCCGTCTACGGTCAGTACATATAGCCATCTACGGTCAGTACATATAGCCGTCTACGGTCAGTACATATAGCCGTCTACGGTCAGTACATATAGCCGTCTAGGTCTACGGTCAGTACATATAGCCGTCTACAGTCAGTACATATAGCCGTCTACGGTCAGTACATATAGCCGTCTACGGTCAGTACATATAGCCGTCTACGGTCAGTACATATAGCCGTCTACGGTCAGTACATATAGCCGTCTACGGTCAGTACATATAGCCGTCTACGGTCAGTACATATAGCCGTCTACGGTCAGTACATGCACCATGACTGTCAGTGCATATAGCCGTCTACGGTCAGTACAGATAGCCGTCTACGGTCAGTACATATAGCCGTCTACGGTCAGTACATATAGCCGTCTACGGTCAGTGCATATAGCCGTCTACGGTCAGTACATATAGCCGTCTACGGTCAGTACATATAGCCGTCTACGGTCAGTACATATAGCCGTCTACGGTCAGTACATATAGCCGTCTACGGTCAGTACACATAGCCGTGTACGGTCAGTACATATAGCCGTCTAAGGTCAGTACATATAGCCGTCTACGGTCAGTACATATAGCCGTCTACGGTCAGTACATATAGCCGTCTACGGTCAGTACATATAGCCGTCTAAGGTCAGTACATATAGCCGTCTACGGTCAGTACATATAGCCGCTTACGGTCAGTACATATAGCCGTCTACGGTCAGTACATATAGCCGTCTACGGTCAGTACATATAGCCGTCTACGGTTAGTACATATAGCCGTCTACGGTCAGTACATATAGCCGTCTACGGTCAGTACATATCGCCGTCTACGGTCAGTACATATAGCCGTCTAAGGTCAGTACATATAGCCGTCTACTGTCAGTACATATAGCCGTCTACGGTGAGTACATATAGCCGTCTACGGTGAGTACATATAGCCGTCTACGGTCAGTGCATATAGCCGTCTACGGTCAGTACATATAGCCGTCTACGGTCAGTACATATAGCCGTCTACGGTCAGTACATATAGCCGTCTACGGTCAGTACATATAGCCGTCTACGGTCAGTACATATAGCCGTCTACGGTCAGTGCATATAGCCGTCTACGGTCAGTACATATAGCCGTCTACGGTCAGTACATATAGCCGTCTAAGGTCAGTACATACAGCCGTGGTATGGTCAGTACAGATAGCCGTTTACGGTCAGTACATATAGCCGTCTACGGTCAGTACATATAGCCGTCTACGGTCAGTACATATAGCCGCCTACGGTCAGTACATATAGCCGTCTACGGTCAGTACATATAGCCATCTACGGTCAGTACATATAGCCGTCTACGGTCAGTACATATAGCCGTCTACGGTCAGTACATATAGCCGTCTAGGTCTACGGTCAGTACATATAGCCGTCTACGGTCAGTACATATAGCCGTCTACGGTGAGTACATATAGCTGTCTATGGTCAGTACATATAGCCGTCTACGGTGAGTACATATAGCCGTCTACGGTGAGTACATATAGCCGTCTACGGTCAGTACATATAGCCGTCTACGTCTACGGTCAGTACATATAGCCGTCTACGGTCAGTACATATAGCCGTCTACGGTCAGTACATATAGCCGTCTACGGTCAGTACATATAGCCGTCTACGGTCAGTACATATAGCCGTCTAAGGTCAGTACATATAGCCGGGGTATGGTCAGTACAGATAGCCGTCTACGGTCAGTACATATAGCCGTCTACGGTCAGTACATATAGCCGTCTACGGTCAGTACATATAGCCGCCTACGGTCAGTACATATAGGCGTCTACGGTCAGTACATATAGCCATCTACGGTCAGTACATATAGCCGTCTACGGTCAGTACATATAGCCGTCTACGGTCAGTAGATATAGCCGTCTAGGTCTACGGTCAGTACATATAGCCGTCTACGGTCAGTACATATAGCCGTCTACGGTCAGTACATATAGCCGTCTAAGGTCAGTACATATAGCCGTCTACGGTCAGTACATATAGCCGTCTACGGTCAGAACATATAGCCGTCTACGGTCGGTACATATAACCATCTACGGCCAGTACATATAGCCGTCTACGGTCAGTACATATAGCCGTCTAGGTCTACGGTCAGTACATATAGCCGTCTAGGTCTACGCTCAGTACATATAGCCGTCTACGGTCAGTACATATAGCCGTCTACGGTCAGTACATATAGCCGTCTACGGTCAGTAGATATAGCCGTCTACGGTCATTACATATAGCTGTCTACGGTCAGTGCATATAGCCGTCTACGGTCAGTGCATATAGCCGTCTACGGTCAGTACATATAGCCGTCTACGGTCAGTACATACAGCCGGGGTATGGTCAGTACAGATAGCCGTCTACGGTCAGTACATATAGCCGTCTACGGTCAGTACATATAGCCGTCTACGGTCAGTACATATAGCCGCCTACGGTCAGTACATATAGCCGTCTACGGTCAGTACATATAGCCATCTACGGTCAGTACATATAGCCGTCTACGGTCAGTACATATAGCCGTCTACGGTCAGTACATATAGCCGTCTAGGTCTACGGTCAGTACATATAGCCGTCTACGGTCAGTACATATAGCCGTCTACGGTCAGTACATATAGCCGTTTACGGTCAGTACATATAGCCGTCTACGGTCAGTACATATAGCCGTCTACGGTCAGTACATATCGCCGTCTACGGTCAGTACATATAGCCGTCTAAGGTCAGTACATATAGCCGTCTACGGTCAGTACATATAGCCGTCTACGGTGAGTACATATAGCCGTCTACGGTGAGTACATATAGCCGTCTACGGTCAGTACATATAGCCGTCTACGGTCAGTACATATAGCCGTCTACGGTCAGTACATATAGCCGTCTACGGTCAGTGCATATAGCCGTCTACGGTCAGTGCATATAGCCGTCTACGGTCAGTACATATAGCCGTCTACGGTCAGTACATATAGCCGTCTAAGGTCAGTACATACAGCCGTGGTATGGTCAGCACAGATAGCCGTCTACGGTCAGTACATATAGCCGTCTACGGTCAGTACATATAGCCGTCTACGGTCAGTACATATAGCCGCCTACGGTCAGTACATATAGCCGTCTACGGTCAGTACATATAGCCATCTACGGTCAGTACATATAGCCGTCTACGGTCAGTACATATAGCCGTCTACGGTCAGTACATATAGCCGTCTAGGTCTACGGTCAGTACATATAGCCGTCTACGGTCAGTACATATAGCCGTCTACGGTGAGTACATATAGCTGTCTATGGTCAGTACATATAGCCGTCTACGGTGAGTACATATAGCCGTCTACGGTGAGTACATATAGCCGTCTACGGTCAGTACATATAGCCGTCTAGGTCTACGGTCAGTACATATAGCCGTCTACGGTCAGTACATATAGTCGTCTACGGTCAGTACATATAGCCGTCTACGGTCAGTACATATAGCCGTCTACGGTCAGTACATATAGCCGTCTAAGGTCAGTACATATAGCCGGGGTATGGTCAGTACAGATAGCCGTCTACGGTCAGTACATATAGCCGTCTACGGTCAGTACATATAACCGTCTACGGTCAGTACATATAGCCGCCTACGGTCAGTACATGTAGGCGTCTACGGTCAGTACATATAGCCATCTACGGTCAGTACATATAGCCGTCTACGGTCAGTACATATAGCCGTCTACGGTCAGTAGATATAGCCGTCTAGGTCTACGGTCAGTACATATAGCCGTCTACGGTCAGTACATATAGCCGTCTACGGTCAGTACATATAGCCGTCTACGGTCAGTACATATAGCCGTCTACGGTCAGTACATATAGCCGTCTACGGTCAGAACATATAGCCGTCTACGGTCGGTACATATAACCATCTACGGCCAGTACATATAGCCGTCTACGGTCAGTACATATAGCCGTCTAGGTCTGCGGTCAGTACATATAGCCGTCTAGGTCTACGGTCAGTACATATAGCCGTCTACGGTCAGTACATATAGCCGTCTACGGTCAGTACATATAGCCGTCTACGGTCAGTACATATAGCCGTCTACGGTCATTACATATAGCTGTCTACGGTCAGTGCATATAGCCGTCTACGGTCAGTGCATATAGCCGTCTACGGTCAGTACATATAGCCGTCTACGGTCAGTACATACAGCCGGGGTATGGTCAGTACAGATAGCCGTCTACGGTCAGTACATATAGCCGTCTACGGTCAGTACATATAGCCGTCTACGGTCAGTACATATAGCCGCCTACGGTCAGTACATATAGCCGTCTACGGTCAGTACATATAGCCGTCTACGGTCAGTACATATAGCCATCTACGGTCAGTACATATAGCCGTCTACGGTCAGTACATATAGCCGTCTACGGTCAGTACATATAGCCGTCTAGGTCTACGGTCAGTACATATAGCCGTCTACGGTCAGTACATATAGCCGTCTACGGTCAGTACATATAGCCGTTTACGGTCAGTACATATAGCCGTCTACGTCTACGGTTAGTACATATAACCGTCTACGTCTAAGGTTAGTACATATAACCGTCTACGTCTAAGGTAAGTACATATAGCCGTCTACGTCTAAGGTAAGTACATATAACCGTCTACGTCTAAGGTTAGTACATATAACCGTCTACGTCTAAGGTTAGTACATATAGCCGTCTACGTCTAAGGTTAGTACATATAACCGTCTACGTCTAAGGTTAGTACATATAACCGTCTACGTCTAAGGTAAGTACATATAGCCGTCTACGTCTAAGGTTAGTACATATAACCGTCTACGTCTAAGGTTAGTACATATAACCGTCTACGTCTAAGGTAAGTACATATCGCCGTCTACGTCTAAGGTAAGTACATATAGCCCTCTACGTCTAAGGTTAGTACAAATAGCCGTCTACGTCTAAGGTTAGTACATATAGCCGTCTACGTCTACGGTTAGTACATATAGCCGTCTACGTCTAAGGTAAGTACATATAGCCGTCTACGTCTGAGGTAAGTACGTATAGTCCTCTACGTCTAAGGTTAGTACATATAGCCGTCTACATCTAAGGTAAGTACATATAGCCGTCTACGTCTAAGGTAAGTACATATAGCCCTCTACGTCTAAGGTTAGTACATATAACCGTCTACGTCTACGGTAAGTGCATATAGCCGTCTACGGTCAGTACATATAGCCGTCTACGGTCAGTACATATAGCCGTGTACGGTCAGTGCATATAGCCGTCTACGGTCAGTACATATAGCCGTCTACGGTCAGTACATATAGCCGTCTACGGTCAGCACATATAGCCGTCTACGGTCAGTACATATAGCCGTCTACGGTCAGTGCATATAGCCGTCTACGCCTAAGGTTAGTACATATAACCGTCTACGTCTACGGTTAGTACATATAGCCGTCTACGTCTAAGGTAAGTACATATAGCCGTCTACGTCTAAGGTAAGTACATATAGCCCTCTACGTCTAAGGTTAGTACATATAGCCGTCTACGTCTAAGGTTAGTACATATAACCGTCTACGTCTAAGCTTAGTACATATAATCGTCTACGTCTAAGGTAAGTATATATAGCCGTCTACGTCTAAGGTAAGTACATATAACCGTCTACGTCTAAGGTTAGTACATATAACCGTCTACGTCTAAGGTTAGTACATATAGCCGTCTACGTCTAAGGTTAGTACATATAACCGTCTACGTCTAAGGTTAGTACATATAACCGTCTACGTCTAAGGTAAGTACATATAGCCGTCTACGTCTAAGGTTAGTACATATAACCGTCTACGTCTAAGGTTAGTACATATAACCGTCTACGTCTAAGGTAAGTACATATAGCCGTCTACGTCTAAGGTAAGTACATATAGCCCTCTACGTCTAAGGTTAGTACAAATAGCCGTCTACGTCTAAGGTTAGTACATATAGCCGTCTACGTCTACGGTTAGTACATATAGCCGTCTACGTCTAAGGTAAGTACATATAGCCGTCTACGTCTGAGGTAAGTACGTATAGTCCTCTACGTCTAAGGTTAGTACATATAGCCGTCTACGTCTAAGGTAAGTACATATAGCCGTCTACGTCTAAGGTAAGTACATATAGCCCTCTACGTCTAAGGTTAGTACATATAACCGTCTACGTCTACGGTAAGTACATATAGCCGTCTACGGTCAGTACATATAGCCGTCTACGGTCAGTACATATAGCCGTCTAGTCTAAGGTTAGTACATATAACCGTCTACGTCTACGGTTAGTACATATAGCCGTCTACGTCTAAGGTAAGTACATATAGCCGTCTACGTCTAAGGTAAGTACATATAGCCCTCTACGTCTAAGGTTAGTACATATAGCCGTCTACGTCTAAGGTTAGTACATATAACCGTCTACGTCTAAGGTTAGTACATATAACCGTCTACGTCTAAGGTAAGTACATATAGCCGTCTACGTCTAAGGTAAGTACATATAACCGTCTACGTCTAAGGTTAGTACATATAACCGTCTACGTCTAAGGTTAGTACATATAGCCGTCTACGTCTAAGGTAAGTACAATAAGCCGTCTACGTCTAAGGTAAGTACATATAGCCCTCTACGTCTAAGGTTAGTACATATAACCGTCTACGTCTACGGTAAGTACATATAGCCGTCTACGGTCAGTACATATAACCGTCTACGGTCAGTACATATAGCCGTCTACGGTCAGTACATATAGCCGTCTACGGTCAGTACATATAACTGTCTACGGTCAGTACATATAGCCGTCTACGGTCAGTACATATAGCCGTCTACGTCTAAGGTTAGTACATATAACCGTCTACGTCTACGGTTAGTACATATAGCCGTCTACGTCTAAGGTAAGTACATATAGCCGTCTACGTCTAAGGTAAGTACATATAGCCCTCTACGTCTAAGGTTAGTACATATAGCCGTCTACGTCTAAGGTTAGTACATATAACCGTCTACGTCTAAGGTTAGTACATATAACCGTCTACGTCTAAGGTAAGTACATATAGCCGTCTACGTCTAAGGTAAGTACATATAACCGTCTACGTCTAAGGTTAGTACATATTACCGTCTACGTCTAAGGTTAGTACATATAGCCGTCTACGTCTAAGGTTAGTACATATAACCGTCTACGTCTAAGGTTAGTACATATAACCGTCTACGTCTACGGTAAGTACATATAGCCGTCTACGGTCAGTACATATAACCGTCTACGGTCAGTACATATAGCCGTCTACGGTCAGTACATATAGCCGTCTACGGTCAGTACATATAGCCGTCTACGGTCAGTACATATAGCCGTCTACGTCTAAGGTAAGTACATATAGCCGTCTACGTCTAAGGTTAGTACATATAACCGTCTACGTCTACGGTTAGTACATATGGCCGTCTACGTCTAAGGTAAGTACATATAGCCGTCTATGTCTAAGGTAAGTACATATAGCCCTCTACGTCTAAGGTTAGTACATATAGCCGTCTACGTCTAAGGTTAGTACATATAGCCGTCTACGTCTACGGTCAGTACATATAGCCGTCTACGGTCAGTACATATAGCCGTCTACGGTCAGTACATATAGCCGTCTACGGTCAGTACATATAGCCGTCTACGGTCAGTGCATATAGCCGTCTACGGTCAGTGCATATAGCCGTGTACGGTCAGTACAATATATATTGATATTGATATTGGCTGTAGCATGGTTAATGATGCGCTATACCCTATAGGTTATCTGCCATTGCCGTTGCTTCGTGTAACATTCCATTTGAAGTTAATTCCTTCACTGGCAGGTATACAGTTTTTCTGTCAAAGGAGTAAACGTACATACGCAAGACATTTAGGCACTGAAACTTGCAAACGCGCTTGCCGAATTCTGTCAACCAGTTCAGCCTCGTTGCTTCCAACCGACGGACGAACAAAGCAATGGAGAGCTGCTGCAGAGCGATAATAGAATCCTTATGCGCGTGTATTTCCTGCACTCGTTGAGTCATGATGGCGATGAGTAGATTGAGGCCGACGATGGAGAGGAATAGCAGTCCCGTGATGTACAAAAACATGGCAATAGAAGTAGTATTGGCATTCTCGAAAAACAGAGCCTTGGGCGCCATGATGGGCAGACAGAGCAGGACAATTTGGTAAAGGGCATCACCGATGGATGTGAACGTTTCTCCCTTATTATCGCTCCCACGTGTGCCATTGAAGCAGCCTTCTTGTGCTGTGTCGATATGCGGAGACTGGAGGTGGCAGAAAGGTTTAAGATGGACCAGGTAGAGGCCGGTGGCGAAAGCGATTACGGCGAAAAAAGCCAGCGTGCAAAATATAGTGGCGGCAACTGTCATCGTAATTACGACATTGATTAAGTAACCCACGCTTGCGTTGATCTGCAGTAAGAAGACGACAGAAGCTATCCCCAAGGACGAAGTCACCGCATGCATCTGCGTGTGCAAAAACGGGTTTTCCTGAGCAGACACACCCATCAGAGAGCAGCAACATAGGGCGGAGACATTCACTATAAAGATGGAAAGAAAGAGATGTGACAACCCTGTTAATGTGGCAGGATAGCGACCCTTTGCAATATTGCGTAACCTTATATAGGTTAATTTCGGAAGGGCACTATAGCTGACAATAATTATAACGAGATTCCAAATCGACACGAAAAGTAGAAGCACGAGATAAATTGGATGAGAAGCTTTTCCGTGAACAAAGTAGTACAAATAGCCTAGGTAAAGGGACAAATACAGGCACCAGACAGACGCGTATACTGACAGTTCTGCAGTGCATGTCCGGCATTTTACTTTAATCCAGGCAGCTATTGGCCCTTTTTGAAACAACCCACTGTTCTCCAATCTAGTGAGACACTTCTCATGAACTGCAGAAATGTAACCTAACAATGATATCTGTTTGTGGTGTTCGCCTTCGTAGTCTGAGATGTCATACAGCACGTGTTCGTGCGTGCCGCAGTCCTTCACCGGGAATCTGTAGACCCCGTCGGTGCTGAAGATCGATAGCAGCATTTCCGGTAAGGCTCTGTCGGCAGCCATGTCGAGCGGCACGAGGCCAGCCTCGTTCTGGTCGCCGAGCAGACGCCTCAAGTCGGCCACTTGACAGTGCTCCACCAGCAGACTGTACATGGTCAGGGCGGGCTCCAGATTCCGGTCGGACAGAGCCACCAGAAAGTGAACGACGTTCCACCCCCGGACGGCTTTCTGGTGGAGATCCACACCCAACCGGAGCAGGAGTCTCACCAGGTCTTTATTCCCGGAGCTCATGGCGAGAACAAGTGGCGGACATCTAGATATCCCTTCTATTGATATGAAACATCCACACTGTGCTGTTTCCTTCCTTGTCACCGACTCTGGTAGTCGTACATCCGGTAGATTTTTTTCCTCCTGATTAGTTTGTGTCGCATACTGGCGTCTCGGCAGCTTAAAGTCTACCAGCGCCCGTAGCACGAAGGTCACTGCTTCTGGTTCAGGGATTTTCCTTATGACCTCTTCTGTAAATGATAAGTTCCTTCTCGTCAACTGGATGTGGAACTCTGTAACAGGCGTTACGTACGGTTCGGGATGTGGTCCGGTCTCAGACCATAAATCACAGATGGTCAAGGCACATCGTGCTGTGTTTTCAGTGGGGGACGCCATATTGCCTTTAAACACTGTCAGATGTTCATTTGACATAAATATGTATTGTGTTGCTGCGCGCTAGCTCTGGCGGTCCAATGATATGATGGTCATACATTGCGTGAGCATCGCCTTAACACCAGCATCAATGCGTCGCCGTTGTCGCGTCAGATATCGACATCAAGGTTGGCTGGCGCCCAAGGTCAACATGAATCCATTAGCGCTTCTTCTCCGTTCGTCTAAACAATGACACTAATGGAAGGATAACAAAGAGAGGACAATGACGTGAATCAGTCGTTTCGCATGGGGCAGTGATTACAATGGGAGAGTGTAACCAGGATCGTTAGTCAGTTATCTCACCTCCCTTGTTACGAAGAGAAACAGCTTAATATAATTGACATTTATATCCATATCCCTAAGGGAACGAGAGCAACAAATGGAAGTTTTTTTGCTCGCTCATTGTCCTCTTTTGTATCATGGAAAATAGTGACATTAGATAATGAAAAAACTCATGTCTAGATGCGTGAAATATGGATTGTAGATTCTGTCAGGAGTGGGTTATATGCTTTCATAGCTTGAGCGGTGGCTTGAGCGGCGTTCACAGATCTGTTACCCCAGGAGGTGGGGCAGCCCCTGTTCAAAATGTGCGGGCATACACGCGGCTTAGAACACAAATTCATCAATTTAATTATTATATATGATCTTTGGATGGCTTTCGGTGTGTCTCACATCATCATTTCTGACTTTTATTGACATTGATCTGCTGGACATACAATTCAACTTTGGACTCGAGTTTAAAATGCGAGTGTGTAGACGAGCTGTGTCCGCGTGTGTTGCGACGCTTAATGCCGTCTGGACTAATCGGCACCCGGGCAATTCCCAATGTGTTGCCGTCAACGAGTTCCACATACAGCTTGCAAAAGGAAATGTCGCGTTTATACAAGACGTCACTGAACAAATATCCAGAGAGGAAGTTACGTCATTTTTCATCAAGACCATGGTGGATTTTACATTGGTCAGACCGTCTGTCAGCGGCGAGGGAGAAAGCCCGATGACCCCAGAATTTGAGTCTCTGATAGGTACACATTTACTAATGTGTGAGGGTGTGGAAGTACTAACCGCTATGTCCACATGTCCGCCACTTGTTCTCGCCATGAGCTCCGGGAATAAAGACCTGGTGAGACTCCTGCTTCGGTTTGGTGTGGATCTCCACCAGAAAGCCGACCGGGGGTGGAACGTCGTACACTTCCTGGTGGCTCTGTCCGACCGGAATCTGGAGCCCGCCCTGACCATGTACAGTCTGCTGGTGGAGCACTGTCAAGTGGCCGACTTGAGGCGTCTGCTCGGCGACCAGAACGAGGCTGGCCTCGTGCCGCTCGACATGGCTGCCGACAGAGCCCTACCGGAAATGCTGCTATTGATCTTCAACACCGACGGGGTCTACAGATTCCCGGCGAAAGACTGCGGCACGCACGAACACGTGCTGTATGACATCTCAGACTACGAAGACGAACATCCAAAGTTCATGTCGTATCATATCGCGGCTTCTCCAGAGCATAGATTGCCCAGGATCGCCAGCTGCGGGCTGCTACAAGACGGGCCAATCATGGAGTGGGTCACGACGAAGTACCAGACCTTTATACCGCACCTCATCGTTCAGTTTGTTTTGTGGTGTCTCTATCTAGCTCTTTATATGAAGCTCATTTACCACTTAACTTCCGCGACTCAGGCACCGACTCCCCTTCTCATAGCGCTCATCGTTATGTCTACCACTGTTATTGCAGTGGAAATTCTTCACCCATGTCTTAGCCGGAAGTTAATGAGTCTAGTTGTTCATCATTCCGTTTCCGGTCGTATTCCCGCCATATCGATTACCTTGGTGAGGTTTCCACAACTCTGGTTTTCGATCTCCGTGCTGGCCCTGTGTTGCGTTCTCTTCCAGTGTACGTTCCTTCAGGACAGCTACCAGCTGCAGACCACCCTCCACATTCTGGCGACTTCATGTTGCATTGGATCCTTCACGTTCTACTTGAAAATCAACAAAAGGCTTGGCTACTTGGTAACCGTGTTTATGAAACTGCTCGCTGTGGCGGTGGTCTTCCTGGCTCTAGCCGGTATTATCTTCCTCAGCATTATCACTGGGATCTACGTGGTCCATCTCAAGGCACCTTGCCCCGATTACAACGAAACTTGTGGGTCAGTCGGAAACGCCAGCACACCAGCAAGCAGCGAGCCAGCCCCTTTCTCGACCTTCGGCGTTGCGATGTACGAATCTCTGTTGATTTTCCTGTTGGTGATGGCGCCCCGAGATATCTACTTCCGGGATGCGCAATCACCGACGCTGGCCTTGGTACTCTATATCCTCGGTATTATCGCCCTCACGATCTTGCTGCTCAACTTAATTATCGCTTTATGTACGCAGCGGTTGCAAGAGATCTACAATCACAAGGAGTCCATAACTCGGCTGCAGCAGCTATCCTTGGCCTTGTCCATAGAGGAAGTGGAAAGACAGCTAGTTATCTACTTCGGATTCATATTTCTCAAACTTCAACCATTCGACTACTTGCGAATGTATGTCTTCAGCCGTGATAGACGTTCTATTTATCTATCTGTATGTGAAGAGGGTACGAAAAACACAAATATTAAAGAGTCGACTACTTGACAGCGAAAGTTAATGCGTGGGTCTGTACTTGTGCGCCACCAAGGAAGCTACGTACGAGTCGAACGCGATTTAAAGCAGTAAGGCCTAGCTCGTTATCGAGGAAGTTCGGTCCGCGGTTAATGTCACCATGACGTCATTGATCGTCGGCCCAGCATGGGTGTTTCAGAGATCAGAATCCTTTCGTTATCATGGCTAATGGTGAAGAATGGGACATTTGCATGTTAAGCATGTGCCTAATAAACATAAACAAATATCCAGGACGCCCGAAATCTTTGACATATAGGTTACCAAAGGCAATATATCAAAACCAACAGGTTTTATGTGTCCTAGGTCAAAGGCCAAGATCAGGACCAGTTGAGGCAGTTTGATCAAGTGTTCGGCTGTAGCTAAGAAAACTAGACAATGTCTGCTGACCAAACTTCTGCTTGGCACTTGTGCATCACATGTAAGCAAGGGGGATTTGTACAGGCATTGCCTGTTTCCTAATTGCAAAATAAAATATGTTTAAACCAAACTTGCCCAGATGGACATACATGTTATATGTACGCATATATTGTTATATATACATAATCTTGTCAGGTGTTAGTAGCATTAGAAGCAATATTGTGGGAAACCGTAATGCATATATTGGTTGTTTAAGGTAGACTTGTATAATATGTTTTCGGTCATTTAATAAATTGCCGTTATACCGCAAGGATGGTAATTTTGTATATTGTGTGAATTCCACTATGCAAGTCCCCAGTGCACCCCCCCCCCCTCCCCGCCCCGCCCTTCGCACGCACACATCACCGTTTTAGAGTTGAAATGGTCCCATCCTGAGCCTGTGATGAGCGAGACATGTTTGGTGGATGGCGCAGTCGGTATTTTATAGTTGCGTATCGAGCTCTTTCCCGCCAAAACTAAAGAGGTCAAAATACAAATAAGAATCAGACCTTGAATCATTCGAGATTTCTTTTGTCTATATTCCACGCATGCCAGACTGCCAAATGGAGACTCGTAGCCTTGACCGGGATATCAATTTACCACAAGTTTTCACTTCAGCAGTAAACGTCATCAGTTTGTGTGCTTCGCGATGCTTTGTTAATAGTAGCAGTGCCGCGACTGAATTACGTGATGTCCCGGGATAGACAAGTTTGCCGCATCACCGCCGCAACGGCGATGTTTATCAGGTTTCTGAATTTATAGAATGAAACAAGGAAGTTTTCTGCAACTTTTGATATAAATTTCGCGTGGGCTTACGTTTGGCGGGAAAGAGCCCGATATGCAACTTTAAGAGACGGCAGAAATAACGGCATCGCGGGGAGAAGTTGCTCTTACATGAATAGCCTGTATCACAATTCCGTGGGGCAAGTTAAACTGTGTAAATAGTTGTTTTGTTCCTGTCGACATCTTCAATGCCAAGATATCCCTCCGAACAGATCCGACAAGGCAGATTATCAGCGCATGACTATAACGGCATTGCGAACTGAACACAAGGAAAGACTCATTTTGATCAATAATAAGATTTTTAATGATCGTTGGAATGAGAATCAGATACGCACCATACATAAATTGAAAGCGGTGGCCAGTGGGTAGATTCAAGAAGTTGGTTTGATTTGATTTGATTGGGGCTTAACGGCACTTTCAGCCTGGAAGGCTATATCGTGCCATATTGGTTTAAGTTTATTCTAAATAAGTCAAGAGTCAATATTAAAACCCTGAAAATCAATACATGTGATAAGAATAAAACCATGAATGCAGTCTATGTGGAATCGATTAGTAGATTAATAAAACCCTGAGGATATCAAGTAACCGTTTGGTGGCGACACCGACTCCCTCTCTACGAATTATTTTCCGGATCAAAATGCGCCTGCGTGGTTTCTTTCACATGTCACACACTCACGGATTTTCACATTTGACAACATGTAGCATATGTTGCAGAGACAGCGCTACCCCCAATGGACATCACTATGGCCTCACGTCCTTGTTAGATGGGGCGGAAGGTTTTTGCCATTTATTTTACTCAATAAACGCACCAAGAAACTGGTCACGTTGGCATCGCAGTCAACTTAAAGGGGATTCATAGAAGTCGTATCCACAAGGAGATAACCATATGGCGCCACAGATGAAGGGTGATCATTCTGTTCATTTCGCTGCCGAATTCCTTGTACCGTACAGCACAATGCTGCCCTCTACCGGCTGAGCCGTTCACTCACCGGAAGCTAGGCATGGGTAATTCCGTTACCAGACGGCGCTACTGTTCCGTGTGTTTTCTGCGGCAAATGATCATCACTCATAATTCATTTTGGCTAAAATCACGACGTTCCGTTTTTATTAAACAAATACTGAAATATGTTATATACGCCATATTTAACTGTACAATGATTTCTAATTTACTTTTACTATCTGGTTGTACTTTCACAGAGGCCATGATGATCATAGAATATTAATACATAAACTTATGCACTATGGCATAGTTGGGACAGTTGGGAAACTTGTGGAAAGTTATCTGTTTAACCGTAAACAATTTGTACAGTTAGACAATGCAAACTCTTCTTTATTAAATATAACCACTGGGGTTCCCCAAGGATCTATCCTTGGGCCGCTTTTGTTTATAATATATATTAATGACATTACAAGAGCTAGCGAGATATTTAAAACCATAATATATGCAGACGACACGACATTGTCAAGCACACTAAGCGTGTTAAATAGTAATTCCGTAGAAAACAATGGAAATAATGTAATAAATAACGAATTAGAAAAAAATTGTGAATGGTTAAAATTAAACAAATTATCGTTAAACATTCAAAAGTCGAAGTTCATGATTTTCCATGTACCTCAAAAAAAAGTTTGTGTACCCGAACTAATTATAAATGATACCAGGCTAGAGTGTGTTAAAACCTTCAAAGTATTGGGCATCACAATAGACTGTTCCCTCTCCTGGAATGATCACCTACATATTTTGTCCCATAATGTATCCAAAAAGATAGGCATTCTGAACAAATTAAAATATACTGTACCAAAGAAAATTAATGCCATGCTATATAACTCCCTCGTCCTATCTAGCTTAAATTACGGAATATTGATCTGGGGTTACAGAGGGGATCAATTACTTAAATTGCAAAAGAAGGCTATGAGAATACTTAATCTCAGCGCTTACAATGCACACACTGAACCGTTATTCAAAGAATTTAGATCATTAAGGATAGATGATATTCATAAATTACAACAGTTAAAATTTTATTACAAGCTGGTAAACAATAAACTACCAAACTATTTTTCGTCAATGTCCTTAAGCCCACACTCTGCCATACATAACTAAAACACCAGAAATAAAAGTGCCTTCTGCTTTAATCCAATTAAGCATGAGTTTGCAAGGAAATGTCTTAGGAACAGTCTACCAAATCTTCTCAATTCTACTCCAGAAATAGTCAAAAGCAAGGTCACGACACACAGTTTGATCGGTTTTAGTCGCTACGTAAAACAATACTATATTGACCACTATTGTGATGTATGTACCATCCTAAATTGTTCCATTTGTGAAGTGACATAACATATCTGGATATGATCAAGAACCAAACCTCTCCCCTCTCCTTTAAAAATAAATAATAATCGCACCTTTCAATAATGTATATGACCGCTCTCCCCTATTTCTCCTAAACAACACCATTTGTACATATTTTACTGAGAAGAAAGAAGTATAAGAATAAGTATTAAGGTGGCACCCATGACAGCGACCGATTTGGTCTTAATGGGTGTCCCCCGATCATTTTCGAATCTTATGTTAAGTTTATTTTGTGATGTGTATGTATGTATGAATTTGATCAAATAAATGATTTCAATTCAATTCAATTCAATTCAATTCATGAAGTGTAGGGCCGGTCATTATATAGTCACTTGTCCTGTTCGATGCTACAAACTGTGTACTGCTGCACCTCCAGAGTGCACACGAGACGAGGGGAGGACTTATTAACCCCTTGGCGCCTGATGCAAAGTGCATGGATGGATCTAAAGGGAGCCAGCAACAAGCAGACGGCGGCCTCAGCCCCCAGGAACTCCTGCCACCGCTCAATGCGGCACAAGGCGTCCTTCCTGGGTTGCTGGCTGAGGGAGTCGGCCGTCGTGGACATGGTGGCGATGATCAGGTTGAGGAGTAAGATGACGGTGATGACGGTGTAGATGACGAAGACGACCTTGCCGTTAGTGTTGCCCTCGAAGTTGTAGTCCCCCTGGCCCAGCGCTATGGCGTGCGTCGCGAAGAGAGCGCGGGGCATGGTACGGAAGGATTCCATGCGACACGCGGGGCATTGTGGGTCGCGCATCACCAAGTGGAAGGCAATGGCGAAGGTCATAGAGACCAGGATGTAGACGGCGGCGAAGTGCAGGAGGTGGCCGCTCATCCGGCGAATGGTGACGACGAAGAAACCGATACTGGGAAGCAGCCTCATGACGTGAACCATCAGCATGATGCGGAGGATGAGGCAGGCGATCAGGATGTAACTCATCGTCTGCAGGTTATAGGCCAGCGTGAGCAGCTTGTCTCGGAATCTACCCCCCGTCTCCTCAAGCATGCGCACCGTGGCCGTCATCTTCGTCATCATGACTTTGTGATCCTCGGCTGACATGGTCCCGGATTCATTCCGCACAACCGGCGTTACATCCTGCGACATATTCTTGAGAAGGGTCATAATGGTGTTCATGTCCCCGTCGTCCTCCAGCCTGAAGTGGATCTCCATGTGCGAGGACATCACTAGGTAGATGATGAACAAGGTATACATGGTCAACGATAGCTGGGCGTCCGTGTAGGACCCGGGCATATGACTGGTGAGGGCGCGTCGCATGCCATCCCACACCCGCCTCCTCGGCGTGCTCAACAGGCTCCTGTAGAGGAACACTATCCTCAGGATGATGTTGGCGACGATGTGAATGATCATGGCGACCATCAGGATCGGCACCACCGTATGTTTGGCGCTCGTTACCGTGTTACTGTGGGCCAGGAGTGAAATCCCTGTCGCCTGGATCAGTTGCTCGTCGCTGAGCACCGGGGATTGACAAGTGGCGTTGACGACTGTGAGGGCAATGGCTGAGCAGCCAGTTATTTCCACGGCGCCTATTGTCACGACATGCCGTTCGCACGGGAGGAAATCAATGACGCCAAAAGTCTTGATATCGGCGCGTATATTTTCCAGAATGTTAGTGACGTTAATGACGTTCCTGGTGTAATTAGCTCGTGAGCCTTGCATGTAATCCATAACAACCATTGTCTGAGTGACGCAGGTTGTGCTGGTGCCGATGACAACGCTGAAGTACTCTTTCAGGAAAGGAAGCATAAGCGGATACGGATTAATGTCAACGCCGAATTGTAAAAGGAAGACTAAAAACAGGGCCGTGAAAACGAGGTGGTAGCAGTGGCTGAGAAAGACGGGGAAGGCGAACCAGCGGATCTTTCTTGCCATCCATTTGATGAGGAACCTCGAATGGAATATGGCATTAATGTCTTCCTCTTCCATGGCCTCCACGTGGCGACACGCGATCAGCCGGAGCAGCAGCGACTGTCTGCCGAGGGCGTCCCCTTGCTCGTAGCGACTTGTATCAAACTGCCGGACAACCACTTGTTTACTGCCAACCCCCAAAGTGTGGGTCTCCTCTACCAATGGGTCAGCGGAGTCCCCAACTAATGGGGCCGCCAAGTTACTCTCCATCTCTGAAGCTTTTCCTTGGTGGTCTTGGTGCTCGCTGCCGGAGGAAGACGTCGGCCGCTCGACGTCGGCGCTATCCTCATGTAAGTCGGATGTGGTGGGGTTCTCTGCCAACCACATGTAGTTTTTCCCCACAACCATAGACGCCGAGGACAGGACACCTTCTTGCATCGACAGCAGCCAGAAATACCGCATCGACCCCAGCCGTGCGCAATACTCTAATGACGTCATACCCAGATCGTTCTCCTGTTCGGCGATGACGGTCTGAATGGCGGTGCGCGCAGCAGGTGCGCAGTGGAGTAGCAACTTGTGGCATTGCACGGCGAGATCGTGACAGGATGAGGACAGCTCAGCTAGATAGTGATATACGTTATTTCCACGGGAGTCTTGGTCCTCTATTGAGGCCCCCCCGCAAAGGAATAGTCTCACCATGGCTTTTTCTTCGCTCATGAGGGCAAACCATAGGGGCAACTCTGCGTGGAAATACACAGGTTTTCCACATTTCTCATGAATGCAGATACATAGACGGTGCAGGACGTAGAACACCGGGGTCAAAACGATGGCAGATAACAAGGACAATACCATGAATAGAGCGTGAGTGAAGCGAGAACAACCGCCAGCATCTGTCGACACCTTGCGTGCGTAAAAGATCCAGCGCAATTCCGGCTCGAAGTTACCGCCATTTAAATACCGCAATATATCGCCCACCACAGTCGTGTTTCCACTCTTAACAGCGTGAAAAAACCACGTCTTGTTTCGCCGTTTGTTGGCCTTCATCGTGGCTCTCATGTCCTCTACTATCCTGATGGTACTGGGAGCTGTGTCGGCATTGTCATCAGTTGCTTTGGAGGCCTTCATGTCTCGTCTGGATCGGGTGAATGACGTCATCGGTATGGTGGCGTCCCCGGCCCCGACGTCCACGGGCAGTAGGTGGTGGTATCGCCGGTTGTGGCGTGCCGAGGCTCCACGGCCAGATGTCTCTCGTAGCGTCACCTTGCCTTTGGTCATCCTGTTGGATCGGTAGAGCGCTGACCAGGTCAGGATGCAAGCGGGGATGCGTGATCAGCCGACTCTAGAAACCAAGACAGTGACAGACGTGAGGTTCAGCGAGGTAGTGATTAATGGGGTAGCTATAGGTCAGGCAAACCTGCTTATAATCCAGATCACATAGAGCCATTGATCGCATAGTGTAACGTAGATCTACTAATCCAATGATCTCACATGGAGCCATTGATCGCATAGTGTAACATAGATCTACTAATCCAATGATCTCACATAAAGCTATTGATCGCATAGTGTAACATAGATCTACTGATCCAATGATCTCACATAAAGCTATTGATCGCATAGTGTAACATATATCTACGAATCCAATGATCTCACATAAAGTTTTTGATGGCATAGTGTAACATAGATCTACTAATCCAATATTCTCACATAAAGTTATAGATCGCATAATGTAACATAGCTCTACTAATCCAATGATCTCACGTAAAATTATTGATGGCATAGTGTAACATAGATCTACTAATCCAACGATCTCACATAGAGCCATTGACCGCATAGTGTAACATAGATCTACTGATCCAATGATCTCACATAAAGTTATTGATGGCATAGTGTAACATAGATCTACTAATCCAATAATCTCACATAAAGTTATAGATCGCATAATGTAACATAGCTCTACTAATCCAATGATCTCACGTAAAATTATTGATGGCATAGTGTAACATAGATCTACTAATCCAACGATCTCACATAGAGCCAATGACCGCATAGTGTAACATAGATCTACTTATCCAATGATCTCACATAAAGTTATTGATAGCATAATGTAACATAGATCTACTGATCCAGTTATCTCACATAGAGCTATTGACCTATAATGTAGCATAGATCACCGGATCCCTTATTATTATAACGTAGATATACTGATCTTCTAGCGAGACGTACAGTTACTGGTTCATTTTAACAATGTAGTCACAACACAATGTGTCACTGCTTATCCGATTGTGTATTTCAGTGTATCGTCTGACTGATACAATCCTGAAACAGAGCCGTTGATGCTGTTTCTTTGAAATCTTTTTATAGTGGAATGTAGATATACTGGTACAATAATTGCAAATGCGCTAAAAATAGACATTATTCATCACGTGACGGAACCACACCAAACATGGTGTGTGGTCAAACATCCGGGCACTGCTAACTCTGATAATTGCGTTCACCGGCTCTGTACAGTAACGTGATGTAGACATTGGTTGCATATACGGCTTGTTTGGTTGTGGTACTGCCTGTACCGATATGATATGCGAGATTGTCCCCCATGCGGATATGCCCCCCCCCCACCCCCCACTGTATCTATCATAGTGGCACCGCACACGAACACATGGAGCGGAGAGGGTCTCAATATCATGTATTTTGGAAATAGGGGGACAGCTGCACATTGGGAATTTCCGCATGTTACACCGGGCAGGATGCGGGCGGCCTAGCAACGCAGACCCGGATGTAAGCCCCGCTGCTGACGGGTACTGATGTAGCGGATGTGGGTAATGGGGAGCGGCCAGGGTTTGGGTGGGGTGGCGGGGGGCGGGGGGGGGGCTACAAGGGCAGATTCTTTAAGTGGTGTGAGCTATACCAGCTAGGGGCGGATCCAGCAATTGAAAAGGGGGGGATCCATCGAAACTTGCGACCGGGGTGGGCGGGCTCTGAACAAAATTGTGACCGGGGGTTCGCTTTTTGACGACCAGGGGCGGGACCACGCCGCGTCAGATTGCTTTGTTCCTTCACAAGGGATGGGGGTGGGGGGAGGGGGGGCGGACCCCTGGACCGCAATATGCGACATTATTTCGAACATTAAAAAAGGGGAGGAAGTGTAAATGCATATTGTAACATAGATCTATTTTTCCTATAGATCCGATGATCTCACATAGATCTACTGATCCAATGATCTCACATAGATCTACTGATCCAATGATATCACATAGATCTACTGATCCAGTGATATCACATAGATCTACTGATCCAGTGATCTCACATAGATCTACTGATCCAATGATCTCACATAGATCTACTGATCCAATTATCTCACATATATCTACCGATCCAATGATCTCACATATATCTACCGATCCAATGATCTCACATAGATCTACTGATCCAATGATCTCACATAGATATAAGGATCCAATGATCTCACATAGATCTACTGATCCAATGATCTCACATATATCTACCGATCCAATGATCTCACATAGATCTACTGATCCAATGATCTCACATAGATATAAGGATCCAATGATCTCACATAGACCCACTGATCCGATGATCTCACATAGATCTACTGATCCAATGATCTCACATAGATATAAGGATCCAATGATCTCACATAGACCCACTGATCCGATGATCTCACATAGATCTACTGATCCAATTATCTCACATAGATCTACTGATGTAATGATCTCACATAAAGTTATTGTTCGTATAATGTAACATAGATCTATTTATCCAATGATCTCACATAGATCTACTGATCTAATGATCTCACATAGATCTATTGATCCAATGATCTCACATAGATCTACTGATCCAATGATCTCACATAGATCTACTGATCCAATGATCTCCCATAGATCTACTGATCTAATGATCTTACATATATCTACTGATCCAATGATCTCGCATAGACCTACTAATTCAATGATCTCACATATATCTACTGATTCAATGATCTCACATAGATCTACTGATCCAACGATCCCACATAGATATAAGGATACAATTATCTCACATAGATCTACTGATCCCATGATCTCACATAGAGCTTCTGATCCAATGATCTCACATAGATATAAGGATCCAATGATCTCAGATATCTACTGATCCGATGAACTCACATAGATCTACTGATCCGATGATCTCACATAGATCTGATGATCCAATAATCTCACATAGATATAAGGATCCAATGATCTCACATAGATATAAGGATCCGATGATCTTGCATAAATCTACAGATCCAATGATCTCACATAAATCTACTGATCCAATGACCTCACATAGACCTACTGATCCAATGAACTCACACAGATCCACTGATCCAATGATCTCACATAGATCTACTGATCCAATGATCTCACACAGATCTACTGATCTAATGATCTCACATAGATCTACTGATTTAATGATCTCACATAGATCTACTGATCCACTGATCTCACATAGATCTACTGATCTCACATAGATCTACTGAGCTAATGGTCTCACATAGAGCTATTGTTCGTATAATGTAACATAGATCTACTGATCCAATGATCTCACATAGATCTACTGATCCTATGATGTCACATAGATCTACTGATCCAATGATCTCACATAGAGCTATTGATCGCATAGTGTAACATAGATCTACTGATCCAATGATGTTTTATAGAGCTACTGATCTCTAACGTAGATCTACTGATCCAATGATGTTAAATAGAGCTACTGATCCCTAACGTAGATTTACGGATCTTATAGCGTATGGTAAAACTAGTGGTCATTTTGAGCAGCATTAAAATAATATGTTCTGCAATGTTTTGTATGACCAACCTCTTCTCCTTGTCAAATAAGTACAGTCTTTCTTGAATTTAAGTCTTGAAAGTCTGTAGGCCATCCGGAAAAGCAAATTTTCACCGGACCAGAAGTTGGTCGCCGGTTTTATATCTCTGCGCGCCTGTTCGCTGTTCGGTATTCTATGTCATGTTGACCGCGACTCGCTAGGACGTCCGGGCGCGATAAAATAGTCCGCGCAGTTTTATGTAGAAATTGTTGTTACACAGATGTGATATATATATATAATGTAACGTAGACCTACTACTACTACTACCTACTAGCTTCTATGCTAAATTGTACTAGGTTCGAGTAGAAGGCATAACATGCACCTCTGATCATGGCCGTTCTGTCTGGCCTACACTTACCCGTCTCGTGGTCCACTTCCGGGACGCTCAGCATCAACCAGACTCACTGCTGATCCTTATATATAGCTGTGCCTGTCTGGATAAATGTCACGTGAGGCAGTTTTCATAAAGGCAGTTGTCACTTGATCATAAGCGGTGCCCGATGGCCGTGCAGTCACATGGGTCTCCACGGGACCACTGCATGCTTATATTACCCTTCTTTGAAATAGGCCTCCTTAATTGGGTTTTTATCGAAGCATGTTTCAAGCGCAAATCAACCAAGCCAATCATCGCCGTTTACTAGGTTCACCCGGATATCCTGTATCGTTGGTGCCGTTCGGCTGGAGCATCATTAGCGAAAGATCGACGACAGAATGATATGGCTTTATGCAGTCGTTATGACAATGGTGACCAATTACCGCGGACCGCAGTTACGGTGGTGACTGATTATTAGGCTATATGCAGGGAAGGATCTAGGAATTTGAAAGGGGTAGTGGGGCGGGGCGGGGGGCGACTGGGGTTGGGGATGGCGACCGAGGGGGTGGGGGAGGGCTCTCTACTCGCTGATAACTTGCGACCGGGGGCGGGGGTGAAAATGACAGGGAGCGTACACCAATTACGACCGGTGGGTGGGGCGGGTGGGGGGGGGGGACCCGACTTTTACAGTGTATGCTTAAGTTTTCAAGTCCTCACCCCACTCATCCCTTCCCACCCCACAGGAGTACCCGAATCGTCCGGGGTCATCACCACCCCACCCCACCCCACCCCGCAGGATGGCCCGGGTGTCCGGGATTATTATTATTATTATATTTCGCTTCCACGTATGTGTAGAAGGCGTGAAAATGCCTGTGTGGGTGATGTGTGAGCTTTACGGTCGAGTTCTTTGCGCGCCGCTGTTCGCCGGTCCAGATTTTGTGAGTTTCGTGTATATTTCTTGCTGCGGTCAGTTCCGACACGTGGAGGGGGGCCTCCCTGGTGTAGTGGTTAGCGCACTAGACCGCAGATCAATAGGTCCTGGGTTCGAATCCGGGCTCGGGCACCTAATCTGGGGCATGTTTCATTCCTTCATCGTCTCGGGAGGTTCCTTGGCCCAATTTAGCCTGTATGTGCACAAAAGTGGCCTAAAACACCAACATTCCATTCCGACACGTGGTGATCGATTTCACTATAGCGGACCCCATCCCTTTCTTGATCATTCTCGTATCTGTCGTCGATATCTCTTTCTATCCCCACCCCCCTTTATTCCGCTGTACTTATTTCTCATTGGTCCAATGTTCCACTCCTGTGCCACTCCTGTGCCGAGTATGTCAATCCCATTTTTTCATGGGTAATATAAAGCGCTGCTCTTGGGTGGTCAAGACATACCCTTCACAGCCAGCCTCCAGACCGGAGCTGTTATAATATATTGTCATCTGTATTTTACAGGTAAGTGGAAGTAGGAAGTGGGATTTAAGGGGAATTTAACTTGATGGATCTCGTCAGTATTTTATCGCTCGGTCAGATAATGTGTATGAATGAATAACATTTCACGATACTTGTACTGAAGTAATATGTAAGATGCGTTTGATTGATGTGTTTGATTGATGTGTTTGATTGATGTGTTTGATATGATGGATTGATATGATGGATTGATATGATGGATTGATATGATGGATTGATATGATGGATTGATATGATGGATTGATATCAGTGCTAGATTGATGTGTTTAATTTACTGACATCATTTATATGATGTTAGATTTAGCGTTTAATGTCTGAATATAGTTTAGGAATTCTCTACTCCCACTAATATATTTATGTGGGGTCATTGACATCGTCCTTATGTATATGAATTGTGAATAACATTCCAATATTGTCATACAGCCGTTATTGTGACGATGTGATGAAGCGGACGTCAATAGACATACCCTTCACAGCCAGCCTCCAGACCGGAGCTGGTATTGTCATCTGTATTTTACAGCAATAAAGCCATTATTACAAACCCGGTGGTGTTCAGCGACTACATATGTAGTATGGCTAGTAAATCCTTGGCATGTTCGGTACCGTTTACAACAGCCGCATGAGTTGCAATAAGCTGCTGCAGTAGTTAGGGGTCTAGATAGGGGGTGGGGGGGGGGGGGTCCAGTGTCGATTTTTCAAAATTCTCAGTCGAATGTCAATTTTCTACGACGTTAATTCCGTGTGTTTTTTTCTAAAATGCAACTAGCTGTCGATGTCGCTCTTTCACATCCCCAATGTCGAAATTTGGCAATTTGAGAGTCAATGTCGAATGTCGATTTTTCAAATTTGCCTGTGTCGTGTGCCGCTATTTACCCCTTCTACAGTGGCGGATCTATGGAGGGGCGGGGGGGGGGGGTTAGGGGGGTTGCAACCCCCCCCCCCTTGGGAACCAGAACATACAACATACATGTTAAAGTCCCAAATCTTCAGAGAGCAATCCCCCCCCCTTGGGAAACTGAACATGCACTGTTAAAGTCGTGTTCTCCAAGCCCAAGCCCCCCCGCTCCCTGTCACAAGTTTTTCAGAAAGCACACCCCTCCGTCGGAAGTTTTCACAGTGCACCCCCCCCCCCCTCCCCCCCTTGGCAAATTCCTAGATCCGCCCCCGCTTCTAGACCCCTGTAACTTTAGGCGCACGTTGTTTCGCTTAATGACCGCATCATATAGACGGTTTCACGGTCTCTGCCATCATTAACCGACGCCAGTGAAACTGGGCTCCACACTACAGCGGTCTCAATTTACCGTCGGAATGGTAAAACATATAACGTGGCGACAATAAACTCGTCGTGACAGCGACAAACAAATTGTCTGTTCACTTATAGCTCTTTGATGGAGATGCTGGCAATGACGGATCCAGGGTGGTCCAGTGGGTTCGATCGTCAGGGTTTTTTTAGTCTGCGTTCCCCCCCCCCCTACGCCAGGCTGTATAAAACTTCTGTATTGAAAAGGGTTGAAAATCCCACAAGCAAGTACCATATAAAAAGAAATACAACACGCCAAAAAACAGCTACCACTTTGTCTTTAAGTGACTGAAATCAAAATTGGCCATGACAGCATTCACACGAGTGTAAAAGTCTTTACATAATTCATCAACTCTTCTAGCGTGACTATATGGGCCTATTATGTGGCCAAGGTGTAAACCATATTGCGAGTAAACAGATATATGCTGTCACATAAAAAAGGAACCTCACGGCCATTAATTGCTTGTGTTGCCGAACTTAATCAAATGGCACTTTAAGTGAAGGTGAACAACAAAAGATACGCCTGTAATTAGGCCTTTCATGCAAAAAAAAACCCCGGCTTAAGTCGTAATTAATGATGTAACCATGAGCGACACAACGGAAGCGATGCCATGCGAACAAATGAGGTGAGGACACTCGACAATATAAAACATCAGTGTTTTCGGCCTTTAGAATAACTCACTATACGTGTTATAACGCTTTTACTCGTGGGTGCCTGTGCGTGTTTCACCTCCAAGTCACTTGTCAGCTCCTCCCTCCTGAGTCACAACCTAGAAGTGTTCAATATTTGTCATCTGATCGTGCGGAATAGCGCTGAAATATCGTACAGCAGGATGGCTAGTATACAAGGAGGCAAAAATCCGTTTTTCACAGAAGGCGAAGATGATGATTTTGGGTTTGGAAAGAGACGCGATCCATACGAGTCGAGCAAAGATCCCTTCGCAGACGGCTTCGCAGAGAGTGCGGGCGACGAGACGACCCGCCCCCTGTCCCGCTATGAACAACTCCAACAACAGAAACAAGCCTCCATGGCGCGTCAGTTACAGGGAACTCAACGTGCGCTTGGCAGCATTTATGAGTCAGAGCAGATTGGGGTCGCTACTGCTGAGGTAAAGATGGTTCTATATATGTCACATAAGTATATTCTGTCTTAAATTTAAATCCTAAAAGCCTGTGGGCTATCACTAGTATCAGGAGAGAAGCAAATTTGTTCACCGGAGCAGAAGTTAGTGGCCAGTTTTATATCCCTACATGTCTATTCGTCTTCGGTATTCTGTGTGATGTCGACTACATCGCGCTAGGACGTCCAGGCGCAATATAAATAAACTATACAGTTTTATGTTGAAATCGTTATTTTATACCACAATATATAAAATATATACATCTTAATTTTAAGATACTTTTAGTCTTCATTCTAAAATGTGCTTTAATAAACATGTAGACTGTATACTCTTAAAAAAGTCTTGGGCTATATTATAGCCTCGGCAATCTTGGTTTCAGCCTGTATTTCCCACAGGAGTTTTCAAAAACAATAGGCACATTTAGAAATTCTAAATTATCTGGAGATATACTGGGGCTAAATGTCATATTTTGTTTATAGATTAATCTTTTAGCTATCAAATTCTTCTAAATAATCAAATATTTTTTTCACTTATACCTACCTGTATTTGCATAATAAAGAACAAAATAATTACTGAAAAAAGGTATGTAAGGCTGAATTAATCAGATCTTCTTAATGCTTCTTACCCCAGTAATTTTATGTGATAATTAAGATTTGAGATTCTGCACTAAGAATTGTTATTACATAAAATATAATAAATAGGAACTGTGCTATTTTCAAAATATTCTTTTTTTATTATATAATATGTCATATTTATTATGAAAGTATATAATTTATAGTGAAATCTATTTGTGATAAATTAATATGCTTAGATATACTACTTATCATAGACTTAATCATATTAATTAACTATTATGAGTCTTAGCAATATTACAGTTAATATCTAATATTTGTTAACATTTGACAGTTTGAATACCACTTGTAAAATTTTTTGAAGGTATATATCAAATATATATATCAATATTAAAATTGTTAATAATTCATTAATATTTATTTAGATACATAATCTAATGTTAAATGTACCTTTGAACATCACACTACATGCGATCTCTTTCAGTTTTTTTCAATATCATTTATTACCCGTGATTTTGACAATTTATGTGAGCACCTCAATTATACAATTTCCTATGTTATATAAGCTCATTGACTGTTACTATAATGGTTGGTTTTAATAATTGTCATTTGTTGATATATCTATTCTATGCTATACTATCCTATATGTATGTTGGGATACTATCACTTAATCTAAAAAAAACATCTGCTTGGACTTGCAGGAACTTGTTCGCCAAGGAGAGCAACTGGACAATGTAGACAATAATTTGGATAAAATCAACTCTGACATGAAGACATCTCAAAGACATTTGAACAGTATCAAAAGCGTGTTTGGCAGTGTTAAGAACTGGTGGTCAGGGAAAGATAAGGCAAAGGAGGAAGCAGCACCAACCCAGCCCGCTTCCAAAGAGAGAGAGCCATCAAAATTGCAGAAGACTTTGGCAGAATCTGAGAAGAAGGCTGGCCCCCATCCTGCCTACCGATTGCAGGGCGTACAGGGATTCTATGAGGAGGAAACATTAGAGGAGTTGGATAATCAATTTTTGGGTGGTGGGTCTTCTTCAGCAAGAGGTAATCCTTCGTCATCAAGGGGTGGCGGCTACAGCAGTCAGTCTCAGACCTCGTCTTCAAGGGGACAGCAGCAAACGCTCAAATCTGGCTTTGACGACTATGATAAGCAATTCAATGAAAATTTAGGTAAGTACTCTATGATGAGAATTTTGTCATGGTTATGGTTGCGTGACTTATGAAGTATTTTGTAATGTTTTGTTCATGCTGTCCACATGACCATCAAGAAGCTTTAGTTTTTTGTGAGCTTGTATCATCACACGCAATAAACAATTTAGTGCAATGTTGCTTGACATTGTAACACACATCCTAATAAGGTGACATGCTCATCCTAAGCATAGCTCCACACCATCGAACATGCCACCACATCCCTAACATAGAGCGAACCCTTAGAATATGGCATCACATCCCCTAACATAGCACCACATCTACAACACAGCGCCACATCCCCTAATATGGCACCACATCCCCTAACATACCACCACATCCCTAACATAGCACCACATACCCTAACATAGCACCACATGCCCTAACATAGCACTGCATCCCCTAACATGGCACCACATCCCTAACATAGCACCATATCCCTAACATAGCACCATATCCCCTAACATGGCACCACATCAACTAACATAGCACACCATCCCCTAACATAGCACCATATCCCTAACATAGCACACCATCCCGAACATAGCACCACATCCCCTAACATAGCACACCATCCCCTAACATAGCACCACATCCCCTAACATACCACACCATCCCCTAACATAGCACCACATCCCCTAATATGGCACCACATCCCCTAACATGGCACCACATCCCTAACATAGCACCACATCCCTAACATAGCACCACATCCCCTAACATAGCACTGCATCCCCTAACATAGCACCGCATCCCCTAACATGGCACCACATCCCTAACATAGCACCATATCCCCTAACATAGCACCACATCCCCTAACATAGCACCACATCCCCTAACATGGCATACCATCCCCTAAAATAGCAGCACATCCCTAACATAGCACCACATCTCCTAACATAGCACACCATCCCTAACATAGCACCACATCCCTAACATAGCACACCATCCCCTAACATAGCACACCATCCCCTAACATAGCACACCATCCCCTAACATAGCACACCATCCCCTAACATAGCACCACATCCCTAACATAGCACACCATCCCCTAACATGGCACCACATCCCCTAACATGGCACCACATCCCCTAACATGGCATACCATCCCCTAAAATAGCAGCACATCCCTAACATAGCACACCATCCCCTAACATAGCACACCATCCCCTAAAATAGCAGCACATCCCTAACATAGCACCAGATCCCCTAACATAGCACCACATCCCCTAACATAGCACACCATCCCCTAACATGGCACCACATCCCCTAACATAGCATACCATCCCCTAAAATAGCAGCACATCCCTAACATAGCACCACATCCCCTAACATAGCACACCATCCCTAACATAGCACCACATCCCCTAACATAGCACACCATCCCTAACATAGCACCACATCCCTAACATAGCACACCATCCCCTAACATAGCACCACATCCCTAACATAGCACACCATCCCCTAACATAGCACCACATCCCTAACATAGCACACCATCCCCTAACATGGCACCACATCCCCTAACATAGCACACCATCCACTAACATAGCACCATATCCCTAACATAGCACACCATCCCCTAACATAGCACACCATCCCCTAACATAGCACACCATCCCCTAACATAGCACACCATCCCCTAAAATAGCACCACATCCCCTAACATAGCACCACATCCCCTAACATAGCACACCATCCCCTAACATGGCACCACATCCCCTAACATAGCACCACATCCCCTAACATGGCACCACATCCCTAACATAGCACCACATCCCTAACATAGCACACCATCCCCTAACATGGCACCACATCCCTAACATAGCACACCATCCCCTAACATGGCACCACATCCCTAACATAGCACACCATCCCCTAACATGGCACCACATCCCCTAACATAGCACCACATCCCTAACATAGCACACCATCCCCTAACATGGCACCACATCCCCTAACATGGCACCACATCCCTAACATAGCACCACATCCCTAACATAGCACCACATCCCTAACATAGCACACCATCCCCTAACATGGCACCACATCCCCTAACATGGCACCACATCCCCTAACATGGCACCACATCCCTAACATAGCACCACATCCCTAACATAGCACCACATCCCTAACATAGCACACCATCCCCTAACATGGCACCACATCCCTAACATAGCACACCATCCCCTAACATGGCACCACATCCCTAACATAGCACACCATCCCCCAACATACCACACCATCCCCTAACATAGCACCACATCCCCTAATATGGCACCACATCCCCTAACATGGCACCATATCCCTAACATAGCACACCATCCCCCAACATAGCACCACATCCCCTAACATAGCACCACATCCCTAACATAGCACCACATCCCCTAATATGGCACCACATCCCCTAACATGGCACCATATCCCTAACATAGCACACCATCCCCCAACATAGCACCAAATCCCCTAACATAACACCAGATCCCCTAACATGGCACCACATCCCCTAACATGGCACTACATCCCCTTACATGGCACCCCCCCCCCCCCCCACCCCCACTAGCATGGCACGACATCCCCCTAACATGGCACCATATCCCTTAGCATTTGGACGTTTTTGTCAAGTTAAACATCTGGCATCAGGTCTAGCGTGTAAAACGACGACTTGACTCCGTGTTGCAGACATGATGTCTTCCGGGATGTCCAAGCTGAAGGTCTTGGCGCAGGGTCTGGGTGATGAGATCGAGAGTCAGAACGACCAACTGGACCGCATCGACCTAAAGACGGACAAGGCTGACACGAGGCTCAGGGACCAGAACAGACAGATGAGACATATACTGAAGAAATGATCCAGACAGCCCGGGGACCAATCATAGAAACACTGTATGTTGCAGACGTAGCGACACGTGGTGATTGCGCTAAGACATTGATTGATCACGTGTAATAGTTGCACGAAGCCATTGATTAACCACAAGTGATAATTGCACGAAGCCATTGATTGACAATGTGTGATAATTGCGCGAAGCCATTGATTGACAATGTGTGATAATTGCACCAAGCCATTGATTGACAATGTGTGATAATTGCACGAAGCCATTGATTGACAATGTGTGATAATTGCGCGAAGCCATTGATTGACAATGTGTGATAATTGCGCGAAGCCATTGATTGACAATGTGTGATAATTGCGCGAAGCCATTGATTGACAATGTGTGATAATTGCGCGAAGCCATTGATTGACAATGTGTGAAAATTGCGCAAAGCCATTGATTGACAATGTGTGATAATTGCGCAAAGCCATTGATTAACTACAAGGGATAATTGCACGAAGCCATTGATTGACAATGTGTGATAATTGCGCAAAGCCATTGATTGACAATGTGTGATAATTGCGCAAAGCCATTGATTAACTACAAGTGATAAGTGCTCGAATCCATTGTTTACGTGTAATAATATCGCGCATTAATTGATTCTCGGCGCGTCATAACAGGACCATCATAGCTGATGCCCTTCCTTCCAGATCGAGGTACGTCACCGACAGAATTTCGATGAATATTGCCATGACCCACGTTGGCTTGATGCTATTCTGACTGCTTGACACCTATCTATACATAAGTCGTCACTATAGGACTCCGTACTATATTACCGGATAACGAAAAGTTGCATGAAGTATCTCGATATGGAGCTTGAGCGTCTCACTTACCTCAATGTCCTATAATGTCGTTTAGCGTTACGCCTAGGGATCGAGCTTCTGGTCTTGTCTGTTTTCATACTCCGCTGAGTAGTAAAAGCTCTATGGCGAGTGCGTCCATTGAATAAGATGAATGTGTCAATTTCATTTAGATGACAGTGTTTGAATATTTACGAGAGTGTAGATCATTCCCCAACTATACTTTCCATATGTCATATTTCATTTAGATGACAGTGTATGAATACTTACGACAATGAAGATCATTCCCCAACTGTCCTTCTCAAGCTGTTATGAAAGCCTGTTAAAGTCGCACCTGCAACTTTTATTATCAAGTATACTTCCCTTACTTGGTGACATCTGAAAAAAGTATTGATCGAGTAAATCCTTGTTTATAATCTTTGATTGTGAATATGACATCCAATCGACATCGATTTAATACGGACATGCATGTGTGTACAGATGACGCAAACCGGGTGTGGTCAAGTAATAATCAATATGTCTCGCTGAGCTGTTATATATGTACTAATTATTAATCTGTCTAGTAAGGAATAGACGTATCCCAGGATGTTAATCATATTTCACACTATTTATAGGGAAGAAAAACGCTAACGTAAAAGTGTTGTGTACAGTCAAATAAATAATTTGAGTCTAGTTATATCATTATATATATATATATATATATGATTAACATTTGTTAGCCAGGAATTAAGCGTCCAGCCTAACTGGAGTACTCGGATACATTCCCGTGTGTCTGTATATAGTCCAGTGTTGTGTGTGGCTATCATCCAACGATTACGCGCGCGCACAATAAAGGGGAAGCACGGTGTTCCGTTGTAGTTAGATCCGGTGCGAAATATATCCGCCACATTGTTTTAATTAGAGAAGGATTTTAAACGTACCTTTGCCTTGTGATCTAAAATTTCCTTGCATCGGATAAATAATTTATGTTGAGAACACATCTGAACAATTCCGGTTTCGATGGTCGACATAATGTAACAACATAAAAGGAGGCGCTTTATTTCCCTACAACGGCTTAAGCTTACTATAGTCTATAGTATAGTCGTTATAGGAAAATAAGGTGGTGAACGGATATTACTCAGCCTATATCATGTATGGCATTATCGCGATACAGCACTCTCCATGTCGTCATGTAATATACTCCGCAACAGTCCGGCAGTGGTCATCGTCATCGTCTCCTGTTGCTGCTGGCAACCTCTTGTTATTAGAAGTGCA
This sequence comes from Arenicola marina, assembly GCA_964019135.1. Lineage (NCBI taxonomy): Eukaryota > Metazoa > Annelida > Polychaeta > Arenicolidae > Arenicola > Arenicola marina. The sequence goes on along the minus strand of OZ025258.1, from coordinate 19,861,019 downwards.
ACTATTAAACCATTTTAAACGCTGCGTTGCTTTGCCTTTAACACTCAGCTTGTTGAGTTCGATGCACCATCCCAAATATATGTTACTCCAAACCACTACGGTCCTCTTTATCATTGACGAGAAAACCTACACTGGGGTTGGTGAATTTCAGGCGGGTGGTTCACAATAGAAAAAGAAACCGGGACGATGGTGGTATGGAAATGTCTTACCCACACAGAAACGCGAAGTGAGTTAAGTTATCAATGCCAAGCCCTGGAATGACCATACTACGAATTTTCGTATCCGACTGTCCGCTGAACGGGGTTATCACAAATAAACAAACAAACGTAGAGGGGCCTTCTACCCGCCATTCACGTCGTCAAAGCGAATAGAATTTAAAAACAAGCCAGTATCTCGGACATAGAGCAAATCGGGCATTTAAACAAAGTCTGGGTTAAAGACCTATTGGAACAGACAACACAAGCTGCGAAGATGGTTTCAATAAAGGCTGCTTTTATTCAAACTATCATATTTGCTACATACCAATGCGCTCTATAATATATGCTATATAGAGAAGTGAAAGAATAGTTCCGCAGCCTTTAGACAGTGAAATTGGGAACCACAACGTCTGCAAAAAAAATATTCTCTCCGATCTAATGCACACGCTTTCGTCTTCATCGAAAAACAACCAATGTAATTTGATTTAATCAATAGCATACACTGATCATTGGAATTTGCGCATTTCTTTCAAATATCATTATTGGAAGTGAATGTGTTACAAAGGGCCCTGCCCTGTTTCTGGAATATAAAAACTTGTCGGCATGCAATTTACGTTATAGAGAGCAATCCGCTGTGTGCAGTCTTTCCTCCAGCCTGAAGTGGACCTCCATGTGGGAGGACTATTATGCTGCCCAAATCGTTAGTATCCATAGGCAAGCTCGGCCCGAGGAGACCGGATACCGATATCAGTCGATTACAAAGGCAGGCTGTCCCGCACTCCCTCGTGAAAAATAAGGATGATAATATAGCAGGGAAAGTAGGAAGTAGGGAAATAGGACCAATTTAAACCAAAGTAGCATATTTAGCAACATTATTCATGCTCATACTGGATAAACAAATGTTGCAATTATTGAGGAAATTCTTTTTGCAGAACATTTTCTCCGATGCTCACTGGTACCTGTGCTGTTGTCATTAGATCTAGAGGCCAGTGCTGATTACCGGTATACAGATATGTACATCATGACGCAAAACATAGGCGTCTTATTGACTTTTGGAACAACACAAGTGATATGCAGATTTTTATAGTAATTCCCAGCATTTTCAACTTGCGTCTGTTAATTAAAGCTAATAAAAAAGTAGTAACAAGTAGGTATTTTGCAAAAGAAGAGGATGGAGACCAAAAATGAGGGGAAAATAGGATAACTGGACAGCCTGCAAAGGCTTCACCTGTTAGTCTTCAAATTGGAGTACATTATGCACTTATCGGATTGTCTAAACGAGCAATACGCATTTCTCATATTGTCTAAATGACGAGTAATACGCACTTCTCATTTTCTCTAAACAATACGCACCTCACTGTCTAAATAACGAGCAATGCGCACTTCTCATATTGTCTAAACAATATGCACCTCATGTCTGAATAACGTGCCACACATGAGAATAGCAACAGGAATACGCACTTCTTGGATTGCATGACAGAGTAATGGACACATTTCGCACGATCGAAACAGGAATTATACGCAGATATCGCATGGTCTAAAACACAGCGCATTACACACACTTCTGTAGTGGTCTAAACAACAGAAAATGACTGTATCGGACGGCCTGAACAAGAAAGGCACTCACTGCTCGAACGGTCTAACAACTAGTAGGACGCACTCCTCACAAGATCTACAGGAGTCAATAACTTGATATTCAGTTTACGACTACGCTGGTAAAATCCTTTGGCGAACCTTCCTTTAACGTTTCCTGTATTTCTCCATCGATAATGGTTTGAATACCACGCGTTACCGAAACACGTTTCATCTGTGTGTTCAAGTTCATATTTAATTTGAATTGCTATCGAGCGCGCTGAAGGGATTGCTTATACAAAGAGGAAAATCAGCATAAGCACCATTTGTCTATAAACAAATCGGTAATATACATAAACAATCTGATTACAACCCATGTCGGCTAAATATTGAAAACATTACTAGTATATTGAACGAAGACTTCTTCAAAAATCTTAGAAAAACGAGAACACGTGTGTATAAGAAATACTTTTTGTTATCGGCGTACACATAGAAAAAGATCACTTGTGCAGAGAAAGGCACTTGAATTAGAGGGCAAATGAAAGACATTAGTGCAAGGTTAAAGTAAGAGACACAATCACATATATATGAGTATATATTATCTGAAGTGCTTATTGTTATAGGCGCTCCAATAAATGTTGCTTTATAAGGCTCGATCACGTAACAAATACCGAAGCACAGCGGAGCCCAATAGCCGAATTATTGCTAATAGCACATCGAAAAGACACATAATGCTGTTATCATAGTATTAGAATAAGGCTATTTTCGTTCTGGAGTAATTACATTATGTTGAGTTAACGTTGCCTTTTCATGTGGCTTATTACTAACTACTCCTCTTATACATCTCCAACATAACATTGTAGTACGTATCAAGCGCTTGTGTCGTTTTTCGCATATATAATCCACTACCCTATTTGTTGTTTACATGCATACATACATACAATAAACATCTTGAACGTGGAATTATTGTCTAAACCATCCGTTTAAACTTACAATGCCTCATTTGTTCAGTTTCTAAAATACAAACTTACGAACACACGATAAGGGGAATCAACAGTTCCCCTAAGTCTGCTATGGTTCTCAGCATTCAGTCGCAAAACGACTTAATAACGGTTATCAGCATTATTATACACCACCAATGTTTAGGACATCGATACAGACATATGGAGTCTCCACCAATGATAACTGGTCTTCCTTACTGTTAGAGCAAATCGCAAATAATACAGTACTAGTACGCTCCTCTGGGATCTTAGAGAGAAAAGCTCAGGAACACTTCATCAAGCGCATATAAGCCAAGACCGACCAAATTTGCAATTTTGTGTTCCATATATTTAGCAAAGGAATATTGGTTTGCTTTCACAAATACGCGTCGGGCCTAATACAGACTACACAGGCTAGATAGGCGCCGATGGCGAAACAATTCTAATAATATACAAAACGTTGAGTATTGGTGGATAAACGACAATATAAAGATACAAAGCCAAACCCTGCATCTGACGCAGGTTATAAAGACCAGAACATGCCAACCCAATTTCTCAGTTGGAGAATCCACAGTACTGTAACAGTTAACTATGTAGACAGGAATGCCTGCCGGGGCCTTTACATCATCCAGGACTTGCTGCCAACATTACCATTAGAACTATTTACAATTGCCAAGACGCTAATATAGACTCAACATCTACCAGAAGAAACAGGTATACTAACTGAAGGGCATTTGTCGGTAGCACCCTATTAAGCATAACCCGGCAAGACAATAACATACATAGTAAATAACCAAAACCAGCGACAGATATAACCTTGAAGTATACTTTTTTTGTTATAGAGAGAACTGATACTTACACAGACCAAAACATCAGAGATACCCACGCAGAATATATCGTGGACATGACACACAAGGCCAGCCAGGAAGTGAAAGAATGTACATCACAGAGAGACAGCGGTCCTCGCTTAAATCATTTCTCCGATAATCGCATAAGATTGGCTTCTGGGTAAAATACGTTACGGTTTGTACAGGTTCAGGCCGCATACAGGTTTTATTTCTGAGACCCCAATTACATATCATATCGTTTGGGCAAACAATGTAGTTCGGGCAAACAGGGTAGTAACAATATTTCATAAATATGACATGACATAGCCTGTCTCCCAGTCGCGTGCGGCCCGTGTCAATGCAACCATGGCAACCATGTGGCATAGACAGATTTGACCCCGTCAGGCGAGCACTGCACCCACCGCTTACCGCCTACCAGTCATAAGGCCATGCAAAAACTTATGTTCACACCCCGATTTGTCATCGCTTTTGATCAAGTTCAGATGAGAGGTAGACCATATATTACCCCCACCCCCCCCCCCCAAAAAAAAAGATATAAAAACCCAGCAACAAAGCTATGGTACACCGCGGCCGACCGCCGTACTCCCTCCCAACTTTCCTTCACAACTTTGTGGAAGCGGCTCCTCCCGATTTCTTGTTGCTGAAGATGGTGAGGTACAGGTAGAGGATCGATGTCTGGATCATGGCGTCCCGGGCGCCGGCTGTGAACAGCTGCTCCATGGAGAGAGGTTCGGCGTCCTTCGAGGCCGGTCTCAGCAGCGTGGGACCGAAGATGGTGGACAGGTTGTGCAGAGACATCTTGTTGTGGAGCTCATGCTCGCTCACTCTGCAGCAATACAAAACAGTCACACTCACACATACAATGTAATGAGGCGGTCGATGGACGTCAAATGTGTGTCTGTGTACAAACCCCTACGCACTAATTATCAGGAGGCTTTAAATCAAATCGTAGACAGCAAAAGTGCGTTTCTTTTACGATAATGACTTAAACCAGTTGGTCAACAAGAATTTGTAGTAGTGGTTGCGCGGCATCTATGAAATAGTGAACGTACCAGGCAACTGTGGCGCAGTGAGTGACCTACCTGACCAGGTGCTCCAGGGTGTAGGGCACCGTGGCGCAGTGAGTGACATACCTGACCAGGTGCTCCAGGATGTAGCGCACTGCGGCGCAGTGAGTGACATACCTGAGCAGGTGCTCCAGGATGTAGCGCACTGTAGCGTAGTGAGTGACATGTCTGACCAGGTGCTCCAGGGTGTAGGGCACCGTGGCGCAGTGAGTGACATACCTGACCAGGTGCTCCAGGATGTAGCGCACTGTGGCGCAGTGAGTGACATACCTGAGCAGGTGCTCCAGGATGTAGCGCACTGTAGCGTAGTGAGTGACATGTCTGACCAGGTGCTCCACGATGTAGCGTAGTGACATACCTGACCAGGTGCTCCAGGATGTAGCATAGTGAGTGACATACCTGACCAGGTGCTCCAAGATGTAACGCACCGTGGCGTAGTAAGTGACATGTCTGACCAGGTGCTCCACGATGTAGCGTAGTGACATACCTGACCAGGTGCTCCAGGATGTAGCATAGTGAGTGACATACCTGACCAGGTGCTCCAAGATGTAACGCACCGTGGCGTAGTGAGTGACATGTCTGACCAGGTGCTCCAGGATGTAGCGCCCTGTGGCGCCGTGAGTGACATGCTTGACCAGGTGCTCTAGGATGTAGCCTAGTGAGTGACATGCCTGACCAGGTGATCCAGGATGTAGCGTAGTGGGTAACATACCTGACCAGGTGCTCCAGGATGTAGCGTAGTGAGTGACATACCTGACCATGTGCTCCAAGATGTAGCGTAGTGAGTGACATACCTGACCAGGTGCTCCAGGATGTAGCGCACTGTGGCGCCGTGAGTGACATACCTGACCAGGTGCTCTAGGATGTAGCCTAGTGAGTGACATGCCTGACCAGGTGCTTCACGATGTAGCGTAGTGATATACCTGACCAGGTGCTCCAGGATGTAGCGCACCGTGGCGCAGAGTGACATACCTGACCAGGTGCTCCAGGATGTAGCGCACCGTGGCGTAGTGAGTGACATGCCTGACCAGGTGCTCCAGGATGTAGCGCACTGTGGCGCAGTGAGTGACATACCTGACCAGGTGCTCCAGGATGTAGCGCACTGTGGCGCAGTGAGTGACATACCTGACCAGGTGCTCTAGGATGCAGCCTAGTGAGTGACATGCCTGACCAGGTGCTCCAGGATGTAGCGCACTGTAGCGCAGTGAGTGACATACCTGACCAGATGCTCCAGGATGTAGCGCACTGTGGCGCAGTGAGTGACATACCTGACCAGGTGCTCCAGGATGTAGCGCACCGTGGCGTAGTGAGTGACATACCTGACCAGGTGCTCTAGGATGTAGCCTAGTGAGTGACATGCCTGACCAGGTGCTCCAGGATGTAGCGCACTGTGGCGCAGTGAGTGACATACCTGACCAGGTGCTCCAGGATGTAGCGCACTGTGGCGCAGTGAGTGACATACCTGACCAGGTGCTCTAGGATGTGGCCTAGTGAGTGACATGCCTGACCAGGTGCTCCAGGATGTAGCGCACCGTGGCGTAGTGAGTGACATACCTGACCAGGTGCTCTAGGATGTAGCCTAGTGAGTGACATGCCTGACCAGGTGCTCCAGGATGTAGCGCACTGTGGCGCAGTGAGTGACATACCTGACCAGGTGCTCCAGGATGTAGCGCACTGTGGCGTAGTGGGGCTGCGGCAGGGACTTGTAGATGGACATCATGCAGCTCTCCTTGGCATCGGGATCCACGAGACCTGGGGCGAGAGTTACATGTGATCATAAGGGACCTCCAAGCATGAACGAAACATATATCACAGCCACATCGACAAACGCTTGTAGAATGTGTTTTATATGAATATCAATTATTTAAGCTGTAGCATTACTTTCCCATACCCCCCACCCCCCACCAATCTATCTTCAAAGAAACACGGATTGTGTAAGATATAATGATGATATCATGTTATTACGACACTTAGTACACTTGCTCATTGTATCCAGGTCTGGGGAAGAGTTTGTCGGTGACAATATAAACAGGGTGAACAGAGGACTCACTCATGCCTTCCAGCAGTCTGGGGTAGAGTTTGTCGGTGAAGAGCGCCTCGGGAAGCTCCCGGAAGTAGAGCTTCATTATGCCGGTGACCACGTTAATGTCCATCTCCTTCACCATCAGCGTGGCGGCCCGAGAACCTGTGGGGGAGAGAGAAGGGGGGGAGGGGGGTGAGTGGGTGGGGTAGTGTAGGACCTCGAGGGTGTGTCTCCTCCTATTATCAAATCGCATTCAAATTATCAAACTAAAAATCTTAAACATAAAAACAATCTAAACAACAGAGACATCGATATCTTTATCCAGCGCTGACATAGACATTCATACTGTGAAATGAACCAAAATAACTAAGGAAGGCTCCATAAGGGTACAGCAATATAAGTTTTTGGTTACTTAATATATATTATTATAATTAATAGTGTGGTAATACGTAACTTATCCAGAAAGAACTTCAAACTCATAATGAGCTATAGAACAATTGACGACCACTATTACCGCAACAAATTCTGGTTGAGAGACTGGTGGACACAGGAATACTCACTTTTCTCGAACGCCTTTTTGAGACGCTGAATTTCAGCGGACAGCCCAGAAACGCGGTAAATGCCCACGTCATCCAGACCTGAGGAAACAAATATTTGTTAAATACTAACAATATAGTAATAAAAAATAAAATCCCAAAGAGGGATATGATATCTAAAAATCAAGCAGTGTATGGATATTTCCTGAGGTTCCCGGGCGATAAACGTTTCTTCTATATTTTATTACAACATCTGTCCAAACGTTAAAAGCAAGAGGTTTTAACTATCATTTTATTGTATAGTTTGTTATCCATAATTTAAGGTGTTACGCAATCGATACAGTGGTCTGAATGAGCAGACGACAAGCAAACCTCGTCTCTCCACTTCCGTCACGCAGGTTGTGATGATCAACGGGATCCGGGAACTCTCGCGCCTGTAACGAGAGTTCGAGGGTGAGCACAGAGCACGTACCCTGGCATTTTCGCTTTAAATATTTATCATGGTTGTTCTACCCTTACTTACAGCTACCGGTGTATACATAAAGATCACAATGGTTGACAATGCAGGATTACATACGCATGATTATTGTAAGTCTGTAAACATACGCATGGTTATTATACGCAGAAAAATAATGTCATAACAGAACAACGGAGTGACGTCACCAGTGGATTTTACAAGTCCTTATACAAGTGAAACGTATCTACCTTCCCACATTGAGCACTTCATCACCTTTCGTTCACATCATCATTGCGTCAAATGAACAAACATAAAAAGTAGCCTTTCAATATAAATAAAACCAGAAACGCGGCAATGGCCCACTTACTTGGTGACAGACGCAATAGACACCCCGAAGAGGCCACCTTGCACGGCGGACGGTGTGCGTTTTATCGTCTGCTCCCGAGAACGGTACCTCAAGGTCAAACTCAAGGACATCTGGCAAAATAAAAGAAATGCGCATATTTAACAATCAAGAGATAAAAACGCGAAGACGCTATCTTTTGATGTATAGTTACTTCACGATAACATTATAACAACAGAAGTCACCACTAACGCTCCATCCATTGACACCCTGATTATGTAGGGGTCTGGAAGGGGTAAATGGCGACACGCGACGCAGGCATATTTGAAAAATAGACATTCGATATATACCCCCAAATTCCGACACTGAGGATCAAAAGAGCGATATCGACACAAATTGTGGCATTTTAGAAATAAAAACGACACTGAAAAAACGACAAAGAACGTCGTGAAAAACTGGACTGCCTTCTAGACCCTTGTAAGAAAACCATATTTCTTACAGTTTCATTAAGAGGAATCTTCTCTTGGTTGAAGTCACCCCTGAGCCATGCTTTGCCCAACTGAAAAAAAGAAACACATGTGCGTCCTTTAATAGGTCACGAAATACATTGTATTCTCTGTGCCAATCCTTCGGGCGTTTAGCTTTATAGGTTTACGTGAAGTGCAAATCGCTGTTCGACATTCGCCTGGACTTGCCAGATCCCCATTTCGACATTGGCCAGGATATTGCAAGCACAACTCTCCATTCTGGAGGTTCAAGTGTTAAACCCTCAACGATGTTTAATTTGTTATTAATTTAATTCCATAATAGAATAGAGGGGTTACCCGTGAAGGGTTCTCACTTTTCCATCGACCAGTGGGCCCTCAAGACCCGATGTAGACACTGATTGTGACCGCTAGGGCCAGATATCGCCGAATAACACTGTTTGTGCGACGGTATTTATGTTAGTTGTCTCCTGTCTCTTCGACTGTAACTACAGATCAAGTAATGCGAAAGGGTAGGGTTTTGTTTCGAGTGTAAACGTTTATTTCATACCTTTCAGGCCATGGGCCCATGATATCAGTTCAGTGCAAAGCGCAGTACATATGAGTGTGCTGGTATATTTACAAACCCAATTTGCGCAACTTGAAAGCATTATACGTAGAAGCAGCTATTTGTCAGTTCAGGAAAATTTTGAGAGGATAGCATTGTAATAAATTGCTCTCTCGATGGATTAGGAAAATTTTGAGAGGATAGCATTGTGATAAATTGCTCTCCCGATGGATCTGAAAAACGCATTTCTAATTATGATCGTAATGGGGGCAGATACAGATGAAATGATATTCGTCTTCAATGGCTTGTATTTCTGCAGCGAGACAAAAACTGCCGAAGCTAAATTTTTTGTTTGCAATTCCCCTCTGACGCTCGATCGCTAGCAGATCGCTTGACTGCGCGATTCCACGATTATACATTTTGACACAAGATAGATAGTTTTCAAAACTGGTAGTTTTCAAAACTGGTAGTTTTGAAACGGCAGTATCTGTCCAACTTTGACGTCTCATTTACAATTGTATTCCACTCCTGGGTAGAAGTGTCCCATAAGCACTGATTAAATGTTGTTTCTAGGCAGATATGGATACCTCTAGAGCGCATCGCCCCAGCAACTCGTTGGACTGGCCGACAATCTTATAGCTGAGGATCCTCAGTTGCTGCGCCCCTTCCAAGTCCAACTCAAAGTCCTGAGAGAAGGAAACACAAACAATTACAAATAGCAACTTTACACAGACGCCCACATGCTGCCTTATACTAAATTAGCTATAAAACTATAAAGGTGTGCGAGGTATAGATCAATAGCTTACGTTACTTCTGGAAGACATTATATTGGCAGAGTTTAACAGGGGATCCACAGGATGGGACCCTTGCCCGGGCGAGTGTCTAGTGCAGGCGTGACGGGTAGGGGAGAGCATGGATAACACCGCGTATGGTTATACACGGGGAGAGCACAAGGCACTAGCGATTGGTTGCATATTCAGGACGCTTTTAACATTTATGGTCATATCGCATCAATGGGAGAAGGGAGGGAGAGTGCAGCCATATCCTCCGGGGTAACCCCCTACTGTTTGCGAAGAAGGACATGGGATCTTTATCCTGCGACCACACAGACATGGCCACAGCGGGGCTCGAACCATCGACCCACGCGCCGTTAGGCTCCCAGGTGGCCAGAGCACTCAATGCGAGCGCTCGAACCCACTGAGCTACCGGGCCGGCCCCTAGGCACTGACGAAAGTCGTATTTTTTAATTGAGGTCTAATTTCGGTTCATGCTCGAGGGCCTAGAAAAATGATTATTTTGGTCAATGTGTAATAATACGAGAGCTATGCGACAACAATAACTGGGAGATTGACAGACTTTCAGCCTGTGAGGCTGTACTGTTCCGATGACCCACGAGTCGCTGTGTCTCACCTCGTCCCACGTCGGGTCGGCACTGGTCTTCACGACGTTGGTCTTGGCCTTCATGGAGAAGTGCCCATAGCTGTCCACCTCTATCACGCAGAACGTATCTATGGAGACGAATCAATCCATTACAGCTGTTGTTACACACGCATATTATGGTAAACGCTTGGTCGCGCAACAAGAGTATTCATTTAAATTGAAATTATACATAAAACATCTTTAGAGCAGTCCATCGAAATGGTCCATTAGTGCTATGTACCCATGTATGTACTAAATATCCCCCATTCATGAAAAAATCGATGAAAACAGTTCTTCACTCAATTTTCTCTGGTTGTGGATATATATTCAGGTATATAGCTTAAATCGATATACCGGCATTAACGTTAATAGAAGTAATTAGCCATCAAGCGACAGCCATGGGACTTGACATGTTATAGAGCTGTGGGGCCAGAAATGTAACAAAGTTAGGAGACTAGACATGTTAAAGAGCTATGGAATTTGACATGTCATAGAGCTATGGGGCCAGACATGTCACAAAGCTAGGGGACTAGACATGTTAAGGAGCTATGGGACTAGACATGTCATAGGGCTTGTGGACTAGACATGCTAAGGAGCTATAAGGCTAGACATGTCATAGAGCTTGGGGACTAGACATGCTAAGGAGCTATGGGACTAGACATGTCATAGAGCTTGGGGACTAGACATGCTAAGGAGCTATTGGACTAGACATATCATAGAGCTTGGGGACTAGACATGTCATAGAGCTCGGGGACTAGACATATCATAGAGCTTGGGGACTAGACATGTTATAGAGCTTGGGGACTAGACATGTCATAGAGCTCGTGGACTAGACATGTCATAGAGCTTGGGGACTAGACATGTCATAGAACTTGGGGACTAGACATGTCATAGAGGTCGGGGACTAGACATGTCATAGAGCTTGGGGACTAGACATGTCATAGAGCTCGGGGACTAGACATGTCATAGAGCTTGGGGACTAGACATGTTATAGAGCTTGGGGACTAGACATGTCATAGAACTTGGGGACTAGACATGTCATAGAGCTCGGGGACTAGACATGTCATAGAGCTCGGGGACTAGACATGTCATAGAGCTTGGGGACTAGACATGTCAGAGCTCGGGGACTAGACATGTCATAGAGCTCGGGGACTAGACATGTCATAGAGCTCGGGGACTAGACATGTTATAGAGCTTGGGGACTAGACATGTCATAGAGCTCGGGGACTAGACATGTTATACAGCTTGGGGACTAGACATGTTAAGGAGAAATGGGACTACACATGTCATAGAGCTCGGGGACTAGACATGTTATACAGCTTGGGGACTAGACCTGTTATAGAGCTATGTGACTAGACATGTTGAGAAGCTATGGGGCTAGACATGTTAAGGAGAAATGGGACTAGACATATCATAGAGCTTGGGGACTAGACATGTCATAGAGCTATGTGACTAGACATGTTGAGAAGCTACGGGGCTAGACATGTTAAGGAGCTATGGGACTATCCCTGTTATAGAGCTATGTGACTAGACATGTCATAGAGCTATGTGACTAGACATGTTGAGAAGCTATGGGGCTAGACATGTTAAGGAGCTATGTGACTAGACATGTTAAGGAGCTATGTGACTAGACATGTTATAGAGCTATGGGACTAGACCTGTTATAGAGCTATGGGACTAGACATGTTGAAAAGCTATGGGGCTAGACCTGTTCAGGAGCTATGGGACTAGACCTGTTATAGAGCTATGTGACTAGACATGTTATAGAGCTATGTGACCAGACATGTCATAGAGCTATGTGACTAGACATGTTCAGGAGCTATGGGCCCACCCTTGCACAATGAAGACTACCAAGAGGACTTTACCACCTACCGGCCGGAGTTTTAAGGCCATCCAGCCTGTGAATAGTGACCTCCAGGCTGCCAAAGAGCGGTTCCTCCTCCATTTCAAGGTCTGAAAGCCAATGACCCAACACTTTGAAACACCATGGCACACAGACAGTACATAATAATTATGTATGGCTTACCTCTCAGCCAGATGTAACTCTGGCTAATGGCTAGCTCATAATGTGCCGGGTTTACCCCGGTTCTGAAAACCGGGGACAACCTTGGACAACCCTGGGCAATCGTACAGAGTCCGTAGTCAATCCGCGGTGATCAAGGGGGTACCGTGGTGAACCGTAGGTCGCTCCGGTGGTTCTCAACTGTTCAAAACTACCGGGATGAACCGTAGCACCGTAGTAACATCGTGGCATATTGTTTCCGCGCCAAAACTTTGCGAGAAGTCACCGGTTCGTCCCGGTATATAGACCGGGAAGGACCGGGGAGGACCGGCGTAAACCGTCGCCAACACCGACACAGTGTGAGCTAGGCATTAACCAAATTTAATTTAACCTCTAACGAACAGATTGGTTTCATTTTTAAAGTTTAAGATAAATACAAAATAAAACGCAATGGTATTTTACCGTCAATGCACGCCAGCATGTGTGGCGTGTACTGATTTTCTTAAAACTAGAAATGGAATCTGAAGACTTTCTACTGACCGTCGTTTTCCCAGTTGCCAGCAACACTCAGCTTGTGTGGTTGCTATAACAAAAAGCAGGCATTTGTTAACACGCGTCGCCCAGAATTTCGGGTCACACAACTTCACAGGTGTTACAATTATACCAGTTTTGGGAGCCGAATGGTTCAGGTAAAGTAGAATACTAAACCAATAATTTGTTAAAAATGAAATAAGACGAAGAAACAAATAGTCTGTCTACACATACATGGACACCATTAACCTACTGGTGCCAGTACCTGTTTAATGATTCATTGTCATTCCCGAAAAAAAAGGTATACAGACATATCTCAAGGGAAATTACATATTAGAGACAAATCCAATAGCATTCTTCAGTTTCAAATATAGTGCGTAACATTTTAAGTCGTCGATGCATGCTTCACATACCTTTTGCGAATTCACCAGACTGTGCAAATCAATTTGAGAAAAGTTGCAAGGTATGATTGCTAAAATAGAAAACGGGGAAAAAACATATTAGCTAAGCAACATCAATAAGGATATTACGCGTTTATTGCAATTTTACTAATTCTCAGTATCCTGTCACAAAATAAAAGTAATAGTTGACAAACGCATGCAAGCGAGAAACAGAGCAAACGCTGTCGTAGAAAGTCCAAACATTATCCTCTCTTACCTTTAGTAGTGAGTCCAATGATGGCCTCCTTCCAGTTGGTCCTCTCTTACCTTTAGTAGTGAGTCCAATGATGGCCTCCTTCCAGTTGGCCCTCTCTTACCTTTAGTAGTGAGTCCAATGATGGCCTCCTTCCAGTTGGCCCTCTCTTACCTTTAGTAGTGAGTCCAATGATGGCCTCCTTCCAGTTGGCCCTCTCTTACCTTTAGTAGTGAGTCCAATGATGGCCTCCTTCCAGTTGGCCCTCTCTTACCTTTAGTAGTGAGTCCAATGATGGCCTCCTTCCAGTTGGTCCTCTCGTAGTCAGACGCCATGAGGATCGTGTGCTGCTTCTCTGTCTTCGTGTTCTTGAGCTTCAGCGCCAGGTGGGGCGAGGCCAACATCAACTGGGCCTCCTGTTAAACCAAAAAGACCAGACTGTGTATTGAAGACTGGCTGAGCTCCAGTGAAAAAGAATCAAACGAGGTATCATGAAATAATTTGTAACAATCACTGATTAGTAATCTGATATCATTTGGCTTACCAAAGAACAATTTAGAGACATTTTTTTATTATTATGTATTATGTAGCGGTTCGACAATAACATCAATCTCAAGTACATATGCAAACAACACAAACAAACAAAACAGCTTAGTATTGCATTGAGGCCTGCGAAACACTACGACCACACTAACTGTGGTGTTGTGGTGATACCTAAATAATGAAACAATCTCCACTATCAGATCCATAACAAAGCCAGATCACTTACCTGCTCCAGCAGTTTTTTTCTACACTTTTCTACATTATTTCGATGACCACGGAAGGACCAATTGCGCTGAAAACAAATGGAAAGCAAGGCATGTAGACTATGTAAGAACTTTTTTAACTCCCAGGAAAAGGAAGAACTAAAACATGAACACATTGCCTGGCGTTTCACATGGACTCTAAGATGGACATTACATTACTGCGCTTCGTTATATTTATACTGCGCCTTAGTTTGCGCGACGTCAGTCTGTCAAAGGACCAGGAATAAAAGAAATGAAATCACTCTTGCGGCTTTTGTGTACAATCCGGCTAATCGGGGCCAAAAAACATCCCGAAACGATGAAGGGGTGGAACAGATCCCATATTGAGTGGCGGTTTCGAACCCAGGGCCTATTGATCTGCGGTCCAGTGCGCTCACGGCCACACCAGGGAGGTCCCCAGGACCTATTGATCTGCGGTCACGGCTACACCAGGGAGGTCCCCAGGGCCTATTGATCTGCGGTCCCGTGCGCTCACGGCTACACCAGGGAGGTCCCCAGGGCCTATTGATCTGCGTACACGGCTACACCAGAGAGGTCCCCAGGGCCTATTGATCTGCGTACACGGCTACACCAGGGAGGTCCCCAGGGCCTATTGATCTGCGTACACGGCTACACCAGGGAGGTCCCCAGGGCCTATTGATCTGCGTACACGGCTACACCAGGGAGGTCCCCATGGCCTATTGATCTGCGGTCCAGTGCGCTCACGGCTACACCAGGGAGGTCCCCATGGCCCATTGATCTGCGTACACGGCTACACCAGGGAGGTCCCCATGGCCTATTGATCTGCGGTCCAGTGCGCTCACGGCTACACCAGGGAGGTCCCCATGGCTAATTGATCTGCGGTCACGGCTACACCAGGGAGGTCCCCAGGGTCTATTGATCTGCGGTCACGGCTACACCAGGGAGGTCCCCATGGCCTATTGATCTGCGGTCCAGTGCGCTCACGGCTACACCAGGGAGGTCCCCATGGCCCATTGATCTGCGTACACGGCTACACCAGGGAGGTCCCCATGGCCTATTGATCTGCGGTCCAGTGCGCTCACGGCTACACCAGGGAGGTCCCCATGGCTAATTGATCTGCGGTCACGGCTACACCAGGGAGGTCCCCAGGGCCTATTGATCTGCGGTCACGGCTACACCAGGGAGGTCCCCATGGCCTATTGATCTGCGGTCCAGTGCGCTCACGGCTACACCAGGGAGGTCCCCAGGACCTATTGATCTGCGTACACGGCTACACCAGGGAGGTCCCCATGGCCTATTGATCTGCGGTCCAGTGCGCTCACGGCTACACCAGGGAGGTCCCCATGGCCCATTGATCTGCGTTCACGGCTACACCAGAGAGGTCCGGAAGGCCCCCGCCCCCGCGAATGAAGGCAGTAAGGTGATCTCACTTGGCCCTGTGCGGCCTGCTTCGCCTTCTTCATTTCGTGCTTCAACTCGTTCTGAATGTCGCTGACTTTACGCTCCATGGTCTCCACTTCTCTCTGGCGCTGCTCATCCTGCTGCTTCTCCTCTGCCGCACGCCAAGGATTAAACAGGAGTTTAGATTGAATTATATTACAGGTCTCAAGCGTTTATAACGATGAACGGATTTCATTCTAACCACCATGGGATATCAAATGGTCCGACGCTTTTTTAAAACCATTGTGCTCCAAAAACCAAATAAAAACTATTTTGTGACAGTTTTAGATTGGGTTATGCGACGTCGTAGTGATTTGCAATGAAATGCACAGTATACTCATCAATGGCGACAGAATGACCAAAACACGCGGAATCTAAAATAAATATAATGAATAATAATAATAAAAAAAACATACACGAGTTTAAAACGAATGTTGATTAACAACATCATATCCTCGTATCTGAATACAATCCCAGGGCCAGATAGATATTCGAAACATGTATTACGCACGAGATGTTTATCTCATGGTGCAACTCCTGGCAGAATAATCCTCTTACCTTGTTCACACATCTTGTCGTCGATCGCAAGGTGTATCAGAGGCACTATCCACTTGATGTCGTAAGCCACTTTTTGCCTGGAACCGCCACCAGAAGAACATTTCCAGTACAAGACAGATCCATGTAAACCAGATATTTGCCAATGTAGCAGGTCATCCCGAAGCGACCACTTTGCAATGCAGAGACCTATGCACGGACTAAGTAGCACTAGATCTTCCCAAATAATCACACACTGATGGTGAATGATCATCCAAAAAACTTGATCATTTTGCCACATGATTGATTGATACGGTAATGATCCAGACTTTTTGGTGACCTGTTAGAAAATTACAACAGACTAAATAATGTATGAAACTGTCGATACCTTCCGCTGATTTTCTGCTTGGTGCAGATGATGACGTCATTAAAGAGGAACACGTGCCGCAGCTTTTTCCGGCGTCCCACGCTCTCGACCACGAGTCCCTGCTTCGTCAGATATCGCTGGTTCTCCGCCTGCAACAAGCGTCGGGGCCGTTTGTAAAGACTTGGCACGTCGGGTACACAAGAACATTGTTCAGTATGGTTTCTTCACTATGGTTTCTTGTCGGCAGTCAAGACATGGATAGATTTATGAGGACTCCAAAGAAATATGGCAAAACTGATGAAGTTATCTCCAGAGGCAAAATATACGCTGTAGCTTATGCAATGGGCTACGACTATTCGGCTATATCCTTAAACTTGAAGCAGGAAAGCGGCGATTGAAGACAGATAACGCGCCATCGTCAGGCTTTGCTTATTGTGGTATAGAGATAATGGTAAAAGCAGGGTAGGAACGGACTTGCAAGATGTAACATTAGCAATTATGGTAACTTACGTTAGACTTATCGACGGGATTTTTAAAGTTTTCCAGGAAGTCCTGAGCGATCTTCTTAGTTTTTTGCAGCATATCATAGTCCGGATGTCCCGTGGGTGTGAATTTTATGAGGTCCTGTGAAAGAAAAGCGATATATGATAAATTTTATTCTGAACAAAATATATATCTAACAGGTAAACCATAATGGCTGTCCACGATATCTTTGCCATAAAAAAAAGTGAAAGCAATAAAATCAAAAACAACTTATGTAAAAAAGTTATAAAATCAAAAGTGCATTACAGAGTTATAAAATCAAAAGTACATAACAAAGTTATAAAATCAAAAGTAATTACAATGTTACAAATCAAAAGTATACACAAAGTTATAAAATCAAAAGTATATAACAAAGTTATAAAATCAAAAGTATATAACAGAGTTACAAAATCAAAAGTAGATACAAAGTTATAAAATCAAAAGCAACTTACGTGCAGTACTAATGTATTACGCTGGAAGCGTACAACTGGCTTGTGAAGCAACTCTACAACGAATGAAATAGATAATTAAATCAATTTTTGTAATCCTAATAAATAATTGTTACAAAATCTTTCGTAATGAGGAGCATGAAAAGTGAACGTTTATTTTAATAAAGTGGCGTTCTCATGGTTCAGGTTGTAGATACTATGGCTTACAGAGGACATGACTGGAGCATGCCCGATATGTTTACATTATGTCGTACCTTCCAATGGTGGTTGATCTACCAAGCCTTTGCATGGAACTGCCTAGAAACAAAGTAAATAAAAAAAACATGTATACGTAAGTTCTTCAGTAGCGAATGATCCGTATTCTGGGGAGAATATATATGTGTTGTAACAAACAATGTATTACGTTACCATGGTAGCATAATACTAAGTCGTAACTGTGTCAAACACTTGATTTCGGGGTACAGTGACAAACGAATAATGATATAAGCGTCGGCAAACTACCGGTAGAAACTACTTATTAACATTTACAAACGTAGCTCAAAGTCGATATAAAAACAATTTAATTTATGAACAATTTAAGCGTTGCACAAAAACATTGGGGGTAGTGTATGATGAGCCCTTAAAACACAATGTCAATGCAAAGTACCACGATATTTGTCATATACCTTTATATCAACTTTATTGGACAGGGAACGATATTTACCCGCGTCAATTCATCAAACTTTTCGCTCTCATTTCTACACTTGTGGATCGCTGCTACAGCCTTTTGGTAGTTCTTCAGGTAGTCGGAAGCGATGTTGCACTCCTCCAAGGTCTGAAAGAGACAATAAGTTATTGTGTTGTGTAAATTAAACTACCGATACCTACCTTAGAAAGTCCACCTTTCCGTCTTGGTTTTCAAAGCTATTCATTTAACGCTGTTCAAGCGTCATCGTAAGACAGACGCAGTAATATAATTCTAGAATAAGTTATATACCATGTATCATTAAACGTCTGAAACTAACTACAAGAGTATGCAACTTACCGTCAGGTTCACACAAAAATAGCACAACAAGAATGCCTGTCATTTATCGGAGAATTAATTAACTTAGGTGTGCTACAGACACATTCACCAAACAACTTCTATTGAATACTTGTACTTACGAGAATTTTAACGTGTTCTGCCACTGACGTCTCTTCCGTCCAGTTCTCCACACAAGGCTCCAGCTGCTTTATAAAGTGGAAGTGGATTTTGTGCAGATCGGCGACCTTGTAGAAGATACAGGCGATATCTTCTTCCAAGATGACGCTCTGGGCCGTAGTGGCGACATTGCGGAAAGTCTGCATGTACTGCACGGCAGGAAACCAAACAAAATAAATGGTACCGGTAATTACAATGGTTTCATATAAAAGACTTTAAACAATCATTTATACTGAGGGTGAATGCAGTCCATATGGTAATGTGGAAAATAGTTATCGCAAATACATTAGGAATTGGAATATGGTAATGTGGAATACAGTAATGTGGAATATGGTAATTTAAAAAAACAATGTGAAATATGGTAATGTGAAATATGGTAACATGTAATAATATAATGCTGAATGCAACAATATGTTCACTATGTTACTGAAACTGGGAAACAACAAACAGCTCATCGAGGGGGCAGAAGCAAATGCGAGAGAACAAACTTATGCAGACACGCTAAATAAAATAATTCTTCTTTGCTGTTGTAAAGCTGTTATTTACCTATGCAATGTACCCATAATATGCATGCCCTATAAAACAACATTCCAACGGACAGGTTTAAAAAGCGTTCTATATGATACAAACAAGAATATTGGCTTTAAAACTGATATCTTCCCATACAAGCAAAGTCGCTATTGGTCAATAGTTGATCCCTCTCACCTGCATGAGAATATCCAGCACAGAGACATAGGCCTTCTCACTTTCCAGCACACTTGTCACAAGGAACTTGCGCATCTGCAGCTTCTCAGTTTCGCCAACCCACGGAAGACTCATTTGAGCATCCAGCTGTAATGAAGAATACAAATTGAAATTGTAGCTGTTAACTGTAGCTGTTAACACAAACGTTAACACATTCATGAAAACCAAAGAGGTAAAAAAAAACATCCATAGAATAAAAAAATGACTGGCAAATCTAACTGTTATGTTTAAATTTGATTATTTTTCCTTTGTTGGTCTTTATGCTAAGTTGTTACCAAAAGGTTTTCGTTTAACTAAACTAATTTACCTGATAATGAACAGCAAATTATGAACATGATAGCAGTCACTTTATTATCCCTTTACTGCCGTTATATGGTGTTATATTATCCTTAAGGGACATAAAATAAACTATATTATTAGCATATTATTATTATTATTATTAGCAATACAAGTACTTACATCCTCGCTGCCAGTGTCTGATGTACTGTCAAGACTCTCTGTGGCATGCAACATGCTTTGTCTTTTTTTCCATGCAGGTGAGCCATGCTCCTGGAAGACAGAATCTGATGAACTGACACTGGTACCTGAAAAAGAGAGAAGGATCCATATTAAAATCTTGACCAGGACATATTAACAGGAACTTGTGGAATGCATACCATACAAGTATGTCTGGGTATCAAGCACATAAGTCCTCATCCCCCCCACCACTGCTAGCAAATGAGTTCATAGCAAACTGCTGCACTAGGTAGTTATAAAATACACAACAGGCCGCCAGAATAAAATAATACCAGGCTTGGACCAGGCTGGGACACCCCACAGGCTGAATCCGGCTTTGCAAACAGACATCTGGCCACTAGTTACTCTGGCCTTGCCAGTGATGTTGTAAGTGAAGCCATAACGCTATCTACTGTTACTCACATCCCCTTACTTTTAATCTATGATCAGTGAAAGCTGGCATGGAAATTATTGTTACTGTATTTATACACTCTCCCTCATATCCATTTTCTATAAGAACTGTTAGGGTCCTCTCTTTGATCATGGAGATGATAGAACTTTGCATGGAGATGGGAGATGCATTGCATGGTGAGTGAAGCATTAGTAGAAAAGGAGTGGAGTGAGGATTTTATCAAATCTTGAATATTAGAGTGGCATGGTAGGGACTGGTTCCGAAGCGCCAGTCAATGGCGTAATGTGATACAGCCGCTGTCTTAAGACTAGGCGGGCCAGACAGAAACCATGATATTGGGTAGGCGCGATGCGACAGTGGCTCTACAATTTGTGCTGGAGTAATTGGCTTCATTTCGGCGGATGGGATTATAATAGGTGGGCACAGTGCAAGAATGACTCTCCCAGTAGGTCATGTAGGTAGTGGGAGGGGGGGGGGGGACTACATCAACTGTGAGAAAAAAGTTACGGTAGATAATGCAGCTACAAATGACTTCTCAGATCAGATGTCAGAAATACAGACTAATCCTGGAATTGCCTCCAAGCAACTTGGTGACTAATTATTTTAATAAGGTATAATCTCAATAAATTAATGGAAAGGCTATTATATACTAGCTTAATTATAATATACTTCTAATACCAGTAAGCTTGATCTATACTATGACACATGCTTTAAGACCATTAGAAAACTTGTACAAGATTCACTTACTCTTGCCGTCAACTGCATCATCAGGGTTACTGCTAGGTTGCTTGAGCTTTATTTCCGCAATTGGAGCCATTGCTTTATGTGAGCTCTTTGGCATTTGACCAACATCAACACTGAATCTTCTGCTCAGTCGATCAGCTTGTTGCACCAGGTGCTTCTTCTGCATGTCTACAGAAGCATAGAGAGTACCTGGATCTAGACTCTGTCCTTTACCCAGTGTACGTTTCTTCATCAGCTGTATATTGTAATATAGTGGTTCATCATCTGAAGAACTGTCACTAGCCTCTTCAACAATATCCTTCTTCACCGCAATTGGTTCTTCATAAATTGGTTCTTCTCTTGTCGCCATATTTCCAGACTTTCTGACCTTGCTTTTACTAGGTTCTGATTTGCTGAATGTTGGTTGTAATGGCTCTCCAGTAGCAGGGATATCAGTGTCTAGATTCACTGCATTATGCAAACTAGTCTTTGATGTGCGCTTTGCCGTTTCTGGAGCGATGTTCTTGGAATCACTTGTCAAGGAAGTACGAACAATCAGAGGCGGTGGTACTGATGGGGGATTGACCGGTATTGATGATGGCAAATGATGTCCACCACCCGCTCCAAAGCTTCCACTTTCTCCAAATATTACACTATCTACTGAACTCTGTGATGGTTTCTGAGGTCGAGGAGGCTTAGGCTTCTTGGAAATACTAGGTACAGGCTTCAGAGATACAGCAGGTGGATTAGTTTTACTATGATTTCTAGAAACTTTCTGTGTTACTTGTTCTGATACAGAATCTGTATTTGGCAGAGATACTTTCCTGTTAGGGATATAGTGCTCTGGGTCACTGCCTTTTTGATTACTTTCGAAACTGTGGGAGAATGCGATTCCCTTTACCAATGGATATTTAACACTAGGTCTAGGCGCTGCAACAGGTTTAACATCTTCTTCCCCTGGTCTATCTTTCTCCTTGTCCTGGACAAGTGGCACATGAGATATAGGTTTAAATGTAGAGAGTGGTGGCTTTTCCCTCTCAGATCCTTGTCCTAATCCTATGTTAGCTCCAATTTGTTGAATATTTGTGCCAAGATTCTTCTCAGTAGCACTGTTAATATTAGCAACTGCTTTGTCAACTGATAACTGTCTGTGGATATTCATGCAGTCTCTTGGTAACTTTTCTCCAGAGTTATTGTTGTGTGGGACATCTGTTACTGCAGTAGAGGTACTGCTACTAATTGACCCACTTTTGCCTTCAATGCATTGCTGTCCTCTATTTTGACCACCATTTAACTCAGCAAAGTTGTCACTGCTTAGTCCAACCTGAGCCAGATGGGGTGAAGCTGAAGGTTCCACATTGTTTGGATCACCACTGGGTGCGATGGGTACTGTAGTATACTGATTGAGTACTCTGACAGGCCCAGTTTCTGAAGCTATATCGATATCCAATGGTGGCCCAACCTCCACATCCAGGTCTGTTTCTAGATAACTAGTTCCCAGTTCAATGTTAGCTGGGGGTGGCGTACTCCGGATTCTGTAGCTCCGTTGTTCATGGACACATATCGGTACTGGACGATCTAGATCCGGGTCGGGTAGCGGCGCGCGCCCGGCCGTGGGGGGGTCGTCGGACGTGGGGGCGGGGCAGTAGTTTAACCCAGCGTTCCCGTCACACGACGGCCTACTTTTCTCGCCAGTTTGATTAGTCTTAAGTTTGTGTAATGCGTCCCAGTAAAACGTCGCCAGGAAGAGGTGTCGGTCAGCCGATCGCTGGTGATCAATGGCGGTTTCCTCACACTTCCTGTACAAGTCTTCAATCCGATCTAAATCAGTTTCTTCTTCCGATGTCAGCGACGTAAATCGTGGTAAATCTACGCCCGGAAATCTCGCCTCCCACTGTTTGGTCAACTTCTCTTGAACAGACATCGCTGATGAAGACGTTTACTGCATGACCACACCTCAGTATTTGATGTAGGAATACTATTTGCATGAGACAGTCCCTTTCCTGCCCTCTTCACTATACTTATCAGACAGTGAAGGACTTGCCAACCCCACTCACTGAAGTGAAACCGAGCCTGCGAGAGTCAACTTACGGAAATCACCACTCCACTACTCGATCGGCCTCGTTCTGGCAAAGTGAGGGATTCCCTCTGCGTCATACGATATTCGCTAGATGGCGCACTCATCCCATCATGCGGTGCCCTGAGATGCCCCCGCTCCCGGGTCTCAAACTGTAAGTTCTCACCCGAATATATTTTATTGTAGGCCTACTTGTCTAATATACGTGTACGACACATGTCACTGGCCCACATTGTATGTCAAAAGAAACCCATCCCCAGTGAAGTTTGTTTGATCGGGAAATGTAAGCAGTCGGTCTGAATTCCAAGAACTGTTGCCAGTGGTGACGTCACGTTAGGTCTAGAAGTAGAAGTCTCTGCATCAGCAGCACAGCCACATCCAAATTGCAGATTCCGTTTTAGAACTTATTACCGATATATTTTGTAGAATGTTGCAAATGAAACCAATTAAATCTAAGCTTAAATTCTATCGTTGCCCCGGGCCGATCCAGCTTGCACACCCGGCCCTCAGTTGCGGTTCGCACTTATCATGATTTATTAGGCTATTTTCCCTTCCTATCATGACGGTAGGGGAGGTCGGCATAACAGTCTCTAGGCGAGGACTGCAGCAACGCACTGCTACAAACTAAGCTGTAGGCCTACTAAGCTGGTACCGCCGCTCAAACTCATACAAGTAAGAGCGGGTGTTAGGTATTGCGCGTAGGTCAAGGTCACGGCATTTCTATCTTGCCCGATAGGTGACGCACTACTCCCACGTAACTGGTTCCCCTGTGCGGAGATACAGTATACTCACTACTCTACTCAGTGTTAACATGAACGAGCGAATTCAGAATTTAGCTCTTTTGTACGGCAAGTACGTGAATGTGCGAAAGGCTCTCGTGAAACTGAACATGGAATCAGAAAGGGAGCACAACCACTTGAGACCAAAGCAGTTGCAGGCCATTTCGGAGGCCTCAAAGGGAGACCACTCAAAACTCTCAAACGTTTATATCTTTTTTTTGGAGTAGCTGTCAAATATGAAGTAATTATGATGGATTGAGCAAATATGTATCAGACAATTGAGAAGAGATATGTAATTTAATATATCATATGTATCAAATCTATAATTAAGAATTTTCAATATTTCATTACATAGATGAGGCATTGAATATTTGCAAGAATGCTTTGCTATATTATATAAATAAAATTAATACACTGTTTTCCTTTCCATACATTACATTTCATTTATATTTATATTTAAATGATTTACCAAAAAATATTTTCCATATCAATATGTACCGGTAGAACTTACACATCTTAAATTTTCACATCATCTTTGGTACTAAAGTGCTGCATCAGCGATGAACTGGGCCCTGGGCATAATCTCATGGAATACCAAATATTGTTACTGCATGATCAAGCAGGTATTCCTCAAGCACTATGGATAGATGGGATTGGTTTTTTAATTAGACTACTTAATTGTGTGCAAGCATAAACTGAACTGGTCCAAAATATACCTTAGGATAATAGGATTATAAATTTTAGTGTAAGCATAGTTTCTTACAATGTAGTGCAAGTATAGTTTGCCACGATGTAGCGTAAGTGTTTATAGATTGATAAATTTAACACATACAGTTCAGTACATGAACTAAATATTAAAGATGGGACAAGTAATTGCAAGGACTGGGGTATTATTGTCTTGGGGAGGGGAGGGGAATTGTCAATAGAGTATTGATATTATACAATGCATAATATCATGTGCTGGTACTTGCAGGTTGTCTAAGTGGCATTTGCATTGCTAAAAATAAAAATAAAATAAAAATGTGTCAGAGATGGGAGCTTTATTTATTTTTTGGGGAGGTTCTGTCAACCAATCTGAGTGTCTATCTGAGCATTTCTAAATGGCATTGCGCACCACTTTCATGCACCAGCATTACTGAAACGTGTGAGACAGGAAAGTGTTATAAAAAAAATTGTGAAGGATCTTCATTTGCATAAGATATTATGCACCTATATTAAATAATAAAAATTCAGCAGCATCTTAAAATTGTTTCATGCCCACCTAAACAATGTCCAGGATGTCTCTCTGGAGGAGGGGCAATTCTCAACCCCTGTCATACACTGCCATAAATAAATATGTAAGAGACGAGAGTTGTTTAGTTTCTTGTGCAACTTTTCTAAGTAGCATTCCCACCATTGTCACACACTGCCATAAGGAAAATGTGTCAGAGAGGGGAGTGTTACTTATTTTCCTCAAAGGTTCTATCCACTGAATAATTTTTTTGTGGGGCTGTCAACCTATATTAAATAGTAAGAACTCTGCAGCATTTCTAAGTGGCATTCCCAACCATTTCATGCAATACCATTAATGAAATATGTCAGAGAGGGAAGTGCTAATAATTTTCTTGTGGGGCTGTGTCAACCGATTACAGGGGCTGTTGTAGAAACCTAGTGTATTGAACTTTAATTGTGCAAAATATTATGCATCTATATTAAATATTAAGAACTCTGCAGCATTTCTAAGTGACATTCCCACCCATTTCATGCACCGCCATTAATGAAATATGTCAGAGAGGGGAGTGCTAATAATTTTCTTGTGGGGCTGTGTTAACTGATTACAGGGAATGTTGTAGAAACCTAGTGTATTGAACTTCAATTGTGCAAAATATTGTGTGCCTATATTAAATATTAAGAACTCTGCAGCATTTCTATTAAGTGGCATTCCCACCTATTTCATGCACCGCCATTAATGAAATATGTCAGAGAGGGGAGTGCTAATAATTTTCTTGTGAGGCTGTGTCAACTGATTACAGGGAATGTTGTAGAAACCTAGTGTATTGAACTTCAATTGTGCAAAATATTATGCATCTATATTAAATATTAAGAACTCTGCAGCATTTCTAAGTGGCATTCCCACCCATTTCATGCACCGCCCTTAATGAAATATGTCAGAGAGGGGAGTGCTAATAATTTTCTTGTGGGGCTGTGGCAACTGATTACAGGGAATGTTGTAGAAACCTAGTGTATTGAACTTCAATTGTGCAAAATATAATGCATCTATATTAAATATTAAGAACTCTGCAGCATTTCTAAGTGACATTCCCACCCATTTCATGCACCGCCATTAATGAAATATGTCAGAGAGGGGAGGGCTAATAATTTTTTTTGTGGGGCTGTGTCAACTGATTACAGGGAATGTTGTAGAAACCTAGTGTATTTAACTTCAATTGTGCAATATATTATGCGCCTATATTAAATATTGAGAACTCTGCAGCATTTTAAAGTTGTGGCATTTCCATGCTTCTCTGGACTGTTACGAACTGATATGACATGGACGCGCAAATGTAGTACACAAGTGAGTTTATCCACTCAATCAATGCATATTTATGGCTAATAATCCATACGTATACGTTGGGGAATACGTTTGCCGCCTGACATGTTTGTCTACCTTCAAAATTAGAGAAGTCTTCACTGACATAACCTGATAACGCCGCGGCCTGGCACCGCTTTAGCTGCATCCACGAAGGTCAAGGCCGTTAATGGTGGTTAACACCGGGCCCTTGCTGAGCGAGCGAAGTTGGGACCGCGGAACCAGGCTATAGGCCTACATATTTCGGTACGGGGTCGTTCTGTTTAGTGCCGCCCTCTAACTAATGTGTCCTATGTTAATGTCATGCGGCAGTAATGTTTTTAAATGGTCTTTGCGAATCCGGCTAAAATTCGATCCTAGCCGAGTGAAGTCGATCATATTGGCGAGTAACTTTGACCACTTGGTCATTTTTCAAAACAATTCCAAATTATTGTACGTGTAGGTCTATCAAGAAAAAGTATATTCTATTAGGAAACTCACGAAGGAATCCACACCGCTGACAAAGCGAGGGACGGGGCTGGTCTGAGCCCCCTGTATCCACCAGTAGGCTAACCATTGGGGGTGGGGGGGGGGGGGGGGGTCATGTTCCCAGATCACGAAGAATAAATTTCTTTATTCCCAGATCACGATGAAATAGAAGAAGAACTCCCCGCATACAATGGAAGGGCAGATATATGATACTAACTTGACGATTTCCCGATTCACGGTCATTTAATATGACAATTCCCAGTTCACGATTAATGAAAATCTTTGATCACGCCGGTCGTCTTATACCCCATTCTCAGTTCACGAAGAATTATTTTTCTCATTTCCAGTTCACAGTGAATTGAAAAGCCCATTCCAGAGGGGCCCTCCCCCCCCCCCCCCCACCCAACCATGGCCCCACAACCCCCGTCCCGTGGTGTCCGTCTATCTGTGCTACCATATGCGCATATGTAGACCAGGGCTAGCTAGGCCACATGTGGCCGAATGACTGATCGCATTTACACCCAGCGCACAATTCTTGGAAATGTAAGGAACCGGCAGTCGCTCGGCAGCCCTGGGTCTGAGTTCCAAGAACTTGTTCTGGTGACGTCACTAATATATATAAGAGCAGTTTCCATATCAGAAGAGCAGCTAGAATACAGATTCCGTGTTAGAACTTAAAGTGTTCGTGCCAAGATTTTGTCTTGCTCAGAGTTAACTTGGTTAAGGGAAGATAAACAAATAACAATTTGTGTTAATGGGAGTTTACATTCTTTATTCCACGATATCACTATAAACGCGTTCGTCAAAGTAGCAAAAGTGAGATCTGGCGGGTTTATTTCTGGGAGCATTGCATCTGAGCTTTATTTGAAAATTCCCCAATGATGTCACAAGATTGACAGGTGAGCTTTGATGCAGTTCGTAGACATCTGTGGTGGAAGGCGTGTATTGTCCTCATGGTTGAGTGCGTTTCGTTGAGTTCAAGCCAATGAGCAGAGAGAATCTGAGTCTCAATATAAAAGCACATGCGTTTGTATTCCCCTTTGACGTCACTTTCCTTGCTCGCAGAAGTTACATTAGTAGGTGCGAAAACCAGTGGAAAAAGTATGCTCTTCTACTATTTGGGGCGTTACAGCTCGATAATATAAGCGTTGAAACACAGAAGATTAATATGAGCTAAAGTTGTTTTGGCGTGGCACGAACACTTTAAAGTCCATATCTCTTATGTCCTATGTTACTTTGCATATATTTGATCCATTTGCACTATATTAACGAAATTCCATACGCACTGAAGTTATTTGCCACCAATATTAACAATATTAGCCATTTTATCACAGACCTACCCAAAAAAGTAGAACATAGACAGGGGCAAGTTTTTCATTGATTCGTGACGTCACAAGATGAACCGGTTTCGTTGCGCGACTTTTGAGCATGGCGTCTATAGGAGGGCCATCGTCCTTCCGCATCGATCGGGATGCAGCTATGCCAGCACGATTATTTGGAATTAATGAAAGTGAGGGTGAAGAAGAACAAGTGGAGGTGTTCGGGCAACCGGAGCATGTGTTCTGCCGCCGTACGTATCGCTTCGAGCCATGTCGACTGGAGATTGCTAAGGAACTGTAAAAGTTGAACACCTCAAAACGCCCTTCGCGAAACAGTAGTGCGAACGCCTCATTCATAAAAAGTGATGCTTATGTGACGCGGATATATTGCCATGCCCCTGCCCTCTAGTTCAGCGAGCGTGGTCCGAGCTGTCACTCCCGTTTCCCGCCCCTTGGCCAGTTTCCCGCTCGCCGGCTCTCCCAGGAGGACGCGTCGAGTCCCGCTCTCTCTCGGGAATGGCTGAGGGGTGTCCGAGTCTGCTGAGTTCGGGAGCGAGGTAGGGTTGTGCGGGTAGTTGGGGAGTGACCGCAGGGGCGGATCTAGGAATTTACCACTTCCGACCGGGGGGGGGGGGGGGAGGGCGTGCTCTGAGAAGCCGACTTTAACAGTGTATGTTCAGGTTCCCAAGGGGGCTGTTGCTCTCTGAAAACTTGTGACCGGGGGGGGGGGGGGCTTAGAGAACCCCCCCCCCTAACCCCCCCCCCCCGCCTGGATCCACTGGACCGGAAAAGAGTAGAGTTGTGTACATCCATACGTGAGAATAAAGATCTAGAGACCGCTGCCTGGTGTGTTATGGGTTTGCTCAGAAGACCGCAACGAGAAGACCGACAATAACGACGTAACACTTACTATATCATGGGATCTAGATAAAAAAAAACCCTGCAAATAGGTCTTGTAATCAAATAGTAATTGGGCGACCAGCAGACAAATTGGTGAAAGCTACTTAGTTATTTGTCCCAACCGGACACCATAACGTTCGGGTTTCCACAAGTATTACTATAAAAAGTACGTGATGAATTATAGGACTATAGATTAGTGCGCTGCGTGCTTTTCAGGCTATGCCGATAAATGCCGCCCTCCCTCCCTTCTGATGTGCGTAAAGAACTTCTTTTAGTACATACATTTAACCCTGGAACTAGATTGTAGGTCTACGATAGGACGGATATCCCCGAGACGGCCCGTCCCCTACTGTGGCCTAGCCCAACCTTTCCATTTTTTGGAAGAAACGTAGCCCGTAGGCGTAGGCTGGCAACACACTGGCAGTGGCAGTGGCAACAGTCTGTGAGTGACGAATGTTGCTCTAAGTTCTAACCAACAAGACCACACCTTTAATGTCATAGATCTAGGTCTATCTAGATCTACATGTGGCAAATATTCATCAGGAATTAATGTTAACCGAAATAAACATCCATCTAAGTTAGAGCTTCCCTGCTGCACGTACATTTTGAGTTTATTTTGGTTACTTCAGATACTAATATTTATGGCATAAGAAACGTAAAATAATTGCATATGATAAATGGCTTAATAACCACTGGAAAATGTAAATTTGGAAGTGGTTTAGTAACAAATACCCCCCCCAAGAGATGGACTTAAATTGTTACCGATATATTGTTTCGAATGTTACAAAGAAAACCAATTAACGCAAGCTTGAATACCCTGTATCGTTGCCATACAGTACGCTCCATCTTTCACGTTAGGTTCCCGGTCAGCATTCACGGATGCGAACATGATAACTGTGTTAGCAAACGCAGTGAGCCAGGCGAAGTTTAGTGTCTGCTAGACACTAAACTTCTGCGAAATAGACAAAATCTCATTTAAACAAATTTGGACCCAGCAAGACTATCTTCTACTAAGAAAATCATTGGTTTGATCCAACATGGCCGTTCGTAATACACCCTTCGCACTCATTAATAACCACGAAAGAAGACTGAACAGAAAATCCGTGTTTATAAAATAAATTTTATGTAAAAGACGTAACGCAATATTAAAGTGGCACACTGAAGATTTAAACATTTGACGAGAATTTGCTCGGAACATACATGAATATTAATTGCATAGATATTGCGCATGCGTACGTCGTAAATTTATACTGCCACAATGCAATTTTCAGTGCAATTAAGCGAAATTAAGACTTACTGATGCCCGTTCCATTTCTTACAAGCTTAGACAATTGCCAGCAGTTAAAAAACACAAAACTATAAATTACTTACACTCGCATAACCCATGCCATACATATACCTTTATATGCATACCTAGGGTAACTGCATCAGGTATTACGCATCTCAATCCATAGTAAAATACAACGCCATTGTAAATTACTCTGTACTTCACAAGGATCTTTCCAGTATATATTATAATCCAACAATTACTATATAAAGTTCTACTGAGTGCGCACTCAAACTGGGATCAGTGCTTTTTAGTAAATTACGGATACAAACAAGACACAGTAAGTTACATACGCATAACGCACACCTTATTCAACTTATTCGCAAATGAGACTACATAATTTTCTCATACCGGGTAATAATAAAATTTATAGAAAATAGTTTATAAATATGAAAATCGTAACAAATTGGCGAGAAACTGAGAGCCGAAAGTACCTGACATTCCACAGATAGTAAACAACGATAAATTGATTAAATTTGTAAGCAACAGACAGGTACAGCAACATAGCCTGTAAGCGAATCCGCTGGAAACGACGTTGCGTCACGCCCACAGCGGATCGGCTCAAGAATTTCCCCCCTGTGCCTATCGTTTTTTAGAAATGTTAAAATATGACTTGAGCGGACATAATTTTGATATTTCTGCTTTACTGAATTGCCAATTTTTATTTGAGGTCAACGTAAGTATGTGCCAATGATAGCTAAAAAGATACGAAACTCACCGAGTCGAGAATGTCATATATTCATACACTATTTGTATGAAGTATGAAGCTATAGACCATAATTACCGACGCGTAATAACACATAACATAACAATGAGCTCTGTACGATTTGGTCGTGATTCGAATGAATTCGGATGGCAGGTTATTCCGCTTTAACCTTGACCTTGTCCTTGCCGAGCAGCCATCGAAAGGCTTGCATCAGTGACATAATAACCGGGATGCAGATCGGCAGGAATAGAGGAATGTAAATAGCGAACCTGGAACAGAAAAAGCGAGGGACACAGCTAGATAATAGCCAGACACGCCAACAGGGAAGTATGCGCCGGAGAATAATTTCGATAATAACATTCTGGCCACGCAATGGAGGCCATCACTAATCTAGCCTTAGTTTCGTTTTTAACAGGAGTGTTAGATGAGATATTTATCTCCATGGAAGCAGATATACATGTCGTACCGTTCATTTTGTTTTGAGACCGTTTGTCAGTTATTTTAGCTGTTTCAATGGTGGAGGTCCATGTACTATATTTAACCTAAAAAGGGTGTTCTTTAGGTCTGTCTACTTGTCTTCAATACTTAGATCTATTAAACATGAAAAGATAACGAAGACATCTTACTTTTGATCTTCAGGAAAGTACAGTAACTCCAGCAAGGACGGGTCGAAAAAAGCATTTTCTGAAATAAAGAGAATGAATTGGAATCCGGTGATGGAAGTCGGATCTGTAGGATGGTGTTCTATGCTACCTATACACTGCAGGGGCGGATCCAGGGAGGGGGGGGGGCGACCCAGCCCCGGCCCCCCCTTTTAGGGCCGATATTTATATCATTCAACATATGAAAATCGAAAACGCCCCCCCCACCTATCCAGCCTATTTATATCCGACCCAGAAACCGGCCCCCACTATCCAGATTTTCTGGATCCGCCTCTGCACTGAATCAGAGACCTGTCGATGTGTTGCCGAGCGCCCTGCCACTGAATCACAGAGACCTCCAGGGACGGATCCAGGGGCGGGGGCCGACCCGGCCCCGGCCCCTCTTTTAGGGCCGAAATTTATATAATTTATACCATTTAAAAAACATGAAAACCAAAACCGCCCCCCCCCCTATCCACCATAAATGGATCCGACCCAGAAACCGGCCCCCACTATCCCATTTTCTGGATCCGCCCCTGCACTGAATCAGACCTGTCGATATGTTGCCGAGCGCCCTGCCACTGTATCACAGAGACCTCCAGGGGCGGATCCAGACCGACCCGGCCCCGGCCCCCCCTGTGAGGGCTGAAATTTATATAATTTATACCATTTAACATATGAAAACCAAAACCGCCCCCCCCCCTATCTACCATATCTGGATCCGACCCTGAAACCGTCCCCGCCTATTCAAATTTTCTGGATCCGCCCCTGACCTCTGCATGCCGCCGTGTCGAAAGAGGACACAAAGCAATCAACGAACATTAATGACAAATGAATGAAAGTCCGATCATTAACGAAGCATTAGTCATTACATCAGTGTCATGGCTATCGCTATATATGACTTTACAACATAGGCTGACAACTGCTCACATCATTAAACAGAATATAATAATTAAACATCACATCATTACACGATTATGTTCCGATATAAAACGGAAAGTGCTGCACAAGTTTGTATTAACTAGATCTATATCTAATTGTGAAACAAAAAGGAGACTGAATAATGTCCATGTTTCCTGTTTGATTTGATTGCGGTTTAAGTACATTATAGACGATCGTGCC
Organism: Arenicola marina; assembly: GCA_964019135.1. Taxonomy (NCBI): domain Eukaryota; kingdom Metazoa; phylum Annelida; class Polychaeta; family Arenicolidae; genus Arenicola; species Arenicola marina. The sequence continues at coordinate 19,827,838 of OZ025258.1, read as the reverse complement.
GTTCATATATTTCGTGGGTTAAATATAACCCCGATCGCAAAAAAAAACTACATGTACTTGTGAACAAAAGGCAACGACGGGGATCGAATCGTGCCACCTATTGAGTGGGCGCGTGTCGACTGACATGAGTATTGGACCTGGTTTTAACAGTGGGCGGTGACTCACCGGAGGACAGGATGGCCTGTCTGGACGCAATGAACCCTTCCTTCAGCTGGCCCAGCCGGAGGTGTCTGTGGGCCTCCTGCAGCGAGCGTACCGCCCGCTCCACCTACGTCACATACCAATAGACCACAGTATTAACATGCAACCCGCCCGTGTGCCTGCAAGGAAATGAGCCTTAAGATGCCCAGGGCGAACTTCGGACCCGCAGTCGAGTGTTTTACTACTCAGCCATGAAAGCTATCAAACGCAAGAGGTCTATTTTCTTTCCAATTGAAATGCTGTCTTATTCATAACAGTAGACATACGTCACTTAGAAAAGAAATCTACTAGTAGGCGATAGCCTTCGTAAGATACTACTCGTATACTAAACGATCATAGTATATTATAGCACAAATGCTTTCTGACCCATCTCCATACTAAAGTTGCTCATGAAATTCCCCAGACTGTCAACGCAAATATAGTAAATTGCATACATACCTCTTGACCAATGTCATCGTTGATGACGATGTTACTGATTTCTTCAAGTAGTTGCGCCAGTGACCGCAAGGTGGCAGATGCGGTCGCTACATTCTCCAACGCCCGTCCCCGCAACCACTGGTCCAGCTCCTGCCAATAGAAGTAAACGTCTAAACGTCTAAATGTTAACATTTGAATCTCTATTTAGATTGTCTGGCCACCGCATGATCAATTTACCAAACTGCACCGTTGAATTTTAGGTATTTCAGCACTGAAGTCTTTTTGTGTACAAGACGAGGCCGAACCATGTGACGGATGCCAACGAAGCGTGTCCAAGAAGACGTACGTTTGTTAGACAACACGGCCTGTGCCATCCAGGAGAAAATGTACAGTTTCACACTGTGAATTCGTACTATATACGCTGGCATCCAGCCAAGGTACATACAAAAGAGAAAAAAGAACAGAACAACAACACAGTAATGACAGTACATACAAAAATAACCCCCATCTATTCAATAATGGGAGCAACGACTATATATTTCAGTTGGTCAGGACACCGCTGTAACTGAGAGACCGGTGGCGGATTTCACGAACGTAGTTTAGCCGGCTACGGGGCTTAGTCGACTAAAGTTACCACGTAAAAGATGGACGATTTTAGTCGGCTAAGCCCCGTAGCCGGCTAAACTATGTACGTGAAATAGGCCACGGACCAGGAAGTCCGGGTACTGAGCAGACATTGGATGACAAGTCCAAGGTCGCACGTATCGTGCCACAACCTCAATTCATTTCAACTTCAATTGTATTACTCACAAGAGAAGTCGTAGTTCTTAAAATAGATAATCGTGCCGTTCTTCTGGATGAATTGTGTCACAAGAGTGAGTTAATAAATTTTGTTGTGATACTAAGCTGATTAGAGGCGATGAACGCCACGTGTGCAGTGCATGACGAAAACTAGCAAGTATCGACGGCCCCTAAGCTACAAAGTATGGCGGATGAAATATTTCATGTCATCATGGTCAAGGGTCTCCAGAAAAGCGCACGTCCCACATGACTCTCAGTGTTGACCGCCAGTTTGTCCTCAACTGTCGTATTCCTCACAATCAGAGTGTTGTGTTATATGTGATTAAATTCATGTAGTGGTGAAAATGTACAACGCCGCCCCTGCACAAAATATGGAAGCATGCTAGTTTATTTTCTGTGCGGTGCTTATCTGTGTACGACTTAGACGATTATATCAAGGGTACGCTCCATTATTAATATACGTTACACTGGAACGTATTCCACTTTATACATGCAGTAACGAAGTTATAGTCCTGCTGCTGAAAGGCTGGATGAGGAAGTCTGGGGAATGAAAATGATCGCCACATTAGGTTAAAGTCCATCTCTTGGGGGGTATTTGTTACTAAACCACTTCCAAATATACATTTCCCAGGGGTTACTAAAGCCGTGTATCAGATGCAATTATTTTACAATGTCTCTTATGCCATAAATATTAATATCTTAATTCACCAACATAAACTAAAAGACGCGAACGATCCATTTCCGAACGCCCGCCCGGAGTGGCAATTTGTGACGTCACCAGATGAACCGGTTTGAGTGCGCCTCGCTCGCTTCGACTGCCCGCGCTGTTTGAATGTACGTGCGGCAGGGAAGTTCTAACGCAGATGTTTTTTTCGGTTAACATTAGCTCATGATGTTAACTTGTAGATAATAATAATATCTTTATTGCCATATAAAGAGGTTGCATAATACATTGTAACGGTAAAAGTAAATATGGCAAAACATGAAGCCGAAGCTTGTGATATAGATAGACCTAGATCTATGACATTAAGAGGTGTGTTCTTGTTGGTTAGAGGCAGAGCAACATTCGTGACAGCGATAGACTGAGACTGACTGTCACTGAAAAAAAACACACAAAAAAAACAGCTGCAGTGCCACTGCCAGTGTATTGCCAGCCTACGGGCTACGTTTCTTCCCAAAAAGGAAAAGGGTGGGCGCGTTTACAGTAATGGACGGGCCGCCTCGGGGATGTCCGTCGAATAGTAGACATACAAGCTAGATCCAGGGTTAAATGAAATGCATGTACTAAAAGAAGTTGTTCATGCACATCAGAAGGGAAGGAGGGCGGCATTTATCGGCCTAGCTTAAAACACACGCATCGCACTAATCTCGCAATATGTTTTATCACGTACTTTTTAGAGTAATACTTGTAAAAACCCGAACGTTATTGTGTCCCATTGGGACACCATAACGTAATTATAACGTAATTAACATAATTATATGATTACAAGGCATATTTGCAGGGTTTTTTTATCTAGATCCCACGATATAATAAGAAATCGCTTATTATTAATGAAGCGTTCCCACTTCTTCCAAAAATACTGTTTTGCGAAGGGCGTTTCGAGGTTTTCAACTTTTACAGTTCATTAGCAATCTGCAGTCTCTAGTCGGGGTAGCTCGAAGCCATACATACGGCGCCAGAACACATGCTCCGGTTGCCTAATTCCTTCATTTCTTCTTCCTCACCCTCCCTATCATTAATTTAAAATAATCGTACTGGCATCGCTGCATCCCGATCGATGCGGAAGGACGCTGACCATCCTATAGACGCCATGATCAAAAGACGCGTTTACCGTATTGCGCAACAAAACCGGTTCATCTTGTGACGTCACGAATCAATAAAAAAATTGCCCCTGTCTATCATTTACATTTTTAGGTAGGTCTGTGATAAAATCGCTAATATTGTTAATATTGGTGGCAAATAAATTCGGTGCGTATGGAATTTCGTTAATATAGTCCAAATGGATCAAATATATGCAAAATAACATTGGACATAAGAGATGGACATTAAGATACAAGTTATATATAAACTGATAAATTTCTTACCAGATAATGACATGATTAAATATGTTTTTGTTGAAGATGAAAGGTTTTTGATTTGATTTGATTGGGGCTTAACGGCGCTTTCAGCCTGTAACTAAGCATGTCGTGCCATACTGGTTCAGTTCAATCTAAATCTGACAGGTAACCCATTCTTGAGGTGGTTCTCCTTTGAGGAGGTAGCAATGGGTGAGGTACGTATGTCCAATTCTGAGTCTCCGAATGACAACGTCCCTCCGCGGAGTTAAAGATGAAAGGACTTCACTAGCCGGCATTTTCTCCTACCAGAAGTTGTTGGGACAGTGAGTCTGAAATCAGGCAACTCGTTCCTCGTGCGGTTAGTTTCATCTATTTGGTCACTTCTCTCGAATATGTGTCTTCAATAATTTGTAAGAAAAAATTGTTATACGAACAGCAACATATTTGTTGCAGCAACGTATTTGGCGGAATGAAGTAGAAACATAATGATTATAAGTCTTTAGGGCTGAAAATAAAGTCAACGAACTTATGTTGGAGCGAAAATGTCAACGTTTACAATCAGTACTAAAACTCTGAAAGCATGCAAACGCGTGTTTTTTTGTAGATAAAATAGTTGTGAAAAGGGTCAAGTAGCAAGCAAATATCAGTAAAACCATGACATCAATAGTAAAAATATAAAATTGAATAAAAAAAGTCAGTCAGTAATGGTGAAAGGATAACTGTCCATAGACGGATTTAAGACATTGAATGTTTGCACTCGTAGAGTAAAGTTGTTAAAGGTAAACGTGAACAGTTGAAGGATGGAAGGTTTAATAAATCTCTTTTTCTGAAACATCTCTTCCTGAACTGTCACGGACACGACCCGATCAACCTGCATGTGAATCATCTTGTACTTCGTCCCACAGTGTTATATGTGCTCAAGATATGAAGTACTTTCGATGTCATGCTGAACCCGCTCACTTGAATGACTACAAGACCAACACAAGATGACGAGTGATATGAATAACTTATACCGACGGATATTACATTTTAGGATGCTATGATAAATAATCATGGCTGGTATGAATTATATGGTATTCATCCTCATTATGCTATTATCATAGCATCCACAAGTACCCTCATATACTTAAATGGGGCGTTTGCAGTATGTAGAGTGCAATACTACGGTAATAAAGCCTCACTGAAAAATACAGTTGACAAAATATTAGTTGGTGTACAGGTCGCCAACACTCGCAAACCATCACGACATGTGGATGTGAACCAACGGCTGTGAGTCTTTACGTTTTGGCTTGTGACCTGCGACACCGACCAACCCGCGAGTGCTCTTCGCTCTCAAGCTTATGCAACGTTTGCGGGCCCTATTGCTCCAAGGTCAAGTGACTTGACCTATCTTTAGCATGTGCGCAGCGTTACAAATTACTGCGGGGTCGGACCAAATGCCCTTTCTGGTTTTTCTACCAGCATGTTCGAAATTACATTATTACGCGTTAAATTGACATCACTTGACGGTTAACGTGTTTACCACTTTATTATCACTTGACGGTTAATGTATTTACTTTGCGTAGCAGATCACATGCGAGCCTTTTTGATTTTTTTTATGTAACAGGTGCTGTCGACCAATCAGTTAACGGGATGAGTCTAACATCTCAAAATACAGCCCGCCTCCTGCACCTGGAGTGGGGATGATTACCTAACCCCATGGATCAAAAGTGCGCACCGTCGTTAATTCTCAGAGACACCAGTCGTGCGCTGGGCGATGTGACTAGTACACCAATTACCTCTCGCCTGCTACTGGGCGTGTTTAGCACGTGGGACATCAGCGATATCAAAGACTCCCAACATCTGGGCAGCGGCCGCGCTGATGTTCTTTACCATGCCCGTCGTTCTAATGTGTTACCCGGCTCCACACCGCCAGCTTTGATCCCGCCCGGCAACTCCGTCGCGAGGCCATCATCCTACACAAAGCTTGCATTGTGGTCCGCGTCCGGCGGTCAAAGACATTCCAGTGCAAATATCGCACTCTGGACATTCCAGTGATACTGAACAGATTAATGTATAATGAACAGTTTCCTCTGACCAGTCCAGGCGATCTGCAAAGCCTTCACAACGATGGCGACTGCGTCCCACTCCCCACCCACCCCTTCTTCGTAGACAGCCGTTGTTGCATCCCACTTACAGTGGATATATTCATCAAGGCCATAAAGCGCTCACTCGAGGTAGTAGACAGTAGTCGATTCTCTGGTCATTCCTTCCTGCCGGTTGGGTCTTCCAATGCGGCTTACCGGTGAACAATATACGAGAGATGGGACCGTAAGTCTAATGCCTATAGTGAGCTATGTAATCGACCCACCAGAATCCCTTAAATGGGCCATGTCTTCCTTGGCTTTGCCTCACTCTCACTACTCTCCTGCTGTTCGGTGATTGGGACCGTTGTGGCCTGTTTGGGTCTTAAGCCCAGTAAACATCGAAAAAGTTTCGGAAACTTTGTGTCCGAAACAAACCCGTACACATTTAATAGTTTCTGCGACACAACATTTCCGCGTTTTATGTAGGTCACCTCTTTGGCCCAATCATCACCAAAACATGTTGGCGCTATTCCGGGCAATAGCTGATATTAGCAAATCAGTCGCTGCCTGCGGTGCTGCAGTTGTATTTACCTGTATCACTCGCCATCTCTCTGATACATTGAAACGGATGGGGTCCACTTTTGACCACAGCAGAGGGGTCCGCAAAATAATACCCATTACAAAAACGGGGCGAGGGTCTACATCTAGGATATCGTACAGTTCATTATCATTGAAAACAAAAAGACATCATCGCTTCCACATAGATGGAGGGGCGGGGAGGGGGGCAGGGGTTCCTGACTCCTCCTCACCCCCTTGGATTCGCCCCTGCTGCCGTGGGACAGCTTTGATGTGGCATTTATAAAACTCAGGCCGACCCTGCCACATAACTGCTTAACCGCCTGAGTAATCCACTTAACGGTGGCAGAGGTCAGGGCGGCAGACATATACGGAATTACTTGAAAATAATTGCATTTGTTAACGGTAAACAAGAACTGATTGAATTAATGGTCGTTTCCCCATGCTCTGAGCCGCGGGAGAAAATACCGACTGATCCCGATGCCCTGTACCGGGCCGAGTGCGCTCGGCGTGGGCGGAGTTGCGCGCGCGGCCACAATACCGCGTCCCCTCCTCCAATTGTCCTAGATCTCAGACCGCCATTTTCTTGATGGAGAACAAAGACGCATCGAAAGTTTCCTTCTCCCTCCCCACCTCCTTACATGTCTTGGCGTTTTTTTGTGTTGCCGGGTAGCCTAAGCGGTTTTCGGTATTTAGTTTATTTATGTTAAATTTTTGCGGGATTTCGCGGGCTCTCGGTGCGCCAGATTCCGGTGGTCCTCAGAGCGTTACCTGCTGCTAAGGATCCACAGAGCGAACACGAACATCAAGATTTAATCATCCGGAAACTTCTTTTACCCGTCGAGACCACAAGGCCACAACTCCCGGTTTGTCTTCTGACCCTTAATAAAGTACATGTCAATGCCACTTTGCTGGGTTGTGTAAGTGCATCTGGAAAACAGCCGAACAACACCCCCTCCACGGCGGAAGATGACGTGCGGCCAGAGCGCGACGACGAGATGCGGCCGGAGCACGAGGACGTGCGGCCGGAGCACGACGAGGACGTGCGGCCGGAGCACGACGAGGACGTGCGGCCGGATTTGATTTGATTGGGGCTTAACGGTACTTTCAGCCTGGAGGCCTATATCGTGCCATATTGGTTTAAGGTTATTCTAAATAAGTCAAGAGTCAATATTAAAACCCTGAAAATCAATACATGTGATATGAAGAAAACCATGAATGCTGAAATGGTCAATAGATTAATAAACCCCTGAGGATATCAAGTAATATGATGGAGCAGATTGTCATAAAACCATGAAAGTGAAGAATGGCGCAACGATAAAGACAATAAATTGTCAGAATACAAAATAGAATACCGGAGCGCGACGACGACGTGCGGCCGGAGCGCGACGACGACGTGCGGCCTGAGCGTGACGAGGACGTGCGGCCGGAGCGCGACGACGACGTGCGGCCGGAGCGCGACGACGACGTGCGGCCGGAGCGCGACGACGACGTGCGGCCGGTGCGCGACGACGACGTGCGGCCGGTGCGCGACGACGACGTGCGGCCGGAGCGCGACGACGACGTGCGGCCGGAGCGCGACGACGTTCGGCCGGAGCGCGACGACGACGTGCGGCCGGAGCGCGACGACGACGTGCGGCCGGAGCGCGACGACGACGTGCGGCCGGTGCGCGACGACGACGTGCGGCCGGAGCGCGACGACGACGTGCGGCCGGTGCGCGACGACGACGTGCGGCCGGAGCGCGACGACGACGGGCGGCCGGTGCGCGACGACGACGTGCGGCCGGAGCGCGACGACGACGTGCGGCCGGAGCGCGACGACGTTCGGCCGGAGCGCGACGACGATGTGCGGCCGGAGCGCGACGACGACGTGCGGCCGGAGCGCGACGACGACGTGCGGCCGGTGCGCGACGACGACGTGCGGCCGGTGCGCGACGACGACGTGCGGCCGGAGCGCGACGACGACGTGCGGCCGGAGCGCGACGACGTTCGGCCGGAGCGCGACGACGACGTGCGGCCGGAGCGCGACGACGACGTGCGGCCGGAGCGCGACGACGTTCGGCCGGAGAGCGACGACGACGTGCGGCCGGAGCGCGACGACGTTCGGCCGGAGCGCGACGACGACGGGCGGCCGGAGCGCGACGACGTTCGGCCGGAGAGCGACGACGACGTGCGGCCGGAGCGCGACGACGACGTGCGGCCGGAGCGCGACGACGACGTGCGGCCGGTGCGCGACGACGACGTGCGGCCGGAGCGCGACGACGACGTGCGGCCGGTGCGCGACGACGACGTGCGGCCGGAGCGCGACGACGACGTGCGGCCGGTGCGCGACGACGACGTGCGGCCGGAGCGCGACGACGACGGGCGGCCGGTGCGCGACGACGACGTGCGGCCGGAGCGCGACGACGACGTGCGGCCGGAGCGCGACGACGTTCGGCCGGAGCGCGACGACGACGTGCGGCCGGAGCGCGACGACGACGTGCGGCCGGAGCGCGACGACGACGTGCGGCCGGAGCGCGACGACGACGTGCGGCCGGTGCGCGACGACGACGTGCGGCCGGTGCGCGACGACGACGTGCGGCCGGAGCGCGACGACGACGTGCGGCCGGAGCGCGACGACGTTCGGCCGGAGCGCGACGACGACGTGCGGCCGGAGCGCGACGACGACGTGCGGCCGGAGCGCGACGACGTTCGGCCGGAGAGCGACGACGACGTGCGGCCGGAGCGCGACGACGTTCGGCCGGAGCGCGACGACGACGGGCGGCCGGAGCGCGACGACGTTCGGCCGGAGAGCGACGACGACGTGCGGCCGGAGCGCGACGACGTTCGGCCGGAGCGCGACGACGTTCGGCCGGAGAGCGACGACGACGGGCGGCCGGAGCCTGACGTGGTGCAGCGCCGCAAGTCGCAACGGAGCAACGCGGGCCAACACCGCAACGTGCATAACGCACCACGCAAACTCGGCAGGGCAGGATCAGTACCGGACAACTACAAGGAACAGGGGAGAGGGGAGCGTCGACACAGGCGGCCTTTGCTCCCACCAACACGGCGGTCGCGGTACGCTAGGGGAAAATAACTCAACGCCTTGGTTCGGTGCAATGTTTATCTCGTGCAGCGTCAGTACATCAATATAGTACATCTAGACTGGGTACATCACGACTGGTTACACCGGGTCTGCCTTTATCGGTTCCCTCTTCTCTCATACATATACCCCCCGCCAACCAATCACACGACTCCTTTACTGAAATGCAGGTTACGACGTGCCCATCTCTTTATCCCCGCTTCACAACCTCGGTTCGTAGTCTCACTCGCCAATCACTCAAACGTGTTTCTTGCAACCAGGCGGGTTGCGACGTGCCGCTCAACCTGCCCCAGCATCACCCGGTTTGGCTGGCTGGGACTTGTCAGGGCATCGTTATTACCTCAGCCTTTAACACAGTTTTTAACCACGTAAGTTTAGCTACCACGGCTCCTAACGCGCTAGGGCATATTTTATGGCCGTGATACTACATTGCCAAGGTTGATCTAAAAAGCGCCTCCCGGAGCGTGGGCCTTCATCCTTCACAGCAGGATTTCACGGGACTCAAGTGGAAATTCGCCGGCGACGCAGATTTTACATATCTATGCGACACCAGGCTGTGTTTTGGCGCCAGGAAAAGTCAAGGTATTTTCCATCGATTAAGTCAAGCCGTCCGTCGTATGATGCGGAAGCGTGGATACACGGTAGTGGTTTACATGGATGACTTTCTGGTTATCGGCAGAACCAAGGACGATTGCACGGAGGCTTATGTAACATTGCTAGTGTAGAGGGATTTGGTAGGGCTAGACGGGGATTGGGGTTATCATGGGGGAGTAGCAAATGTAGGTAGAGCGGTGGTGGGCAGCGGGGTCATAAACCGGGGTCAAGGCAGGGGCAGCATGCAGGAGTGATTAGCGCAGGCGGGCGGACGCTCTCGGATAGGGGGAGGGGAGAAGCTCAGGGTTGGGGTAGGCCACCCCAACTTAGCGAGGGGGTGAATCTCTGGGTTGGGGTATGCCACCCCAACTTAACGAGGGGGTGAATCTCTGGGTTGGGGTATGCCACCCCAAGTTAGGGGAGGGGAGAGCCCCCAAGTAAAGACGTATAAATAAGGGGACAGAGAAGATGACCAGGGGAAGAGGGATGACCAGGAGAACGGAGAGATAGACGGGTCGTGTTGCATTGAATATTATTGTGGAATAAAGCTGAGAAAAAGAACGACATGGTGTTGAATTTCAGTACGCGGCCCGACGAAAGAACCGAAAAGTGGTGTCAGAACTTAACAACTGGTGTCAGAAGTGGGATGTGATCTTAACACGCACTGGATACTTCTGGATTGGCATTCACTCGCGGATTAGCAGGAACATGTTGGATTTCCATGCCTATAAATGCGGTCACTGTTTCGTGCTGCTGCCTTTGCCGGGTTACTCTCACTTGTGTCCATGCAAAAAGGTGGAATACACCGCGTGGCACGAGCAAGTGATGCTGGCATTTGTGTTTTTCCTGCAGAGCCACGAGAAGATGGGTGTGAATCTCATTATTCACGCGGCTAGCCTTTGAGGGGAGCGGTTCACGGACGAAGGCTACAGATAAACGATAAAAAAAAAGGCATCTGTCGGGCAGAATGGGCCCCAAAAAGGATAAGTCAGGGTCCGTGGAAGAGGCTGGCGAGGAGGCGGCAGCGGGAAATCAAGCCCAGCGAGAAGAGATGGAGAGCCTTCGGCATCAACTGTTGGAAGCGGCAACCGCTATCTCCGCGGCTGAGAACAAAGCTACGGAGATGGAGCGGGTCGCCAACGAGGCGAAGCGCACGGTAACGGATGCTGAGAAGGCATGGCAGGACACCCTCACTGAATCCCTTCGGCGTGCGCAGGAGGCCGAGGAGGCGTTTGACCAGGAGCGGAAGCGACGGGTGGCCGAGAATGACAGCCACCGCCGCCAGATGGATGCCGTGCTGCAGAGGGCCCTGGCGGTGAAGCAGCGGGCGAGAGAGCTGGAGGGTCAACGGCTGGGTCGTGCCGGGTCGCCTTCGTCCTCAGAGCCCTCTCAGCCGGCCTCGGTCCAGCAGCCCTCGCCGCGCCATCAGCCGCCGCCGCTATCTCCGCCACCGCGTCATCAGCCGATGGCGGGGGCGGGGATTGCTCCGCCTGCCGGGCGGGTGGCCTACAGTGTGCCTTTGCCCAAGCCGACGTGCTTCGACGGAGGCAAGTCATGGGAAAGCTTCGTTCAACCCTTCCGATCTACGGCTTCGGTATGCGGATGGGACGAGGCAGAAAAGCTCTTCAGGCTGCGGAATAGCCTGAGGGGCGAGGCTGCTGAATTCGCGTTCGAGCACCTGCCCGCCGCCGTCACCAGTCACTATTCACAGCTGGAGGAGGCGCTGGCGGCCAGGTATAAGGAGCGCCGCACGGCGTCCTCCTACCTGGGAGTTGGGAGGCCAGGAGGCTGGGGCCGAATGAGAGGCCGGCGGATTACATGGCCGACGTCAAGCGCCTTACAATGAAGGGATACCCGATGGCCGAGGTGCGGTGCTTCGCTTGTCAGGAGCTGGGCCACTACGCCCGCTCCTGTCCGAGAGGGAGTGGCGGCGAGGAGATCGGCGAGCGGCCGGTCAGCGGATCCACCTTCCACCAAGGAAACTAGAAGGGGCCGGCCCTACCGGCCAGTCGTCGGCCCTTGTTGCGAAGGATTGTGTAGGAAGGTACGAGTTGTGGTCGTCCTTCAGGGAAGTAGACGAGGTTCTCTCATTTGATAGTATTTAATTTCTGTAGTACATCATTTGCAAATCCATGTGACCATGTAACATATCACGTATTTTCTTTTTCTAGGTGACAAACATCTATCGCGTTTCGAATTGGGAATCCCTGCTGACGTTCATGTCGCTATGGACGACTATGATGTCTGGCCAAGTTGTATGCCCTGAACTGTCGGACCCATCTGTCTGTCCTGCATGCCCGGCAGTCAGTTAAAAACTAATCATAATAAACAAATTTATTGTTGGATAAAGAGTTTTAGAAAAAAGTGTTTTCTTCTGATAAAAGCCGCAAGTGGATTTCATTTATCTTTTAGCTGCCTGAAACTTTTTATAACAGAAACACCATATACTGGACCATTCTTATATTCGCTGAAGCTGACAACTTTTTTTCCGTTTCAGAATGACGAGACTGGTCGGATTTTTAGTATGGACGGGAATTTCTGGTCCGCAGGAAGGCCTCGGGATTCTCTTCCGGACCGGGACAGTTTCTTCCTACTCCAGGACGATGTTGATGCGTTTGTGGCATCTAACGGGAGATACCAAACTTCATGTCTTCCAAACCTCATATCAAACGTAATAAGATATTATCCTCATTTGCATTGTAATACATTCATATATTCAGCCTGTCATTTACTGCAATATCAATAATGTTACCAGTTTTTTTTTTTTGATTAACCCAGCTGTAACCTAGGATGACATACATGGCATTAAGGAACAACTGCAACTGAGGAAGTGTGCGAATCAAAGACTAAATATTTACCTTTTCGAACTATTTTACGGCGAAGTAAATATTAAGCCTTTGGCAATTTCAGGACAATATTGTGAAAATGCTCAATGTGAGTGGCAAGGACACCGCTGTGAAGAGATGGTGCCAGAGTAGAGCACTGGAACCATAAGAGCAGCGCTTTTGCGTTGGGCCAGTTAAGGCAGGCGATCGGCCTTCGCATCAAAGCTGGCACATTAATCTTTTCCAACTACTTCAAGGCGCCGGTTTTGACGGTGAACCATCTAGTGATTCGGAAGAAGACATAGTTTTGCCGTCGCATTCTGCAGTAAACAGTGGTTTATCAGGTTACCAGTTTGAACCAACGCGAGGCAAAGAAAAGGCAAAGGGAAATAGGCGAGGAACATTCCAATAGCGATGAGTCTTCCGATGAAGAAACGACTGAATCTGGGCGGCTTCGCAGCACGAATTGGTGTCGTTGTGATCATCGCCACACCGACACCATTCAGAGGGACAAGGAGTGCATTTGCTGCCCAGAAGTGAAGCAACCAGCCATCAAGGAATATTCATGGTCTGCTGCGTCAAGAAATGAATCCGGAGCATATTTCTGAAGCTTGTTACGCGCAAAGAAATACTTGAAACATTTAAAAAGGGACACCTTGTGTACCATACAACAAATCCATTAATTTTCCATTAATATTTTCAAAGACAAAAGCCGAGTTCGACCACAACAAACCCCAGTTCTTCACAGTCTACGAGATAAAACATTGAATGGACATTGTATGAAACGTACTCCTTGCCATACAGTTCTGCAATTTCTACTACAAATTTGAACAAGCATAGCGACACTTTGTCTAGCTTCTCACGAGCTACTTGCGGAAGGAGAAGGGTGTAGATCGCGAAGACAAACAACAACCAGTGTTGGTAGAAGCGTTTAGGTAGCACACCTTTAAGTACAATTGGTGACATATATAAGACAAGAAAAGCCCTCCATAATTCTGACGCTTTCCAATAGTGTCGTTCCTTTAGGGGTCTTGGGCTTCGAATGACTTCATTAGGAGGTATTACTGCCGCTAAACATTCGTCCATGGCTCCTAGTTGTGCTGAACTTGAAATGAAATGACACCCCCGGCCACTTCCAGCGCGTCCTTCTGTCCACATGGAGACAAACTGTTTTGTAACACCAAGGCACACGGAGGGCATGTATTCAGGGACAAACCCTTTGACAATATCAAACTTCGGAAGCAGCAGTAGAGGACTAGCCCCTTTTACACCTTTCTCATCAGCGACACCTACACGATCTGTAACTGCTGTTGCATGTTCTATGGTTTCCTTGTGATTCCTTAATGCAGGCATTGGGTCTACGTGAGGATATACACGTGTGTGACCTTTTCCTTTAGCAACACACTCCCCTTTATGAAGGCAAAAACCACATCCATACACGCCATTGAACTGTTTAAACTTTTGCACCATACCGCGTGTCACCGCATCACATATGCACACCAATACCACCAATACCGCCACCTTTGTTACACGCTCTACACCTTCCTTATCGACCAAGTCTATTCCAGAAGGGTAGAGTCTTTGCAACTCAGTCGTGAACGGCTCAAAGTAAGTGCCAACGTTTGGTTTCTTTGGGCCCAACCATAAAGAGTGGAGCATAACATAGTTGGATCGTTCTGCGAGGGGTAGTTCATTCACTGTGCATAATATTGGCCATATGGAGTAACCGGAGGATTTGAAAACGGAAGCGCCGTCAGTGTTTAGAAAAAGTGTCAGATTGTTGACGTTCCGGGTAAATCGCTGTTGATAGAGATCCCCTGAAGTCACATCCTCCTTGACACTTTGACGGTTGAGCCGCTCAATATTTCGTTTTAATATGGAATCCTGAAGCGAAGGGTCCTTTAACAATGCCATTATCTGATGCGCCAGAGGCATGACAAGGAAGAAGTTATTTCCGTTACGGCACAGTCCGTCACTAACTGCATTCCCGCAACTTGAGCACTCTGGATTACCAACTGTTGTCCCCAAATAAGAATCACAGCTGGGGCAGTAGAAATGCAACTGTGCCTTATTTGCCCAGTGGAAAACAGTTTTGTTTAGAAAGTAACTTGATTTTGGTACACAGCCTGGGGCCATAACATTTAATAAGTCAAGCAGTTTCTGCAAACCACAGCCACTGACTCCAGAATCCATGACGTAGCCGACAACAAGTGCCAATAGTTGACCTCTATTCAATATAATATGTATAATATTTCGAAGCGTGATCGGTTTATTGATGGAGAGGATGAGGATGCCTTGAAGATGACGCCAGAATTGGGAAAAAGGAAACTTGTGAAGAGAGCCATTTGACAAGAAGATCCTGTAGATGAGGCGGACGTAAGAGCAATTAAAATCATTTAAGTCTAAGTTTTATATCTATGGTAAAAAGGTTCTGTTTTAATGTGGACCGTGTAGCTTTATTGAGAATTTAGCCTATGCCGATTGACTCATGCCCTGTTAAATCTCAATCATAGTCAGAACTGGATTACTCCGATTTCACTAATATGTATATATATGTTTTTATATCACTATACAGAATTTTATTACAAAATGAAATAGTAAAGACGAGTGTTAATGGGACCATATATGGTGTGATCAGTTGCAGAAAATTTCCTGTATTATGACGAAAACTTCCGTTATCTCAGGCAGATTCAGAACGTGGCTTGGGATCATTTCCATAGTGAGCTATACAGAAGAAGTTCAGTGTTATATCTAAGTTGACTGATAAGCAGCGGAGCGCAATCCCCCACCGCCTTCCCCATCACCACCGGTCTTTCCGTTTGTCACGTTGTTAGGCGTATGGCCCCAGCAAAAATTAATATACAGTGTAACTTTGACACCATATCGGCTTATTATCAGGCATTACAATTATTATATATTAATTATTCACACCTTACAAGGTCAGGGTTGTTAGCCATTTATTTCCACATGTTCCGTGGTGAGCCATTGTTGGGTTCATGTCATTTAGGGTTTGGCTTGTTATGATGGTTAACACCTCAAATATCTCAGCTTGTTTGTACAAAGAACGCGACATTAAGGTCGGTTAATATATAATGTAACTACTACACAATAGCGGCTTATTATCAAGCATTACATTTTAATTATATTATATCAGACCTTATAAGGCCAGGGTTGTTAGCCAGGTGATTCCACATTGTTACATGGTGAAGGTTTTTGATTATTAGGATGGTTATCACCCCAAATATCTCATATTGTCTGTACAGCTGTCATAAAGTTACAATGTGCTTCATAGAGGTTTGACTTAACAATAAATCCAGGACGATATTCCACAGGGATGTGTTTCTGTAGTTGTGTTGTGCGTATCCGATCTTAGCGTGCGCGCGGGTTACAAATGGTGTGATCAGTTGCAGGAGAGCAAGAAAGGGCCTGCACCAAAGAAATCACGTGCAGAGAGCAAATCTTCTGGAGTACTGGCTCGAATGAAGCAAACTTTGCTGGTAAGCAATATTACAGATTACATCGTATAATCAAACTTAATTCGCTAGAATAATATTTGAAAACTGCAGAACTGTAATGCATTCGGATGCATATGTACAAATATTTCAAATATGTATGATACACATTTAAGGAGGACATTAATGTGCAAGTGTCATGCAATGGTGTGTGCAACAACTAATTTATGATATCTAAATCACTGAAAACATCATTATTGTAATATGGCACATTATCATTAGCATGATTATGTTTACCATGGCACAGGCCTCTTCAACTGATGACGAACCCCTGAGCCACATCCGTGAGGTAAAGCAGCTGAAGGAGCGAAACTCTTTTACTGAACGAAAACAAGAAGTTGCTGCAGGAAAACGAGAACCTTATGGCAGAGAACGAAACACTTGTTTCCACCATCAGATTGACTAAATGTATGTATATGCCCCAAAATTAATCTGATACTGGGCCTACACCTACTGCTATAGATTGTGGAAGAAAACATTTAAAACTCTCTTTCAATGCTATGCGTGCAACAACTGATATCACATGATATATCTGGATTACAAAAACTGCTGCGAAAATAAAGCATAGAACTGTTATTTTAATATTGTAATTATAGTCAGAGACAATGTAAGTATGATGCAGTAGCCACAGGGGTAAAAGATAGATCGTCTCTGATTGGAATAGTTTGATTGGTGGTACTTCCTCTTGTGTAAAGTTTCATTAACTTTTTGTTCTTATTTCTGGTTTAGCTTTTCGAGTGGCCCCAAGATTGGTGGATGTTTTGCAGCGATCGGTGACCCCATCTTTAACAGTAAGTCGGCCGGCCACGAAAGCTGTAGCGCCTGCACTGTCGCCACGCCACATGCATGCAGGAGCTTCAAACTGCCGGAATGAACAAATTAGCCAGCTCATCCCAGCATCCTCCAACCAGGCGGTCGCATTGCCAAGCTTGGAGCAAGCGGTCAGTGGTGACCCGGAAGTATCTCTGGAAGTCCCGCTTGGCCAGAAAACGGTAAATTTACTGTTACTTGCATTACGCAAAATGTTAAAATATTTTTCAAGAGGGAACAAGAATGGTGGACATTAAAAGGCTATTTTTAGTAAAGGGACCATGCATTACAGTAGACTAAATGTTTTATGGGTAAAAGGTAAGGAAAAATATCTTTGTCATTTAAGATATATCCACACGTTCGCGCCCATGAAGTCTATGACGCAGTAATATATAAATTGAATTACTCCTAAATTCTTTGCAGCCCATAAGCGCGTCAGTCCTGTCCCGTTGTTCGATGACGTCACCCCAAAAATTCGAGGCATACATGCGGTGGTCCCATTGGTGACAAGCTGACCGATGTAGTCAGGTCTGCTTTTGTTACAAAAGTGGCGTCATATCTGCGACCGAAGAATTGTGAGGCTACGATCTGATGATGGTCTCTAAGATTAATCCGGAGATCTGGAGCCAGCTACTGCCAGCAACACAAGGCAATGACCTGCAGCTTCCAAAGTTAAAAGGCCCAATACTCAAGGTATTGACCCAAATTTTTACTAGTATGGATATGCTAGTGCAAGCCAAGAAAGGCAAAAAGCCACTGGATTCCCAAAACCTGAAATCAGCGGCCGACAGTTTCCGAATTATGGTGCATGTGTCAGTGAGACAAAGAGATCAAATCAAGCCTAATCTGCAAAAACAATACAGAGCTTTATGTGGGAACACAAAACCAGCAACGGAATGGCTTTGTGGCAAAGCCATTAAGGACATTTCGGAGGCCCAAAAAGTTGGACACCGGTTAACAGCTAGACCAGTGACATACGTTTAGAAGATACCTAACTTCATGTCTTCCAAACCTCATATCAAACGCAATAAGATATTATTTTCATTTGCATTGTAATACATTCATATATTCAGCCTGTCATTTACTGCAATATCAATAATGTTACTAGTTTTTTTTTCTGATTAACCCAGCTGTAACCTAGGATGACATACATGGCATTAAGGAACAACTGCAACTGAAGAAGTGTGCGAATCAAAGACTGAATATTAACCTTTTCGAACTATTTCACGGCGAAGTAAATATTAAGCCTTCGGCAATTTTAGGACAATCCTGTGAAAATGGTCAATGTGAGTGGCAAGGTCACCGCTGTGAAAGAGATGGTGCCAGAGTAGAGCACTGGAACCATAAGAGCAGCGCCTTTGCGTTCGGCCAGTTAAGCATGTTAAGGCAGGAGATCGGCCTTCGCATCCAAGCTGGCACATTAACCTTTTCCAAATACTTCAAGGCGCCGGTTTTGACGGTGAACCGTTCAGATGACACAGAGGTAAGCCTCATGATGTTATTTTAAGGGGAAAGCCAAGACCGCCGATGAATCATTTTTTCTCTTGAAGTATGTAGTCTAAGGAAATTATCCCCAAAAGACCATATTTTTCAGTGACATATTAGCGAAGTAATTATCACTTGTATCCTATCCCCTGTCCCAGTTATGGAGGCTGAGCTTTCCATGTAGTGATGACGTCAGGGAAGCCTACACCGAAACGCGATTCGAGATCCGCATTTTAAGCTTTGTGTTGGAGTTTCCGTACTGTAGTAAGAAATACCTTATATCCGGCTGTTTTCAAAATGGAGAAACAAGACGCGCTTCGATCTAGTGATTCGGAAGATGACATAGTTTTGCCGTCGCATTCTGCAGTAAACAGTGGTTTATCAGGTTACCAGTTTGAACCAACGCGAGGCAAAGAAAAGGCAAAGGGAAATAGGCGAGGAACATTCCAATAGCGATGAGTCTTCCGATGAAGAAACGACTGAATCTGGGCGGCTTCGCAGCACGAATTGGTGTCGTTGTGATCGTTGCCACACCGACACTATTCAGAGGGAAAAGGAGTGCATTTGCTGCCCAGAAGTGAAGCAACCAGCCATCAAGGAATATTCATGGTCTGCTGCGTCAAGAAATGAATCCGGAGCATATTTCTGAAGCTTGTTACGCGCAAAGAAATACTTGAAACATTTGAAAAGGGACACCTTGTGTACCATACAACAAATCCATTAATTTTCCATTAATATTTTCAAAGAAAAAAGCCGAGTTCGACCACAACAAACCCCAGTTCTTCACACAGTCTACGAGATACAACATTGAATGGACATTGTATGAAACGTACTCCTTGCCATACAGTTCTGGAATTTCGACTACAAATTTGAACAAGCATAGCGACACTTTGTCTAGCTTCTCACGAGCTACTTGCGGAAGGAGAAGGGTGTAGATCGCGAAGACAAACAACAACCAGTGTTGGTAGAAGCGTTTAGGTAGCACACATTTAAGTACAATTGGTGACATATATAAGACAAGAAAAGCCCTCCATTCTGACGCTTTCCAATAGTGTCGTTCCTTTAAGGGTCTTGGGCTTCGAATGACTTATTAAGGAGGTATTACTGCCGCTAAACATTCGTCCATGGCTCCTAGTTGTGCTGAACTTGAAATGAAATGACACCCCCGGCCACTTCCAGTGCGTCCTTCTGTCCACATGGAGACAAACTGTTTTGTAACACCAAGGCACACGGAGGGCATGTATTCAGAGACAAAACCTTTGACAATATCAAACTTCGGAAGCAGCAGTAGAGGACTAGCCCCTTTTACACCTTTCTCATCAGCGACACCTACACGATCTGTAACTGCTGTTGCATGTTCTATGGTTTCCTTGTGATTCCTTAATGCAGGCATTGGGTCTTCGTGAGGATATACATGTGTGTGACCGTTTCCTTTAGCAACACACTCCCCTTTATGAAGGCAAAAACCACATCCATACACGCCATTGAACTGTTTAAACTTTTGCACCATACCGCGTGTCACCGCATCACATATGCACACCAATACCACCAATACCGCCACCTTTGTTACACGCTCTACACGTTCCTTATCGACCCAGTCTATTCCAGAAGCGTAGAGTCTTTGCAACTCAGTCGTGAACGGCTCAAAGTAAGTGTCAACGTTGGGGATCTTTGGGCCAAACCATAAAGAGTGGAGCATAACATGGTTGGATCGTTCTGCGAGGGGTAGTTCATTCACTGTGCATAATATTGGCCATATGGAGTAACCGGAGGATTTGAATACGGAAGCGCCGTCAGTGTTTAGAGAAAGTGTCAGATTGTTGACGTTCCGGGTAAATCGCTGTTGATAGAGATCCCCTGAAGTCACATCCTCTTTGACACTTTGACGGTTGAGCCGCTCAATATTTCGTTTTAATATGGAATCCTGAAGCGAAGGGTCCTTTAACAATGCCATTATCTGATGCGCCAGAGGCATGACAAGGAAGAAGTTATTTCCGTTACGGCACAGTCCGTCGCTAACTGCATTCCCGCAACTTGGGCACTCTGGATTACCAACTGTTGTCCCCAAATAAGAATCACAGCTGGGGCAGTAGAAATGCAACTGTGCCTTATTTGCCCAGTGGAAAACAGTTTTGTTTAGAAAGTAACTTGATTTTGGTACACAGCCTGGGGCCATAACATTTAATAAGTCAAGCAGTTTCTGCAAACCACAGCCACTGACTCCAGAATCCATGACGTAGCCGACAACAAGTGCCAATAGTTGACCTCTATTCAATATAATATTTATAATATTTCGAAGCGTGATCGGTTTATTGATGGAGAGGATGAGGATGCCTTGAAGATGACGCCAGAATTGGGAAAAAGGAAACGTGTGAAGAGAGCCATTTGACAAGAAGATCCTGTAGATGAGGCGGATGTAAGAGCAATTAAAATCATTTAAGTCTAAGTTTTATATCTATGGTAAAAAGGTTCTGTTTTAATGTGGATCGTGTTGCTTTATTGAGAATTCAGCCTATGCCGATTGACTCATGCCCTGTTAAATCTCAATCATAGTCAGAACTGGATTACTCCGATTTCACTAATATGTATATATATGTTTTTATATCACTATACAGAATTTTATTACAAAATGAAATAGTAAAGACGAGTGTTAATGGGACCATATATGGTGTGATCAGTTGCAGAAAATTCCCTGTATTATGACGAAAACTTCCGTTATCTCAGGCAGATTCAGAACGTGGCTTGGGATCATTTCCATAGTGAGCTATACAGAAGAAGTTCAGTGTTATATCTAAGTTGACTGATAAGCAGCGGGGCGCAATTCCCCGCCGCCTTCCCCATCACCACCGGTCTTTCGGTTTGTCACGTTGTTAGGCGTATGGCCCCAGCTAAAATTAATATACAGTGTAACTTTGACACCATATCGGCTCATTATCAGGCATTACAATTAATATATATTAATTATTCACACCTTACAAGGTCAGGGTTGTTAGCCATTTATTTCCACATGTTCCGTGGTGAGCCATTGTTGGGTTCATGTCCTTTAAGGTTTGGCTTGTTATGATGGTTAACACCTCAAATATCTCAGCTTGTTTGTACAAATATCTCAGCTTGTTTGTACAGAACGCGACATTAAGGTCGGTTATTATATAATGTAACTATTACACAATAGCGGCTTATTATCAAGCATTACATTTTAATTATAATATATCAGATGTATAAGGCCAGGGTTGTTAGCCAGTTAATTCCACATTGTTACGTGGTGAAGGTTTTTGATTATTAGGATGGTTATCACCTCAAATATCTCATATTGTCTGTACAGCTGTCATAAAGTTACAATGTGCTTCATAGAGGTTTGACTTAACAATAAATCCAGGACGATATTCCACAGGGATGTGTTTCTGTAGTTGTGTTGTGCGTATCCGATCTTAGCGTGCGCGCGGGTTACAAATGGTGTGATCAGTTGCAGGAGAGCAAGAAAGGGCCTGCACCAAAGAAATCACGTGCAGAGAGCAAATCTTCTGGAGTACTGGCTCGAATGAAGCAAACTTTGCTGGTAAGCAATATTCCAGATTACATCGTATAATCAAACTTAATTCGCTAGAATAATATTTGAAAACTGCAGAACTGTAATGCATTCGGATGCATATGTACAAATATTTCAAATATGTATGATACACATTTAAGGAGGACATTAATGTGCAAGTGTCATGCAATGGTGTGTGCAACAAGACTAAAAAAACAACTAATTTATGATTTCTAAATCACTGAAAACATCATTATTGCAATATGGTACATTATCATTAGCATGATTATGTTTACCATGACACAGGCCTCTTCAACTGATGACGAACCCCTGAGCCACATCCGTGAGGTGAAGCAGCTGAAGGAGCGAAACGAAGTTTTACTGAACGAAAACAAGAAGTTGCTGCAGGAAAACGAGAACCTCATGGCAGAGAACGAAACACTTGTTTCCACCATCAGATTGACTACATGTATGTATATGCCCCAAACTTAATCTGATACTGGGCCTACACCTACTGCTATAGATTGTGGAAGAAACATTTAAAACTCTCTTCCAATGCTATGCGTGCAACAGCTGGTACCACATGGTAGATCTGGATTACAAAAGCTGCTGCGAAAATAAAGCATAGAACTGTTATTTTAATACTTTAATTATAGTCAGAGACAATGTAAGTATGATGCAGTAGCCACAGGGGTAAAAGAAAGATCGTCTCTGATTGGAATAGTTTGATTGGTGGTACTTCCTCTTGTGTAAAGTTTCATTAACTTTTTGTTCTTATTTCTGGTTTAGCTTTTCGAGTGGCCCCAAGATTGGTGGATGTTTTGCAGCGATCGGTGACCCCATCTTTAACAGTAAGTCGGCCGGCCACGAAAGCTGTAGCGCCTGCACTGTCGCCACGCCATATGCATGCAGGAGCTTCAAACTGCCGGAATGAACAAATTAGCCAGCTCATCCCAGCATCCTCCAACCAGGCGGTCGCATTGCCAAGCTTGGAGCAAGCGGTCAGTGGTGACCCGGAAATATCTCTGGAAGTCCCGCTTGGCCAGAAAACGGTAAATTTACTGTTACTTGCATTACGCAAAATGTTAAAATATTTTTCAAGAAGGAACAAGAATGGTGGACATTAAAAGGCTATTTTTAGTAAAGAGACCATGCATTACTGTAGACTAAATGTTTTATGGGTAATATGTAAGGAAAACTATCATTTAATATATATATCAACACGTTCGCGCCCATGAAGTCTATGACGCAGTAATATATAAATTGAATTACTCCTAAATTCTTTGCAGCTCATAAGCGCGTCAGTCCTGTCTCGTTGTTCGATGACGTCACCCCAAAAATTCGTGAACGACCTGCTGCAGGCTCTATATACAACCGAGCACTTGGCCACCCATTAGCTGTCTGGCACGACGCGCCCAGGTGCGACGGACTCCGTGGCCAAGCCGGCTCTAGAGGAGTCAACATTGAAAGCTGTGATCGGTGAGTGCATAGTAGTCGAACCTCGTTTTTATTGGTGTTTAGGCCCGTGTCCTGCTACACTACCGCTAACTTGGACCTCCTGGGATGATGAAAGACGAGGGATATGAGCAAGTGCCTAGGTCACGTTTTTAGCTAGGCAGGCTGGCTTTGTGAACCCGGAGGACCTGTTGATCGAAATTAAGCACCGGGTGCAACCAACTGAGCTAGATATTGAAGCTTCCAAGAGAATCCAAGCGTACCAAGTAAATCATGATATATATCCGCAGATCTCTAGCTTATCAGGAAGTACACGTATGAGATACTAGGAGGTACTATTTAGGCAATTATCTACTAGTAGATACATCATGGCTGCCGTGTTTCATGTCAAAGAAAATCTACAATGTAGCACTTATCTTGTTTGCAGACAGTGTAGCTGTGAGATTTCTACACCTCACGGTTGTTCACATCAAAGGGCTAATTCGCCCAAAACTAAACAATGCCGCAAAGGTTTGGAAGAGCCAGCGCTGAACCTACACTGTTGGATGACCGTTCCGGTGTGCGGTAGTGAAAAGTAGTGCATGTAGAGTTGGTAGTTGCTTGACTTGCGTTAATTGTTATCTCACTTTCTCTGTTCATATGAATCATGCCTATAATCTATAATAAACATGTGTGATTAAATGAAATCATTCTTTTTTATTTATTTACCGACAGCTATGGTGCAGTTGGTCCCATGCGATAATGCGTGCAGCCTACACAAACATATCTAGATATTCATGGTATACATCTGTAACAGGTTCTATAGTGTTTCCTATAGCAACTTACTTACGATTCGTTCATGGCCTATATAGCCCCAGTAAGCAATCGGGCAACCGATAAAATAATTCGAAAGAAGTCAAATATCAAAAAGACGCCAGCAGACGTCGAGCACTGAAAGTAAGCAATGACAAAGAAACGGTAATATCGTGGTGCGATAATGTGCTAGATATACGGTAACAGACGAAAGCAAAACACTGAAAGTAAGTATATATATCAGATAAACATACAAAGTGAGAGAAGAGCGAAACACTGAGACGCGAAACTGAGAAAGTGAGCTCTGAAACTTTTCGGACGTGGCATGCAGCATGGAACGTAGGAAACGGTTAAAGCCAGAAGCACAACAACATATATTAGAGGGGACAGATGGCAAGAAAGGTGTCAAGATGCAAGAGTCCCATGCACCTGAATTGGGCAGCTTTATGTATTACTTCAGGCACAATGGACAGAAGTATTGCGTGGATGCTACTCACTCGGGGGGATAAGGCAGGTCAATGATGACAATATCAGGCATAACTTTTTTTTACAACTAGCATTCATAAACTTCGAGATCTGAGAGACCGTTTCATTGATGGGAAAGATAAAGAGACCGTCACCGCCAGACCCCAGTTAGGAAAGGGGAAGAGGAAGAAGATTCCTACAAATAGAGGAGGAAATCAATCTGATTCGTCGGAAGTCTATCAGGTAAAGAAACTCTTCTATATAACTGACTAATATATCTATTTATTGTCATAATTCATTTCAATTATGAACTTTTTTTACATATGGTAATTAGTCGGTAATGTATATATATTGAGAACTACAGGCGTTTCTATCGACTGATGAGATTTTTTAAACATCTCTCGCAGACTGAAGCATTGAAGGGAAGGAAAGCAAAGATGGATGATCGGTCACTATCAGTGTTGTTAGGGCTGAAAGACGGGTTAATGGTTAGTTTCAGTTTGTCAATGATCTGCTGCAGTCCTCATTTACGACAGAATATCTGGCGAATCGCTCCCTGTCAGGAACAGCCAGACCCGGCGGAGCAGGCTCAGACGCGGGCTTGGACAAGTGTCCTGGCTTGGGGCGCAGTCAGAGGAACGCCCTCATCCGGCAGAAGCTGAACAACTCAGCTAAAGTGTTCAAATCACAAACCAGGAAGGCGCCGCACACAGACGCAGCAAAGTGATGTGGCAACATACCGTAGAATAGTGGTTTATTAACATAATATTCGAACAATTTTAGTTCAATTGCTATTTTCTTTTATAAATAAAAAAGACGTAATTAAATCTGAGATGGGGTTTCGTTTTACCTATATTACCTATTTTTGTGCCTATTAAGGAGATATGATGTTTTAAAAATGACTGGTGGTTATAAATTGAGATCCTATTCCAGACGCGGTCTTGGACAAGTGTCCTGGTTTGGGGCGCAGTCAGATGAAGGCACTCATCCGGCAGAAGCTGAACAACTCAGCCAAGGTGTTCAAATCCCAAACCAGGAAGGCGCCGCCCCCAGACGCACCAATGCATACCGTAGAATAGTGGTTTAGTAACATGATATTCGAATAATATTAGTTCACTTGCAATTTTTTTTATCAATAAGAGACGTAATTAAATGTGAGATGGTGTTTTGTTTTACATACTTTTGTTTTACATTACCGTAGAAATCTGTAGTAAATTACTACTTCCCATCAACCTGCTTCCGGGCCTTGCGGCGCGAGAAATTCAGCAAGCGCTGGCCGAGTTACGGCCGCGGATGAACGGGCTTCGCACTAGGGCGGGCCCGGAGGCCGTACCCGTGTGGTGTACACCCCCCAGAAGTGGCAAAGTTTAGCGGCGACCCAATGGCGTTGGAGGACTGGGAGGTGGAGGCCAGAACGGCTGTAGAGGCTCAGGGGCTGGAAGGCGACGTCGCCGCTGACTTCCTTATCTGTCACCTTTTTGAGGGGCCGGCCAAGGCTGAACTCCGATACGCCGACCCGCGGGACAAGCGAGATCCGGAAGACCTCCTCGGTCTGCTGCAGGATACCTTCGGCGAGAGGCGCAGCGCAGTTTAACTTTTAGACGCCTCTTACAGCAGGAGGCAGCTGGAGGGAGAGTCGCGGCCGGGGTTCGCCCATGCGCTGATGGGTACTTTGGATAAGGCCCTTCAGAAGGACAGCGATTGTCTGCCCAGCATAGAGCGGGCTTTGCGCAACGACTTCGCGGAGAAGGTGTTGGACGGGAGTTTACGCCGGGAGTTGAAACGCCGGGTCCGGGACTACCCATCAACCTGCTCCCGGGACCTGCGGCGCGAGGCAGTGAGACGGTATAGCGGTCGCTCTGATATCTTCCGCGAAGGCGCAGCTCCTCGGGGTCCAAGCCGTACAATTCGAGGTGTCGGACCTAGATCAGAAGCTCGACAAAGACAACAAAAAGGACTTAGAACAAAGAAATCGTGCTGAAATATGACCGTAAGCTGTTACCCAAGATGGTACGAAGTTCGATATGAATATGAGCTGGAGCCCCCGCGTGGTCCACTCCCATGGTGACTGGCCAACTGAGACGGTACAATCAAAAAGATCAACAAGGCAGCCTCGGCCAGGAAGTTGCAAAGCAATGTTTCTCCTGCGGAAAATCGTCCTCGTCCATATGCATGAATCATCGATTGGATGAGCAATGTGCAGAAAGTGAAAGGAGACAATCTGACATTTGAAAAACTAGCTGATCAGCTGCCAGCTGCTGCGTTACGCTTTTGTGATGGCAGTACTCGTGTTGGATGTATATCGGCAGCTGTCGATCAAGAGGCTTGAATAACACTGAGAGGGTCAGACTATAGCATTCTGTTTACCAACAAGGTGCCTGGTCACAAGAAAGCAACCAACATGTGGGGAGTGTAAGATGAAGCTGATGACGCTGATGAAGCCGATCCGGTCAATCTCAGAACTGTGATCAAAAACCAAAGAGGAGAGAGCAGCTTGGTCAGAAGGAAATGTTAGTCACTTAAAGAGAACAATGGATTAAGATCATCAGCGACCTGGCAACTGATGTGGAGGATCCGATTTTCTATTTCAGTCTAGAAATTCATCTCACATTGCAAAGAAACGGCAAGTGTGGCATAACGAGGACAAGTAAGTGTCAGTGCTTGCACGTGGTGTGAGAGAAAATTTGCCGGTACCATACAGTCTCTAATAATTAGTTAATTATAACACATCATTGAAAGCGGGATAGATCATAATTATGAGATATGTTAGCTGGACAAAACGGGTAGCGCGCTGCCATAGTTTCTTTTATGGGACAGGAGGTGGGGTTATGAAGTAGTAGTGAATGACCTGAAGGGTCTTTGGATGTTTCACATATATTTGTAGCAATGTAAGTAACTCACTACAGCAGCAGTTGAATGGGATTTGTTTGAAAGTCAGAATTATTATCTGATTCTTCTTCTGTTACCTCACACAGCAAGACAAAGCCAAGACGCAAGACTTGGAGGACCAAGAAACTCCCGGGGAGGACAATGTGCCGCTAATGACATTATCCCGACGAGGTCCTGAAGAGAACCTAAGTGTGGAAAATGAACAGTTGCGAGGCCGAAACGAACAACTAGAGGAAGAAAACAGCTCATCGAGGTATAGCATTAGGCTAACACAGTGTAAGTATAAGGGGTCCACACACTTGCGCGGCAGGGCCGGCGCCAAATACGCTGCACTGCAGGACACGTTGCACCCGGTGTGTAGGGTCTCGTTAAAGCCGTACTGAATTCATCGGACTTTTGTCCATTATGTTGTCGTAAATCACAAAACCCTTTATAGGGTAATTGGTATGGCCTAATTATACTGGGATATCAAAATTATTTCGTTTGATATAAACATATATATTAGAATTGCCCTCAACAAACTTGAGCGCCAGCCTAATTCGCGTAGTTTCACGTAGATTAGTCGGCCTACTAGACTAAACTTGCCCACTATTTACGAACGCAGTTTAGCCGACTACGGGGCTTAGTCGGCTAAACTACGTTCGTGAAATCCGCATTTCGCATTAACTATTATGCCAGGCTACCTTTAGCTTTGCGTCTTAATCTCTTTTGTAAATGGTCTATATTGGCTCATTTATGTATAAATAGTTGACTACAAAGTTATATTTTTGTGAACAGTGGCTCCAGAGATCCGGAAGTGGGAAGTTGTCAGCTAGAACAACAGCGATATAACTTTATTATTTGGTAATGACGTACTGATTTTATTTTTTGTTCAAATAATGAACTTTAATGTGAACACAAATCAATTATATGTCACCCTCTGAAATGCTTTAGATCTGATACTTGGGCTGAGTCAGTGGTAATTCATTATAAGACTGTTTTTGTTTTGTTTTATTGACTTAGAGCGTTGAGATGGTCGTTCCGAGGTGCTCCATGGCAATGCCACAGAAATTTGTCAACGATTTGCTTCAGGGAGTGTTTGCCACCGACTACCTGGCCCCATTCCCTGACCGGCAACATACGCCCGGGGACCAGCGGCACTGACGCCAAGCCTCCTATGGACCGGGCCATTGTAATAGTACAGCCGATATGTGCATGAATTTGTGCCTTTTGTGATACAAGCATAAAACTTGAATTCTCGCTTCACCTAGATGATGCGGTCAATAATTGGCATACCAAGGTGTCAATACGCACAATTGACACGGATGTGGTCGTCTTGGCAGTGGCAGCCGATCAACGCCTCAAGACCCCGGAGCTGTGGGTTGCCTCTGAGACTGGCAAGACGTTTCGGTACTTAGCAGTTCACGAAATGGCAAGGGCACTGGCTCCAGACCGGTGTGTTGCTTTGCCAATGTTCCACGCATTCACTGGATGTGACAATGTGTCATTCTTCGGCGGTCGAGGAAAAAAACCTCTAGGGAAACGTGGCAAAGCGTGTCGAGAACTCCTCGAGATGTAGCTGGAAAAGGGGCTGCTGGGGACAGTGCAAATGCCTTAAGGCAGCACGGAAATACAAACTTTGCATATGTGGTAGTATGGCGCGATTCGTAGTTTGTTACGTCCAATTCCCTTGAAACTTAAATTTCAAAAAATGAAGAATATATCGTATAAAACCGGTTTCTCTATGAAATATTACCTTGCCAGCCATATCCCATATACAAGGACGGTGTCTCAAAAGTAGTAGCAACAGCTACTCGTTGTGATAATAGCGTCATAATATCAAATAAAAAGTAACATGGACGACCATAAAGCCCTGAAAGCAAACAATCATACCAGAGCGACCAGCCATAGAACATAAGGTGCATGCGGTGTATCTGCCATAAGCAAATCACGAAGACGGATAAGTTAGATAGATTCACTTCGACCTGAAGTATTTACAATTGGTTTGCCTCTCAAAAGAAAGGACCGCCGATGTAAATACAGCTCGCAAGGTGGTAATGTTTTGGCCACTGATCATTTATCCCTTCGCTACGCGCATAACGTTAGAAACATGCTTACGTTCAACAGCTATGTTCTTATTATTCCAGCATAGATCACTACATGTATGCCCCAAACGCCAGGATAAAACACTGAAATGAAATGCAGCTCAAACATACCTCTTATCTCTTACAACAAAGTACAGGGGCTCTGTGTGGCACTCTAGTAAATCGGACACGTAGCCTGTCCAATCCACACCCCAGTACAATGATCCGATGCATTGAGACACAGTCTCTCTCAGTCACATCCCTGTACGACTGACCAGGGTTGGCCAACCATGATGCCTTTAGTCACACGTCACACATTTTCCGCTTCATACGAATCACAAACGACAGAATACAGAAACACAGAAAACTATAAATAGAATTCTAAAAATAGAAACACTAACCCATTCGGCGAGACCAGCGTTGCCAGGAGGCAGGACCTCCACCGCGAAGTCCTTGGAAACCCGCTGAAAATATTCACGATAGAACCTTACGTATGAAGCATCAGCCTCCGGGTAAACAGGTTGATCAACAGTGCTACAGGCGAGAAAACGGAAGAATCTTTCAAATACTTCACAATGTCATAAACTTCATGAAATGTAGATTATAACCGTAAACTTCATGTAGTTAGATTATAAGCGTAAACTTCATGAAGGTAGATTATAGCCGTTTCATGTTACAGTCTCAGGAGAGTTAGGTGAAACGTGTACTGACAACTACAAACAACGCCGTCCTGGCCCACCTAATAGAGCCCCATGTTTCCATGTCACATTTTTAACAAAAACGTGGACATAGGCATTCTTAGGTATGTGTAATGTAAGCGTACAAGATTATCGTGCTTGAAGTAATATTTTTTTTACGAACCTGAGGATTGACGCCCAGCAACAATCTCAGCTGCGTCAGGAACACTTGCATCACGTGTTTCATATCGAGATCCACGGCCGCCGGAAGTGACGCATTTTCCGGTTTCTCCACGTTGTAGACGAGAATGCCGCCCCACCGCGGGCTCAGGAAGGAGTTGTAGCGAGCCGGCTGACCTGTGTTTGCATGTAAGTAAATGAGTTCGATTTGCAATATTGTTTTATTTTCAATCTATTTAAGGTTCGAAATTCTTATATTTTACGCATGTTGGATTCAGTTGTATACACTCATGGGCCCGTGGCCCCTATAGTACAATAAACACACACAGTGAATGCATCAAATCATCGCAATACGTTGGCAATAACAAACAATTCCAGAATCGCATGGTGTAGAATGAGTTCGTTGGCTAGCACATGAACATGATAGAGGGTCCGGATAAAGTCTTGATTCCAGGGTCCGGATAAAGTCTTGATGCCAGGGTCCGGATAATGTCTTGATGCCCAGCAGGCCCTGCAGTGGCGGATCCAAGGGGGGAGGGGGTTCAATGGCCCTCTTTGAAGAGGAATTGCCACTTTTCCATGCAAAATCGAGCGTTCTGCGGTGTTAACCCCCACCGGTCGTAAAAAACGATGTGCTCCCAGTTGGACGACACCCCATCTTGGTACTTTCTGGTGCCCCCCCTCCCCCCGACAACCCCAGTCGTATAAAAAATGTGTCGACCCCCCAGTTGGATATTTCATTGATGGCAAGACATTTGTTATACAGGAACATGATGCTTCGTGTTCGATTGTTTCGGCTCGACGCCACATACCTGAACTGTCCAGTATTTGAAGCGGGTGATTGTTTCTCGGAGGAATGTACACTATGAAGTTGAGATTCGGATTGTTGGATACATGAGATGCTGAAAGGGACGTAAACGAAATAAAGCATCGGCGAAAAGTTCTTGACATGCGGCGACTAACAACGACTAATTTATGCGCAAAAGTCTTCGCGGTGCGTATATTGGATTGGAAAGGACATTTTATTCAATAAAATGTTGTAGAACTTAAATTAAAGTTAACTTATTTAAACGTTTGTTAATTAAAAAAAGAGTAAGTCCTATGCAGTTGACTCCACGAGATGAAATATCACACTTTTTTGTAATATGGGCCAAGGGCCTTACTTACGACAATAAACCAACCATAATAATAATAATGACTTACCTAGATAAGCTTCAATTGGGTTAATAATATGAGGCAACTGGTCGTAATTCAAAACGAATGTATCCTCCACCTTTTGAGGCCGTTCTGAGATACCGGTGTAGTGCAAGTACTGGAAGCCGAACACACAGAGAACAATATGGTACTGAATAGTCTAAAGCGCTGCTCTACATCAAACGGTATTGGATACGCTGCTCGACACGAACGTGTCTATAGAAAACCTCAAGAGATATCAGGTGATCATTCCCATATGTATTATTGTTGAGAGCTTCCATGATAAATGACGTTAATAGAAAAACAATATATGAGTAGACACTAATTAATCAAGTGGAGTCAGGTTACCAAGACAGGTAATATTTACGAGCCCAACTGCTTCAGAATAAATTTTCATTTGTGCCTTTAAGGCTTGATAATGGAATTTCATATAATGTTGGAAATATACCAATTGTTTCAAACACCGACATTTGTGTCCTCCAGTTCCCCCGCTTTACAAGTCCATGGTACTTACCTGAGACTGAATGTTGACTTGTACATAGTCTCTAAACGAACCGATAAACGGCTCCAAATATTCTGCAAATAAAAGAAAGTGGTATGCTAATTCCAAGGTATGATATGCTAATCCCAAGGTATGATATGCTAATCCCAAGGTATGATATGCTAATCCCAAGGTATGATATGCTAATCCCAAGGTATAAAATGCTTATATAAACTTCTGAGCTAATTTTATGAGTGTGGACGAACATGATCACTCACGTTGTCTTTCATTTCATCGCCGCTCATACAGCATTGTTTCACTTACATTATGATTTTCGAAATATTTTTTGAAAAACGTTCTGGATACACTGTCTGACTGTGTAAATGTGGCCATTTTAATAACGCAGTACACAAGAAAGCCATACTTTTCCACACGAGATGCATTTATTTGACCAAACAAAGGGGCTTAACAACATCTCCGGGTTTTTATTGCATATAATATATGTGCACTGATATGCTAAGAATATAAATACATCATTTCCAACCAAAACATTTCTTAAGTTTCTCAAGAAAAAGATTGTTGTGGGAGTACCTTTAATACATGCATTATTAGGGGTCAATAAAACCTTCAGTCTATATGCGAGAATACACCGCAGAAACACTTTACCTTCAATGCCTCTTTGTATATTCCACTTAACATCGAGTATGTCCGGCTGTGGGTTGAGCAAGGTGAAGGTCACCTCATACCCGGGAGTTGATCTCAGGGCTCTCATAGTTTCTTTGTCAGCCTGTTGTACCAGCAACACAGGTCAATGTTAATGTATAGCCGCACGAGAGAAACAATTTGGGCTAAACATATCGTTACATTTATTCCTACATCTTTGCGCAGAGGTTTTTATCAGTTGTGGAATCATACCACTTCAGAAAGTGTAAGCCAGCCCTTTTAAATATTGCTTGGCTCTGCATAATATCATTTGCATCAGTCGAAATGTTAGATTATACTTGCCATTTGCAAGTTATTTAAACATCCACGTAACCAAAATAACTGACAATTAATATACACTAAAAGCAGCTGATGTTACCGCTAACGGCAATTTCTATAACGAATAAATACGCTTACAACGTAATTGAAGCACATGGACGTATTCATATCCTACTATAATAACCTTTAAAATGGTCCTTCATAAATATGACAAATAAGTACATTTTAAATATTACCCCAAACAGCGGAATGCTGCTTAATGCTCAAGGAATGGTTGAGCCAAGTATTAGCTTCAAAATAAAGTTCAACTTAAGAACTTCAGCCTGTTATGTGTTGCTTGCTTTTTCCTGTGCAACGAAGATAATTGAGAGATCTGCAAAAAATATTTCCTATTACACTTCTTTTTCACTTCAAATTTAATTAACCATCAAGTTACCTTCATGTTTACTGATCCTCTGGCAGCAGTGAAGCTCTTTTCCATGGCGTGCTCATTGTTGAATATATCCCTGACTATACTGGACAGGAGTGGAATGGAATCAGCGATTTCTGAAACCAAGAAAAGGGTTAACACCAACAATGGAGATCTGGCAAACTTAATTATTTCATACAAAGTTTAGAGAACAACACTTGAAACTCCTCAAAACAGATAAGACTTTTACCTTAATTAATAATTCATGCCTTAAATCTACGTTAAATGTAGTTGATGCTCACCCTGAGAAAATGGCAGATATGCAGTCCGTCCCTTGCCAACAGTGGCAGATGTTGACTTGGATGAACTGGGCAGGAACACCAGAGTGTATTTCCCCATCTCTTTGGTCACCTTCAACATCTCTAAACGGTTGTCCAGATCTAAGAATGGTCGCATGGTTCATCGTGATATAGCTATTTGTACAGCTACAATGATCATGATAAAGTGAGGCACTAAGGACTTGACGCATCTCATATGGTTCGTCATGATATAGCTACCTGTACAGCTACAACGGTCATGATAAAGTGAGGCACTAAGGACGACGCATCTCACATGGTTCGTCATGAAATATCTACTTTGTACAGCTACAATGGTCATGATAAAGTGAGACCTGAAGGACTTGACACATCTGACATGGTTTGTCATGTGTAGATCCTGGACACTACAAATTAATCAGTCACAATAATGTTGAAGCCTCACCATTTTTGTTCATGCTCTCCACCGGTACTAAATCCACAAACCTTGTATGGAAGTTGCCTCCTGAAATGCTTGTCTTTCTTCTGCATCAGCATGTCTGACATTACCACGATATGCAACACTCAGCCTCTCATCAGCAGGATTAACTTGAACAATAAAGGACATTTATGGTCAGTGACTTACCGGTACTACAGGTGATAAGGATGAACAAATTTTAAAAGTTTGCCCCAGTACGATGCTGCTGCAAGTACATATGTAGTATCCCTTTGGCGCATCGTGTTTGACGTTGCGCTCCGAATGTCCTGGAAAGCGAGAGGTCAGTGGTTCCCACCCTTCGTGACCCTTGATCCCTGTATACAGGGGTAAGTCCTTGGAGGAGTCCACGGAGGGCCAGGCAGAGATATCACACATATATATACATTATCCCTTGAATAAATGGATCTTTTACTCATGTCTTATCTGACTGGGTACAGGTGAAATCAACATCTTCCATATAACCAAAATACCACCTGCAATGTATACATACCTATACTTTCTAATGTCGATCTGAGTTCTTCACCAAATTTTGCAAGTTTCGCTTTTTCTATTTGATCATCAAACAATATTCCAGTGAAATCCACAGTGTACTTCACCTGGAAAATAAATTAAATCAATGCAAATAAATACAGGAAGTTAAACTAACAGTATTGCTGAAAAATCACTGCAACAAAATCAGATTCTAATGACACAATAAATAAAGGCTATAGAATATAAATGCTGATAACTTTAAATGAATTTTAAGTCACACAATGTTGTAAATACAGGAAGTTGAACTAACAGTATTGCTGAAAAATCACTGCAACAAAATCAGATTCTAATGACACAATAAATAAAGGCTATAGAATATAAATGCTGATAACTTTAAATGAATTTTAAGTCACACAATGTTGTAAATACAGGAAGTTGAACTAACAGTATTGCTGAAAAATCACTGTAACAAAATCGGATTCTAATGACACAATAAATAAAGGCTATAGAAAATAAATGCTGATAACTTTAAATCAATTTTAAGTCATACAGAGGTTAAATTTCCTAGGACAATGAAATGAGGTTACAGGAAACTTGCCCCAGATGAAGGTGCTAGGGTCCATCGCCATGACCTGCTGATCCACAGCCCAGCCTGCTTACCAACTAAGCTAAGAATGCTCCTAATTCATATTTGAGTGTTTGGCACTTTTTACTAAGTTACTTAAGTTCCACAAGATGTCATCAGACTCAAATTTCTTCACATTTTCCAACTTTTATGTATCGTTCTGGCATGAGGTGCCAATAAGCGAATTTCTTATCATCAATACATACCTTTGCTTCTGCTAGATCTGAAATTTCTTGATAGGGTAACTGTACTCTATAGACCTCTGTTGTTTTCCACCACAAAGGAAACCCGATGATGACGCATACAAAACCAACTCCAAAGGCCGCATAACTCTGGATAGCTTTTGCTATATTAGAAGATAGATAACAAAAGCATTACTACATCTATAAATCAGAATTATAATATCTATAAATATATGGGCTGAAGATGAAATGGATAGGGGGTAAAGGTGGGGGGATAGATAAGAGGGGTGGAATTGATGAAATATAATAATTATTAAATAAGATCAGAAATGCTATAAATATTATAGACATAATCCCTTTACCAGCATATATACAATGGCATAGTTATCTGTCTGTTATTGTAATGGCATGGTCTGTCTAACTACCGAAAGGGGCTGGCGAGGCTGAAATTACTGAAGGGACCTGGAGGGGGCCGAGATTTACTGAATGGGGTTGATGATTGAATGAAAGGGGCTGGCAGGCAGCTAGTCCTGCAAGCAAGCCGCTGTGGCTGCCACCAACAGCGTCTTGCTTCCAAGTAAACTCCGCTTATTAGCAGAGCAAAGTGACGACAAGACCTGGGACGTCTTGCATCGCTTAAATCTACACCTTGAATAACGCTGTCTTACCAATATAACTTGCAGCAAAAGGTATTAGTGTTTATGTTTGGTAGAATTGTTGTCAGGTGTTTTGGAGCAAGTGAAACAACAACTTTGCACCAGTAACAACTGAAAACAAACCAAGCTCTGCCCTGTTTGCAGTTGCACTTCCTGCCGAGAAGTGGTGCACACTAACATATACACACAAATTGTGTGCTCACTGTAACTGAAACATGCATCACTAGCTTGCAGGAGGGTCCGTCTATTCTGAGGGATGGGAATACATGCATCGTGAATGCCCACACATCAGTGAGAGCAGGGATACAGTGGCAGAGGTCCCATGAGTCCTCCCCCGCCCCCTATTCTTAAACATCCCTATAATGTCCCATGGATGTAGACTCCCCTCTCCTGTTTGTACCATGTTGTACTGCATGGACACCCTACTAGCAATTCTTTATTTGTCGCGGCTAGACGGCAGTACAGGTCTCATTTACTTTTTAATGAAATAAATAAATTACTTAGAAATCGGACTTAGGCATTTACGGGGCCCGTCAAGCGCGCTAAAGGTGCGATATTGGGGGTTGAAGCTGGTGCCTGTCGCTCAGTTCGAGCGGGAGTTGGACACCTTGTGTGTTTAGTATGCGTTGTGGGGCCCCCTAGCCCCCTCCCCTAGCCTCCCCCCTCCACTGATTTACTGTGCCTGTGTGATCTGCGGTCTTAGATATCGGACTTAGGCAGTTATGGGGCCCGTCAAGCGCGGTAAAGGTGCGATATTGGGATTTGAAGCGTGTGCCTGTCGCTCAGTTTGAGCGGGAGTTGGACGCCTTGTGTCTTAAGTATACGTTGTGGGGCCCCCTACCCCCCCCCCCCCCCCCCCCGGCCTCCCCCCTCCACTGATTTACTGTGCCTGTGGCGGCGTGAAACTCAAAAGTAAATTGTTTGTCCGGGCACCGGTTCAGTTCATAAAAGCAATGTAGTGAAACAAAGCGATATTTGCAGTAATTTCAACTCCAACATTTGCCCTTCTGGTATGGTAGGTATGGATGCCTGAACAATCACTAAGTGCCTCGCACGACACGTTTGATCGGTTACTGACCAGTGCCTTCGGTTTCCTCTTCTTTAGCCGCCATGATGGTCAACAAGGTATCACACAACTAAATGCTTCACTCACAAGCCAATGCGATCTCCCGGGGCCCTCTGCTGGCAGAGTGAAGCCAATGTCGAGGACCTCCGCCGTCGACCGACGCACTGAAAAGAGTTCGCTGTGACACCGAACTCTTTTCATTCGCTGCGGGCATATCCACTAAATAATTAATTTAAAATCTAATTTGAAAATACTAGCACAATATAAATACATATAATGTCAAATATTGGTAAATAGTCTTATTGTGAGCGGTCTTTTCATTTGCTGCGGGCATATCCACTAAATAATTAATTAAAGTCTAATTTGAAAATACTTGCACAATATATTGTGCAAGTATTTTCAAATTAGACTTTAATTAATAAAATTAATTATATATATATATATATATATATATATATATATATAATGTCAAATATTGGTAAATAGTCTTATTGTGAGCGGTCGTCGACCGCAATACGAAACTCTGCCCGGGCCGGTTGGGTAAATCTATGGCTCCGGGCGGCCCGGAGCCATAGCCCGCGAGAACGCGAGACCGCGAGGACGAGAACGCGAGAAGACGAGGGCAAGAACGCGAGATCGCCAGGGCGATAATGCGTCCGCGGTGTCCAATGCGGCCCATTTCACATTGTCTATATAGTTAGTTTAGCTACTATAAATATCGTCTTTTCATATAACGATGTCGCTGTCGGATTGTCGAGAAACAACTTTACTGTGTCAGTATCTGAATTTGGATGCCAATGCCATTTGTTGATTAAAAAAACAAAAACGCAAAAAACACCAATGTCGCGTTCGTGTCGCCATTTACCCATTTCATGCCCCTTTATAAATCTTATACTGATGTATATGCGGCAGCGCATGAACTATTGCCAAATCTATCACTCAATTATTAAGTTAGCATCACCATGGACACTTAATAAAATTCTGCCTATATTAAACGGAAAACTATGAAAATTGAACTAATAGATAAGTGAGGGTCGATAAGAAGGTGACCATGATCCCGGGGGGGGGGGGGGGCGCCCTACATATATAGGCCTATATATGTGCAAATGACCCCTTCCGCCGTCTTTCATCTCTCAATCTCCGGGGACCAGAAATCTGCAATTTCTCTCGATGTGCCAATCTGCTGATACGATCTGTAGCTTTGTAGTTTTTGAATATAGATTCCAGTTGATATTGAAAGTGTTCAAATAAACTTGTAGCTTTTGACCACATCTTCCATATCGAAAGTGCTATATAGCTCAAATAATGACCTCCATTTATTTTGCCATGACTGTCAGTGTCAATATTTGGATGTTTAATAATTCTCTTTCATTGACCACAATATCGCGCACTTTTCTCTCACTTGCGGGGTAATGATACGATTTCGAATGAAATCATGCACGTACGTATTGCTTCCTGGAGCGGCAGGTTTACGGATATATAAGAAAATGGCTTTCCATAGTTGGCTTGCATTTTCAAGCGGCGCTCGTCTTTTGTCGGTCCCATTAGATGGCGCCACTGCAGTGGCTGCTGTTGCAGAAGGGGCTACAAGCGGGCACTCAATCCGTCATCCAAGGCCAAACAAGCATCTTGCTCGGGCGGTGGTGGTGGAGCAGCCAGCAGCAGCGGAGAGATGCAATTCGGCCTCGACCTTCGCTGACTAACGTCAGTCAGAAGACGCAGAAAAGAGCCGGCTACCATGCAATAATCGGACCAGGTCTTCATATGCCTCCATTTTGCGTGAACAAGGGTTTGTGAAGCTGAGCTACTATGGTTTAGGCTGCTATGTACGGCATATATAACTCAGGGAATGGAGCACCGATCGCCATACTTCTGGTGAGAATTGCTTGAGGATAGGAATGCCATCTTATGGCATCTACATTCAAGGAGGCAATTCATCAATCGACATACAAGCTCATACTGTTTACTCAGTTGCTGCATCCAGATCAGT
Source organism: Arenicola marina (assembly GCA_964019135.1). NCBI lineage: Eukaryota > Metazoa > Annelida > Polychaeta > Arenicolidae > Arenicola > Arenicola marina. The sequence goes on along the minus strand of OZ025258.1, from coordinate 19,788,517 downwards.
ATGCAGATGTCCACTGGAACAGTGATTTTTCATTTTGCCACGAATGATTGTATCTGCCGTGATTACAAGAAGTGACATCAATTAAGTAATCCATATTACATCAAATCATGGATACCAGGTTTGTTAATCAAGAACTTTAGACATATTATTATCTTATTGGTATAAGTTTAACCAATCAATATGCATGAGATTCTTAATCCTTTTGTTTTATCAGTATTTATTTATATTAAATCTCGATTTTCAGTAGAACTATTATGTATTAAAACATATTTAAATTATTTATTAATTATTTTAATTAGTTCTAAGTATAAATATACTTCTGATCTATAATAATGCATATATTTTTATAATGCTGAGGTATTATAAATTTATGTCATAGGCAATGAAATAAGTTTTTACAAATAAGAGAACTTATAACTTATAACAAATTACTTAATTATCATTTGAAAAACAGGTTATCAGTAAATGAAATCTAATAATTATAATGGTAAAAAGAAATATTAAAGTGTATATCTGAACAGTAAACTATGAATCAAGAAGGTATTCCAGTTCTATATGGGATAAAGCTCAATAAATCCTTTCTACTGAAATAATATGAATTTTGTACAACAACAAAAATATTTGTCAGTTATTATGTTACAGTTAGCCTTCTGTATCATCTCAATGAAAGTAACACATTGCATATTATTTCAAACAAAATTGAGTAAAATAATGCTTATTATAGTGTTGTATGTTAGTGAAACCTGATATATTTATGTCTTCGCTTTAATCTAAATGAAACTGCTATGGGTCCCATGCATGATGCACACTGTACAGCCTGCTGGAGCTGGTGAAGACTGGAAGTCCCCACCACTTACTTTGCCACCTCAAAGACCACGAGGATGTGGACCAACATGACCTTGACGACGCCCTTCACGAGGCTGCCTGGCTGGGGAATGCCAACTGTCTGCACATCCTGCTGGCGGCGGGCGGCAACATGTACTCGGTGAACCCGGGCGGTAACAGCCTCCTGGCCGAGGCCGTCATCAGTAACAACCCTCAGGTCGTCCGCACCTTGCTGGAGGCCGGATATGACATCGATCAGGACCCTTCAGGGGCGGCTGTCCGGGCACTCCACCTCGCTGTACTGATGGCCGAAAATGTCGATATTGTTAGAATCCTTTTAAAGGTAATTGCATTAAAGGCGTCCAGGGCGGATCCAGATAATCAGGATAGGGGTGGGGGGGGGGGGCGGTTTCAGGGTGGGATCCAATTATGCTGAATAAGGGGGGTGGGGCGCTTTCGATTTTCATATGTTTAATTGTATAAATGTCTGCCTTAAAAGGGGGGGCCGGGGCTTGGATCCGCCCCTGGGCGTCGGTGTTTTTCTTACATTCTGACGTACTTCTCTGTTGTCATTGATGATGGTAGTGCTCGCGTTTACTCCGCTTAATGTGTGCTACTATTTTGCAACAAGAATTTTTCAACTATTCTTCAACAAGATAATTTTTTCAACATCTGTTAGCTCTATATCATACGCCACAAAAGTGGTCTAATTCATCGACACATTCATCCGCCGCTCTATCTAAGATTAATCATCTTATACCCTCCCAGTTTTAACTGATCTCTGTTATTGGAGAGTATGGATCTATGAATAGTTGGGATAAAACCCAATTGATAGTTTGGTGTATAACAAATGCTCAAGGCTGTCCCTTGGGCGTTTACCCCCATTTTCAAATCTGAGATACATGGTTCAAGTTGTTTCGGTTGGAAAGATATAAGCTTACTGTTTAAGAGATCAATAAAGATTCGATAGGTCAAAATATTGTGTTTTGTAAACTGTGAACCTCACTTAAAGGTTTCCGGGAACGCCCATGAAGATAGCGATAATTTAATACCGGAACTGCCTCTCGCCTTTCAGGCAGGTGCTAACGTTGAGTCACGTGACGCGGATGGCGACACGCCCTTGACGGCGGGCTGCCACAAGGTCAGAGAAGACATCGTCCGCCAGTTAATAGATGCCGGAAGTGACGTCAACGCACATGGTTTGGAGGGATGGACCGCGCTGCAGCGAGCCGTGGACAAAGGAAGCTCCTCCGTAGTAAAATTGCTGTTGAATCGGGGTGCACAGGCGGATGCTAAGAATGAAAACGGAGATACCGCCATGCATATTGCATGCGAAAAAGGTTCGTACATTTGATATTTATTTATATGCCGCATCTGTATAAAATCCCAAACATGTATTTGGAGAACTCGTTGCATGTAGCCTGGCGAATATTCCGTCAGGTCCCTCTGTGACACGGCACTCTTTAATTTCAGGTGAAGTGACAATCCTCGAAGAGCTGTTGAAGCACGTGGACAACGTCTCCATTGCAGCCGCGCAACGTAACAAGGTGGGCAGAACGTGGCTCCATCTGGCGGCTCTGAGCGGCAACACCGCCGTATTCACTCTTCTGACTGAATCGGGGGTTGAATCAGGTAGGAATCTTTCCCCTTTCTGTTATGTAAACCAAAAGGCAAATTTGCAGATCCATCTCCGCAGCCTCGTACCTAAGATTGCATACTCGGTCTGTCATGGAGCCGACGTGATGTCTCGTTGTTGTTGTTGTTTACTGACAGGTGGCCCTCAGGAATGTGGGTCTCCTGATCAAGTCACTAAACGTTTCTAAATGTATTATGTGTTACACACTGTATACATGTACTTGATCTAATAAATGACACTGATTCTGATTGTGATTCTGACAGCCGAGGGTCGAGATCTCTACGGCAACACGCCGCTGATCAACGCGTGCTTCATGAAGCACGAGAGCCTGGCGTCGGCTCTGCTGGTGAAGGCAGCGAGCGGTATGGACGTGGCGGTCAACACACGGGGCGAGCTGGGTCGCACGGCGCTGCACTGGGCTACCCTCAACAGCCTCTCCGCGCTGGTCCTCAGTCTGGTCCACGACTACGGCGGCTTGCTGGACGTGGCCGACGAGGAAGGGGACAGCGCTCTCCACCTGGCGGCCAAGACCCAGCAGTGGGACCTGCTGGCGGCCCTGGTGGACGCCGGGTCCGACGTGAACCAGGCGGGAGAGCTCGGGCGGACGCCGCTGCACTGGGCCACCGTCGTCAACCACACCGACTCCATCCGCCGCCTGCTGGCGGCCGGGAGAATCGACGTGGACGTGCGGGACGCGGAAGGGAGGACGGCGCTGGTGCTGGCCGCCTTACAGCACCACTACGAGGCGATGGAGGTCCTCTTGGAAGCAGGCGCCGACGTGAACGTAGCGGCGCGCGACGGACGCACGGCGCTGCACTGGGTCTGCGAGGACGGACGCGTGGCCATGCTGCAGCGACTCATGCCGACCGTTAGCGATGTCAATGTCCAGGACGCCAGCGGTGACAGCGCCCTGCTGCTTTCGTCTCGTAACCAGCGTCAGGACTGCGTCCAGGCCTTGTTGGCTGCTCCGGGGGTGGACCTCACGCAGGCAGACCGGGTCGCCGCGTGCAGCAGCTTGCACTACCTGGCCATGTATGGCCTAACCGACTGCGTGACTCAGCTGCTCGCCAAGGACGGCGCCAAGGTCGTCAGCATCTGTGGAGCCCGTGACAAGGAGGAGAATACTCCACTGCTATTGGCGGCGGAACGCGGACACTCGGACGTCACGCGCGCCCTGGTCGCTGTGGGCAACGAGCTGTGTCAAGTGAACGCCAGAGGTAAATCCCGAAGGACCGCGCTCTACTTTAGCGCCAGACAGGGACTTCTGGATTCGGTGCGGATTTTGCTGGCGGCGGGAGCGCGCTGCGATGTGGCCGGTACCGAGCCCTCGCCCTTGATCCAGGCGGCCAGATGTGGCCACCAAGACGTGGTGCGGGAGCTGCTTGACAACGGCGCCGACGTTAACGCCAGGGACGGGGACCAGAGGACGGCGCTGATATGGGCGGCCCAGGGGGGACACGCCGGGTGCGTCTCCCTTGTTCTGAAGCACGGCGCCAACGCCAAACTCAAGGATGATACGGGTATGCGAGCCGTTCGTTGGTAGTTCGTTGGTTGCGTATTCAGGACTACAGCCACAACACCAGGGCTAGATCGTGCGTATTTTAATGTGTGTCGTAAATGTCCAATCACTGGCCATCGAAATTCCTGTATGATGGGAATTAGTACGTTTTCGACGCGGATGCAAATATGACACGAGAAAATGTGAGCAATCTAGTTAAAATGATACATTATGGACTTGAAAATAATGTCAATATAAGGAACGACGGTCATTATAATATGTGGATAATATGTGCACTTCTGTCATTCCTCGTCTAGATGACACGGCGCTGACGGTGGCCGGTTGGCACGGGTGCGATGACGTCATTACGCTGCTGCTGCCGCACTCTGAGGTGGACCACCAAGAGAGGGACGAGGGTATGAGCGCACTCCACCTGGCCGTCGCCAAGAGCCACGCCGACTGCGTGTCGGCGCTGCTGGCCGCCGGCGCGGACGTCAACGTCCTGGATTACCGTGGCAACACGGCGCTGTTGTCGGCAGCCATGCTGACGTCAGACAGCCGCGTCCTGTCGCTGGTCCTCCGCTGCGGCCAGTCGTATGACGTCAACGCGGTGGGCGACAAGGGCCGGGCGGCCATCCACTGGGCTGTCGGGGATCCGGACAGCGTCCGAGAGCTGCTCCTGTACGAGCCGGATATCGACCTGCTGGATTCTAACGGCGCCTCGCCTTTACTCCTGGCTATCGCCCATGGCAAGCCGGAGTCGGCCAAGTACCTCATCCAAGCGGGATGTGACATCAACAGGGTACGGGAGTTGGGAGTCGCTGGATGAATTGCTCAGAGGAAGTCACGTTGTTTGTAACATTACTCCATCTCCCATATGGATCATCCTCATGTTTTTATATTGACATTAATCGTCATAGGAGTAATTTCATCGTTAAACTAGATATATTTAGATGAACAAAAGTAACTGGTGATGTTAATAATCATAATAACTAACTAGCAATAATGCGACATTTCCAGGTGCATCAGGACGGTCGCAGCCCTCTGCACCATGCTGCCATCTATGGAGATTGGCAGACAACAGCGCTGCTGCTAGAGAAAGGAGTCGACCCTGACCTTCCCATGGTGGATGAGCGGCGTCCGCTCGTACTGGCCGCTATTGAAGGTCACCGCGAGGTTGTCCAGTGCCTTGTGCGCGGCGGAAGTGACGTCAACTTCGTCTATTTCGATTCCTTCACCGCTCTGTCGGTTGCCGCTTCCAACCGACATTACGCCGTGATGGACGTGCTCTTGGAAGGTGGCGCCAAACCCGACCTGATTGGCAGACACAAGCACCGCCCCTTGATGAACAGTATCTTGAACGACGACGTGGAAGGCGTGATCAGGTTGCTGAGGGCCGGAGCCAGTCTTGACGAGGGCTTGGAGGATAACAAACACCCTTTCCAAGTGGCCGCCGTGAAGAATCATCGCCAGATAATGAAGCTGCTTCTCTCACTGGAGTGCGACACCAATGCCCTGAAGAAGATTATCAAGGAGGGTGCGGTAGCCTACTTTGTGGAGGACGAGAGTATCTTACGGCTGCTTCAAATGGCGTCCAAGAATCCACGAAGCCTCCAGATGTTGTGTCGCAATCAGGTCCTCGGCTGCTTACACGTACCCCACGCGTCCAACACTGAACGGCTGCCCGTACCGCGTATGATCAAAGATTACCTGAGCATGCGCGAACTGGACAAGGAAGAGGCGGTGTTCAGGAGAAGGTCAAGGTTATATAGCGGCGATGATCAAGGTCATTTGTACTGTGATGGTGGTATCACTACATAGTTATCGATGTTTTGGTGACGTGCCAAATAAATCTGAGGCAGGGTGCATGTTTTCAGATACAAGGATGGTGCTCTTATAAATACTCATAAAGTCTTGGAAACATATTCAGGACTTGTAAGAAGGAAAGAACTGCGTTCAGAACCCTGTGGCTAATTGATTTACCGCGAATCGTATATGTCGTGTGCCTATACGCTTACACTTTTTTACTGTATAAACTAAATATACATCCGTTAACTTTAGACAGTTATTTGAGAGTTGTAATGGAGACGTGTTGTGCAATGTATCTGTTCGATGTGGCAATGTAACCGATTATTGGTAATGTTAAGAAGGAAAGTGTTTTACTTTGTGGATATAATTTGCACCCAAGTTAAATTGTTCGCTGTGATACCAATCAATTTATACGTACAAATATACACATTGGTAATATACATCCATGCTAAATTATTAATGGCTGAGTTTAAGGGTAGCAAGAAACATCTGTAATACTCCCTTTACTGTACCAAAGTACAATCATCTAGTCTGAACAATATGAATATAATTTAACCTTGTATGAAGGGCACGGTTTTGCTTTTTATCTCTTAATTTATTTATTATTTGGCGTTATTTATATTTTTTTTAATATTTACAGATTATCGTTTGATTGGCAGTAATTATTTTTGCTTTGTTCAATGGTGTTTTAGATTAAAGTTGTTCACCGAATCGGTATGCCTTGATTTGTGATCAGATAAAAAAAACATCGCAACGAGCTCATCCGCAACTTATCCAGCTAATGAGTCTTGGGATCTTCGGACTCCTAATGTCCAAAGTAAGTTTTTTTCGACACGGATATTTTTTAAATCGACAACGCGACATTGGGGCTGCCCTAAAGTCGACATAAGACTTAGCGACACAATAATATAATATAATCGTGAGGCCTTAGTAATCTTTTGGTACTGAAAGCAACTTTGCAAAACACTACAAGTCTTTGAGAACAACGGGTTTAAAGAAATAAATTTGCAATCATATCCACAGTAAATTTAAGCGCCGCACCATTTTGCCATAGAGCGTGACGTCATGGATGATCATACATGTGGGGCCCACGGGCGGTGGAATTTAGGTTTATCTCGCTTGTCCTGGGGAAAGCGGAAACGCGTGAAAAGATATACCGTGGCCTCGCTTCGCGCTGGAATTGTTATAATTCCAAACCGCACAGTACACAATCTCTTCTAGATATTAGGCCCGAGAACCGCTTTCGCTTTAGCAACTAACAATTCTACAGAATAGGAGTGATTAGACTATAAACTGCGGGTTTCTATAGTGTTGTATATGAGCGAAGTTAGGCAAACATCGTACGTTTCGCTATTTCCGGTTTGGGTCTCGCTCTCTGATTGGCTAGCGCCAGCCACGCCCACCAAGAGGGTTGCGCCCTGGAAAGCTGCGCTTTTTTCGACAGGCGGTCACTTCAAAAATTTATTGCGACCAACTGGGGCGTCACAAAAATCTGCGCTTTGGAGGGTTGACGCATGGACAGCAAATGAACGCTTGTGTCAGCTAAAAGGGCTAATCGTTTTATTTGCTTTAAGCGACATAGACCTCCTCTTAAAATAGACATGCGATATAGACTTTCTTAAAATAGACATGCGATATAGACTTTCTTAAAATAGACATGTGATATAGACTATCTTAAAATAGACATGCGATACAGACTTTCTTAAAATCCACAAGCGATATGGACTTCTTAAAATCCACTTGCGACATGGCTACCCCCCCCCCCCTCAGGGGCCCTAAATCATCTTAACCTTAACATCTCGTACCTCAGTATCACCGGAATAAACCTAGTATCCAAATGCGGCAATGACCTCGAGAGGCTGATGGAAGTTTAGGAGAGCTTCGATGGGTAAAAGATAAACCATAGAAACAAACAACATGTAAACATCTTTATTTAGTCCCAAAGTGTCTTATTTACATTTGTACACCTGGAATATACCGCAAGAAGAATTTGTACAGCGCCTTCATATACAAATTATTACTATACACTCTTATTATACTTTTAACACAGCTAAGCTTAACAGGAAACCACGCAATTGTTAACTTATTGGACTGCTAGCCGCACAGGACGTCCTTTGTGGTCCATAGACTAAGCAGAAAATCTCAATGCAAAATTCAGATTCTGCACAAGTATAGTCTATGTATCACTTGTGGCTCCCGCACAAAACACAATATTTGGTGTGCTGGTTAACTGTTTCATGTTTATCTGAACAATATGGCGATATCCTGCCCCTAAGCCGGTATTGTTAACAGCACCAGTGATGTATTTCAAAGTGTTGTTATGTTGAACATAATTATCAACGTCCCCATGCCGCTTTAAACGAGTCATTAAAATGATTGGTACATTTATACATAATGTAGATGTCAAGGTTCCCTGCTCAGTGTCACAGTTTATAGGTTTGTAAGACTACACAGTCACGTCGTGTGCCGTAAGCATGACGTCACAGGCGGGAGGCAACCGACAACCAGAAGTATTGAACAAAATAGAGGCCAAAACACTGAAGACTACAAAACCTTAATATTCACCATTTTAAAAAGTATATTTTGGTACTGTTAATCTAATGTTTTACAGCTTACGAGGTTCAACTCTGGACATGTGCTTCAGCAAACTGTATTGCACAGAACCAAGCGAATATTGGGTGAAAGACATGTTGCACTACCTTTAAACCCATTTAGCACCCTCTAAAGCAAAAAAACAAGAAAAGTAAGGCTTGACATAGTTCGTCACATGACTGTGGATCGAAGATATGTACAGAATAGTAGCATCTTATTTAAATAGGCATGTTTATTTCACCAGACACTTTCAGTAATTTCTTATAAAACCTTTACTTGATCACTTGTATTTCATCACTCCTCCTTATAAGTGGAAAAGAAATGGGCCTCGCTACAATTTTGAGCGCGCACTGGAACAAGGTCACATGCACGGATGGCAAAGAACAGGTCACGACTGACAATATACCTGCATAAGTTAGTGTATTATAGGCGATAAGGAAAGTTTGGCAGCTTTACAAGCCATGCAAGTATGGTATTGTCCTTGGTAATTTTATCGCTTTTCAGTCGAGGATATTCTGTCAAGAGCGCAGAGATTAGGAAGGGAGGGTGCGCGGTACGGTTATCGCCAATCATTGGCTGTACTTCCGTTCAATATATCAAACATAACATCGTACACGCTCCAGAATATTATAATCATATAATAAATTACTGAAATCTTGCACCAACAAAGTTTTTAAAAACAGTCCAACAGATAAAGATTTGGAATAGTAACGTTCATTTTCAGCAACCGTACGGATCTACGGATAAGACTCGTTCAATAGGGATTCATACACTAACAACATTGGTAAGGTGTTTACAGGGGAGCAACATATGTTCAACATAGCCATGGGCATGGGCGATAATTGAGGATTGCTGTGTCGCGAACACGTGTCACTGAGCTAGTGCAAGGCGTACATGATTAACAAAATGATACAGACAGCCACCACCACACCCAGGATTATGGCGTCCCGCCGTTTCCGGATGTTAACCTTCTGGATCAACGTGTTAATCAGTGGAAATCGGTCTGAAATAGTTGTCAAGGACACTTATTGCTACTCAACATGGTTGAATATTTCTTTGATAAGTGTTCAACGTTAAGTGGTCGACATATTTGATTGGAGATTTTTTTCTCATCCGTTTGGAGGAATATAATGTAAATAAAGTAAAATGTATGGCTTATATACGGGTTCCCAACAATTACGCAATCTCACGCTACAAATATGATTTTGTTTCCATGCTATCTATGATACACAAGACCCTCGGACCCTTCGTTATTGGCCATTTTGAGAAAACAACATTTAATATATGTTATTTGCGAAAAGGATACTTGAAAGTGCATTCACTTTCTGTGATATCATCGCCAGAGCGCCCTTTTGTGAGTACATATTTTCTTTTGTAGCCATGGCGATACTGAAGCACAGAACCAGAAAACAATAGTTAAATCAAGCATATAACACAAACAGTAAATACGGTAAATTCATTACACATACATTTAGATGTCAGACAAAATAACTATTGAGGAAACTACTTTATAAATATACTATACCTCTTTATATGTACATAAATACGATAACTTAATATCATAATCTCTATTTGTTGTAGTATGGGCCGAAGGCCAGCAGTACGGAATAAACCTTTATACACCGTAACAATAATCACCTTATCTGTTCATCCACCAGTCTTTCAGAACTGCAAAAGAACAGAGCATAATATATGTATATGAATCATTGTTTCAACATCCGCGTTTACGTATATCTATTTATTTATATTGAGTAAACTGACCACTTTTGGTCCACTTAATAAAAATTATGATAAAACCACTTTAATATTACTGGTTTATAATTTATAATTTAACAGCGATCCTGTGCAATAACAGCGACAGTGTCAAGGAAAGCTGACAAACAATATTTATTGGTAATTTACTGTTAGTTTACAGTGGAGTCTATGCGGTAGGCGTCCCTGCTACTCACTTCCTTAAATGTTCGTTTTCCTTTAGATATAGATCCGACTTGCTGGAGTTCTTGTAGCTACTGAAGAGAAGTCACAAAGTTCAGCCACTGAACGAACAATAACAAATCTTATATAATATGTGGGTATTTGTTTATAGTCCATGTTATGGGCTATTTCCAGGAACGTAGAGCCTGCTCTCCCACTTGATAAAACTTGAAATCACTCTCAATTTAGTTTGCTTGGTACTGGTTTCTTCTGCAGATGATAAGATGTAATATGACATCTAATGGCCCGTAGATCAAGACACTCACTCGATGTCCCGGCGGACAGACCCCAGGAGGTCTTCCCGCTCCTTCACAGCCAGGATGTTGGAGCGTGTCTTCTGAAACTCGTGTGAGTAATCCTGTAGGATGTCTCGGTGCCGTTGTAACGTATGCAATAGGGCGGCGTTCTGCGAGTTCACACTCAAGTTTTGTGTGTAATCGGACATCTGGTCATTGATTTCTGTCAGCTGCAAAGAAAACATCCCTTTCGTTTATGTCTTCACGCTACAAAGTGTCGATGTGCGACTCAAATTTTAAACTAACGCACAAACATACTGTCGGGATCATCAGGGCATCTAACTAATCACCTTTATCAACATGAATTCAACTAAAATATAAAACGAAAATTAAATGAAAAACGTTTTGAAAAGGGACAGGAATTTCTTTATAACCAAGACAGATACAGATAAGAAAGGGTAGAAAATAACATAGCTATTGGTTGAGGAGGGTCCCACTGTGACTACAACATTCACTAGCATGGGAACCGTTACTGAGGTCATTGACACCAAATATGAATGTTTGCATCAATCTTCTTACCTTTGCCAGAAGCTGCTCAATTTCCATCGCCATGGTTTCAAACATGTGATCGCTACTGGACTTGTTCAACAAGGGGGATGTATCACTACAATAAGCAGAACACCCAGTTAATAACAAAATTGTATATGTCGCTGTTTATGATCTGCTATCGCAACTGACACCATTTTACTATTTGCCACGTGGGTTATGTCAATACACTGAGAGTAACAAATATCATCAATATATCGTGAATATTAATATAGTGCAACTATCCACATTTACAGTAACGTAAAAAAGAAATGGCAACAACTTAAATAGAATAAAAATAGAAAAGATCAGATATAAAAACGTTTCACTGTGGCTATACTCTTGTATCCAGGCGAAAAGCCATATAACGTTTAACCTATGGATGGTTTACCCAATTCAAAAATTAAAAAAAGAAATTGGTGCACTTAAATGGGTAATGACCTCTGGAAGTAGCTTCCCACCGTGTAATTTAAATTTATATATGAATAAAGCTGTGAGACAAAAACAGTTAAAGGGAGAGGTAAAAGCAACTTATAGAAGGTAGCAATGAAAGAATGAAGCCTAAACGAATTTCTCTTAAGAGAACCTAAAATCTGGCTTTGTACTACACCTTCCTAAGATACCTTAAATTATCACATTAAGCTCATCAGACTTAAACTACCTGTAAGTGTTTCGACAATGTAATGGTGACAGTATTAGTCATACAATGTCTCACCATTCACACTAGCATTGAGACTTATATTAAACCAAATAATGACCACATTACAGCTATAGTTTATATGCCAGCACTGACTACAAGGACTTGACAGTGCCAAAAAAACTCACGAGAGAAGGAGATTAAGGATAGTAAATGTCATACTCCTAAATGCCAACTCCAGAATCAGAGTTGGTTATGTTGCTTTGAAACTCAGTTTGCAATCTATTGCACCTCAAGCAATACTAGAAACCAATGATATCTTGCAATATCAATTGCATAACATGAACAAGGGCAAATACCTTGTAAATAATAATACTGAATGGTGATTATGATAGTAGGGACAGGATAAACCAAAAGGCACTTAAATATGAAAAGGCATACAAATTACAGAAACAAATTATATATAAAGACAAGGAACAATAAAGAAAGGTCTTGAAAAGCTAAGCTGTTACAACCTCTTCACTTAATAAAGCAATAGCTCCAACAACAAGAAATGGTTTGGAAATGCAACAAATAATACTCCAACATTATGTGTATTACCTCTTTCCATCACTAGCACTGACATCAAGAAGAAATAGAGAGAACTTTAGTATATGCAGCTGGTCTGTGAGTGTGAATGTTTAAAACACCTGTACTCAAGGCAAATGACAGTTTTATCTTCCAATTCTAAGATGAATATCACACTTTGGAGAAGACCAAGTTTCATGTAATAAAGTACAGAATTTATGAATAACCTGATAATGTTAATGTCAAATCAAAAGTGAACAGTAGAAAGAAAAAAACTCTGAAATTGAGAACATGTAAAGTAAAGTTTCTAAGAGAAGGTACTTTACTGTGCTATATTCTTTAATCGAATTGTCAGTGGGAGAAAAATATTTGCAAGGACAGGTTTCCAGGTGCATACCCTGGTAAATTGTTCTTGAAGTTAATGATTGTGTATGCAAATGTCAGCTTTGTCTACATGGACTACAACACGATGATTATCTTTTACCTGTTTTGATCAGCATTTCTAAATGAGCTGATATTCGTCCCAAGTTTGCTGAATGACACCAACTTGAGGTCAATTTCATTTTCAAGCTGCCTTGCATGTTTACGAAGATCTGAAAAAGAGAAAAATAACATGTGGTCAAATCTTTGGTCTCCTGGACATAAAATATATATATAGTAGTGTTGACAGCCATGGTGCAGAATAGATAGATACCAGCTATTGAAAAGTTTAAAACTTATTAAAACTTATTACTTACCAATATTTGTATACAAATGTTATCAAATACATATGCCTGTCATTTTGTTGCATCTTGTTGCAACATAAGAGTTGTATATCAATTGATATATCAGCCTACTTGAAGCGTTCTTCATAGAAATTAAATATGAAGTTTTGTCTGCTGTCATGTAACTTTGCACACATGAAGGCTAAATATGGTGGCTAAGACACCTCTCAGGACAATCACTGTTACTAAAATAAATAGTTTAAGAGCCATCTCTAACATACAATGACCTGTCTTCAAATGTGAACACAATTGGACATATATTAAATATTTCTGTGCATATATTGTCCAAAAGTCCAAAACAGAAAAAATATCTCGTAGGCTGCAAGGTGGAGCCACTTATTGGATTTTATATTCTCTGGGTAAACACAGAAGCTAGAACATCTAAGTGGAGTGTAACTTGCACATTATCAATTATGCATTTGAATAAGCATCATATTTTCCGGTTATCTCTTTTTCCTGCAGATAGAACACAGCTATATCTAATATTACTGGCCATAAATACAATTACTATATCTTTATCTACTCATGCTACACCAAGATTATAGATGCCATCCATATGCAACCAGTTTGGCTTTGGTATATTCTGAGCCTGAAAATAAGACTTTACTGGAGACAATTGGCAATGGGACAACAAGTAACATCTGAACTCATCACACTTGGAAGAAGCTTGGAACCAGCATACCTGTAGGAAATAATTCTAGGCCAGTTCCACTGTGGTGGAGCCGCCTTAAGGTATAAGTTGACGATGATTGAGCCGATCAAGCGTGAAGTGACATTTTTATTTATTTCACTGTGAAAATGTTGATTTATGCAGTCATCTTACCTGAATGAGTGTTAATCTTTGATTTATATCAGGGAAGAAATCTGTTATTTTAAAATAAAGCTGACAAGTGTTTTAGTCAAGATGGAAAAATAGATTTCTTGAACCGAAACTATATATACAGCTTGTCAGACAGTAGCAGATCACTTTTGTCTAAGGATTGATTGACAATGTTTTCTAAGGAGCTGGTGCATGATCTTAGGCTCATTCTTTTCAGAAATGTAAGCTCTTTTTATATGTAGCAAACTTAATCATTCTCCGGCAACAACCTGTCTAAATATGGTCCATGTTGTAGGGTACTGTATTAGGCAGTAACAGATCACTTTAGGCAGTAGCAGATCATGCCATCTTGCAGCCTGTTTTGACAAATACGAAATCAGGTTGTCGACGATTTAATATGGCATATAGTTTGGTAAAATAATTCATAGCTTATTTTGATATTTTCGGAGCAGTAATGCTACTGATAAGGGACACATGATTCATGCCATGCCACCTGGCACTAAAGCTTGTTGGTAAAGCTTGGCGGCAAAGATGTGCATCACTGATCTGCTTCTGCCGAGAAAGCAGCTAATGCAATTTAGATGACAACAGCAATTCTGCTTTATGGAGGGATCTGATTATTTTATGAAGGTTTATGGTATATACAGCTATGAAAAAATTGCCTCAGTTGTGTACAGATGTATTCACTTTGGCAAGAAAAGCCTGTTGAAATGGATGTTGCTGTTTAGCATGAGAACTCACGGAGCAGAGAACTTGCTACCGGAAGTGCATTTAAGGTAAAAAAGAGTGTAAACATTGGTAGAACCTCACGATTTGGACTTATTTCATGTCAGTGGGTAATTATCTTTGAAATAAATTCAAATTTATTACACTTAAGGCAAAGTGGGCTCATCTCAACCCCTTAAGACAAAAAAGCATCTATTTCCTTCAATAATGTGAAATTAACTTATTTTTTCTTCAAACAGTATCCAGTGGTATTCCAATAATATGTTTCAATAGAAAAAATGAAAACATCTACAGTATATGGGGAGTGCTCATTTTTTGAAAGGCAGTGGAGGGCATGGTTGAACCTTGATCCCCGTGGTCTTCACCTCGACCCCCTGGGATAGGTGGTTGACTGAATCTGCGCATCATGATTGTTAGTGTGTGAAAGCAAAAATATTAATTCACATAACTGCTTTTACTGTGCAATGATAGATAAAACAGTCCCGTGAAACTATATTTATTAGTCTTATTGCATGGCAGTCATAACGCAAATATCGAATACTTCATAGGCATCACGCTAAAGAAACGCCATTTAGAACGGATGCGTTACAATGCCAAAATAAATCCTTTATATTACAACATAAAAAATGATGTATTTCATAACATATATGGTTAGAAAATTATGTTAAATTAAAGAGGTGATCGATGTTAGACCACGGTCGTGAAAAAGGTGGGGTAACCTCGATCTCTCTCAAGGTCAAGGTTGATCTGGGGAAGAACTGTCATGTCACACCTGTTGTAAACATCGTCTGCTGTCACTCTTTATTATAAAATAAGTTCTCATACTCAGTGCTAATAAGGCATACTGCTTGTTTTTGAAACTCATGTGTCTTAACTTTTGAGATAAGCTGCTTATGCACCTGTTAACGTTGGGTTGCAAGACTTATTTAATTTAAATTTGATAAAAAAATTACATGCCTATTATCCAGCGTCTCTGTCTAGTTATCAGGGGTATCCCTGTAGTATTTCTGGTCCCAGGCCCGAATGGACTGCGAAAGTTCTACCCGCAGAGGCGGGTTTCGAACCGGGGACCTTTCGCATCCTGAGCGAACACCATACGCGTTAGGCTAAAGGGAACTTCCCATTTGGCCCGAAGCGCTTGGTGTCTTTCATCCACCGGGCCTGGGCCAAGATATCACACTCCACCCTTTCCCCAATCGCCTGCGACCTCGCAGTGACCGCCACCATGCGCCACGCCGTCAAACCGGACGCTGGCCATATCCTGTGGCTCCGGGTGGTTCCGACAACCCAGGCTCGTCTCCATCGGCACCAAATGTAGTATTTCTGGTCCCAGGCCCGAATGGACTGCGAAAGTTCTACCCGCAGAGGCAGGTTTCGAACCGGAGACCTTTCGCATCCCGAGCGAACACCTTACGCGTTAGGCCAAAGGGAACTTCCCATTTGGCCCGAGGCGCTTGGTGTCTTTTATCCACCGGGCCTGGGCCGAGATATCACATCCCTAAGATCGTGATCGAAAACCAATTTGGCAAAAAAAATTCAATTGGTGATGTCATTAACAAAAATAGCATGTGGGGATCGAGGTTACCCAAGGATCGAGATTAGCCTACTTTGCCTTAGTAGCTTTTAATGGAAACGATTTGATGGTGAACAGCGAAGTGATCCGCTACTGCCTGTGATCAGTTACTACCCAACAAGCTGCACGATGAGTTCAGATGTTACTCATTATTTCATTGCCAACTGCTTACATCTGGAAGTTACGACAGTCTTGTTTTTAGGCTAGTATATTCTTAGATTGTGAATGCTGATTCTACCACAGGTTTTTTTTCGGTCAGTCCCAGGGGAAAACAATGTATTTATGATAGACTAATGCTCCAGAACAAAATGAATGGATATTCTATTTTGATGGCACAACGTATCAAGATTAATGTCTTGAAAGACCCTTTGGACCCGGCTTTAAGTGCCAGTTGTGTGTTGTGTGCCACTTTTCGGTTTATAATTGTAAGCTTGTGAGTGTAAACAAAGCCTAGTTGCCCTCATTATCGCCCAACTTGTATTTAATTGTATTGCTTTGTGGAACTTATTATTGATACAAGTAAAGTGACACAACAGAAAATTGCAAGATATTGTAAATAAGTCGCTGTGACGCCAATAGTATTGGAGCTTTACAAGTTCCGATCTCTAACCTTCCCACTGATTTCCTAAATCCAACATTTTCGCTGGACTCATGACGTCAGTTTCTACACGTCTACTCCTGTCACGTGACTTGGCTGTTTTCTTAGCCTCGTCACCAAACGAAACGTTTGATTTTGTTTTTCGGGTGATATTCACATAGTACTTCATGTTAGATAGGTAAAACTTAATTTTTCTCTTCTGCTGGTTAAAAGAAATGAAGACAAGATTACAGTTTTTAGTTCAATGTTTAAAACGTTCTGTTCGAGACTATAAAATTCGGTGCCGAAGGCGGAATTTTCAAAAGATCAAAGCTGAGAAGTGAACAGCCACAGGCACAGGTGAAGAAGCGACTGATTTCGTCGAAAATGGCTACAGGTCCAAGGAAACCTTTCATTGTTGGAGTAAGCTGGCGTAAACTACAGAATCAACATGACGACAGTGAGGACGTCGAGAACAGTCCCATGACGCGATCCAGGCAGAGGGAAAGCAGCAGAACGCTGCAAAGGTTTCCTTTCGGAGACAGAAAAAGTGTCATCAATCGCACTCTGCGACGGGTGAAGTCGGTTCGTGACGCCTTCGGTTCATTCCGACAGGTACGTTGACAGCTCACCAGCCCGGGGTGGAGGGGCACTACATTACCACAGTGGTGGGTATGTGCCGCCTATGCGAGCATTTGGCTGTTTGGAGAGTGAGAGAAAAGTACCCTATTTTGTGGTCATTTAAGAGGTGAATAAAATAGACACAGTGACAGTCATTTGTGGTTAAAAAAGTGTCTGAAATAGACACTGACATTCATTACAAAGTGTCTGGGAGCCCATTTATAATTATTATTATTTGAATACTTTTGATATCAACTCAACTGTATACAGTATGAGTACTGGATGTGCTCTAGCCCTGGTACACTGGTACATGCCTCTCTTACCACGCCCGTAAACAGAGGCATGTGCCATGTATCAGGGCTAGGTGTGCTCTAGCAATTCATTTCAATGAGCCACTGTGGCTAATCACCTTCAATTTTCTTTGGCCACACATATCGGGTCCATTAACCACATATATGTTGTATTTTCCCCCTCTGCATCACTGCGGTCAACCAGTTTCGTGGAATCGCGTATAGATCGTCAATAAAAAAACAGGCCATTTTTGTTTTGTTTTCGCCAGTGTGGCGACACATATCGGCCAATCTTGCACCACATACAGTTGGCTACCGACATTGGCGATGTGGTGAATGGCTAGAGCGCACCTTGGAGTATAATCAAGAAGTGTAATTTAAAAAAAAAAAATGGTCTCAGATGGGCACATCGTGAGAAATTGTTGATTTCCACTTCAGGATTGAGAGAAAAAAAGGGTTATTTGGGCTGCACATATGTATATACCTAGCCTTGATACATGGTCATGGCTCTCAAACGCGCTGGTACCCAACGTGCGAGAAAGCCATGAACTACAACCCACATGAGACTAGAAATTGGTGGGGGTGTCTGCATTGTGTAGCTATTTGCCATTATCAGTAAATTGCCTACCATCATGGCTCTCTCATGTGTCGGGTACCAGCATGTATGAGCAGCCATATATCAGGGCTAGTATGTACCTAACTGTCTGTATTCACTCTCTGAGCGCTCATCCACACAAAAATGAAGGGAGGGTGAATGATACCCACCACTAAAGTCTCCAAGCCTGAGGGAACCTGATTGGTACCCATTTAGCCTAGAACTGACATTGACAAACTGTCCCTGGGCTGGGGTTTTCCGCCATGCTGAAAATATTTTTTAGAGTGGGTCGTTGCACAGGTACATTAAATCAGTGGAGGCATAGAGGTCCACACCCAACTTGGATATGTTGCATACTCTGTGGCTACACAGAGTCTAGTGTGACTGGACTAATATAGTAGGTGGGCTAGTAATTGTGCAGGTACCAATGATTGCGCAATTGCAGAAATGGATTTTTCGTTATTTTATTCATAGGAAATTTTGTCTAAACTTTTACCAGACAGATGTCTTCATGTGTGACAGCTGCCTTGACATCCATTTTATAAGATTCCAAGCAATCTGCGTAATATTTTAACCATCTTTTGCTTTGTGCGCAATCACTGGTCTGATAACTCTGGGCTCGCGCTAGGATATTTTTTTCATTAGCCAATATTTGTTCGAAGATTTTCTGGTTCCATTTGTTGAAAAAAACATAAATAAAAATATGTTTGTAGTTGAAATTTTATATTCGCCATTTTGGCGAGTGTCCAGGGAGTTCTTATCGCAAAATCCCGAATTTTCTGGCCAAATGGCTATTGGCGAATGGTAACGCGAGCCCAGTAACTATATGCCTGCAATTTAATATAATTTGGGAAATGATAAAAGCATGCAAGTGCTTTTTTTAGACTTACTAAGAAAAATGTGATGTATGCATAGTTAAGTATTAATATCACTTTCGCTTTCATTGGTGGCATTTGACTCCCTTGGCAATAAAAACCATAAATTCAATGTACAATGCACTTTATTCTCTTGCAGAAGATAAAGGTATCGACAAGGCAACGGAAGAGGTTGATAAATGCATCCCCCTTTACAACTCCCAAGAGTAAAGCTGGCAGCAGGGCGTCAACACCAAATTCTGCTGTTAGACGTACAATAACTCCAAATTCTGCTGTGAGACGATCTGCCAGGCTGGCTAAGAAGAACCAAAATGTCTTGATGTACTCTCCATTCTGTATTGATACACCAAGCAAAACACCATCCAAGATCAGAATGGGAATTCATGAGCCCAAAAGGTAAAGAAAACTGGATTATTATGTAGCTATCTTATAATCCTATTTAGCAGTTAACTAATGTTAGCTTGTAAGGTTTTGTCCATTTATATTCCATGGCAAGATTTGGAGAGGAATCAAATGCCATATGTCAGCTTGTGTGAAAAGATTTATCTCTCTACACATCATGCACAAGTTGACATATTTAATATTATCGGTACTTGTTTACTGCAATATTTTGATGGATCCAATTCAGTGCAAAATGGACATTATAGGCTGCATATATACAAGTATTTTATCAGTTTTAATATCTCTTTTTTTTTCTCAGGTTTAACTTTAGCAGTCCAGGGCAGTTGAGAAGAGATTTGGACCTGGTTTCTTCTGGCATTCAAGCTCTATCCAATACTGGAGACAATTTCACAGAATCTATCAACAGGCAACATACTGCGTGAGTTTTTTGTACTGTATTTCTGGTGCTTAACTCTCATCAGGACACCAGCCTTAACCAAATATTTAAATAACCTGATATAATTTGATACCTCATATGCTAGTTACGCCTGTTCTCATCAAATATGTTACATCATTTTGCTGCCTGTAATATCATTTAATGATTCTTTACATTTGAATGCCTGGAAATTGTGCTACCTGTGCAGTGTTATTATTACAACTATGGCTATGGTGCAAGGAAAGAAAGGTTTAAATGAGGCAATACTTATGACAATTGAGTACCAGATGTCTTTTTAACATCTGAAAGTGACTTCAAATTTCGTGGTATAATGAGATGCTGCATGGGTACAATCGGTAAACCTCTGGTTAAATCTTTCTTGTAAAAGCAAAGATTATGTAGCTGAAGACGTCAATTGAAGCTTCAAACTTCTTAAATGTGAAGATGTATTCCTACCTTAATGATGACAGGTCACCCCGATGCGGAATCAGAACTACCCCGAGAGCCACAAAGAGAAGGACATCCATATTCGTGTGAAACAAATCTGGCACATCATCTAGAAGTCTAATAACACTGCACGACAAATGAGGTTTTTGCTCTCTGTTAAGAGTGTCGCTATACTCGATAAAGGTTACTCGGCAGGGCCCCAGTAACAACATCACTTGTTATTGAGAGATTTGAATTTTATTGGGGAATTCGAGTAAGCAGGATTTTCCGACTTCCAAGGTTTCCTTGAACGAATGTCGTCGCTGAAACTTTGGACGATTCGATGATGATCTGCTGCGTTTTATCTGTGACATTTAATCGGTAGTGATCTTTCTGCATACTGTTTACACGGCAATTAGGACCCCCCTTGCCTTTATGCACCAGCAGTTTTGTTGATAATGCGTTGTATGGTGTGTATCACGTTCCATTACCGGTACTTACCTATTAAACAACATGGACGTACAGGTTAACGAGTCTCAAGTTACATAACGATTTAAAGTTCCTTGTCATTTATACACTTCTAACTATAACAGTTTTAGAAATTGGCTGAGTCGTCCCTCAGTAGTCAGTATTATGTTATAAGACCAGATTTTTGCTACGCGTTGAGTTTTATAGGTTTGACTGTGGTGGATGCCACGCTACCGGCGCTTTATTTTGCAATACTCAGAAGTATGGTTCTGTAAATAGGCAAGTGTAAGATATCATGCATCTTTTCCAGTTTAAACAGCTTCTACCTCCCGTCACCGAGGCATAACGTAAAATAGCCGCAATAAGGGATGTTTGCTTCTCATTTCAATGCTGAATATATTATACCACATTGTACAATCCCGTTCTACTTTTGCTTTCTACAGTATTCGGCACAGAAATCAAAATTTCGTTTACCCCCATTGTAAACATTGTTTCAAAACCAGACAGCTTAAGGGTAACCAGTACTTTTTCGGGAGTTCTATCCCACTTGTGCGAATCTGCATGAAAATCCTAGCGATGTAACCCATTTGATCGTCAAGCTTTTTGCCAGGATGATACTTGCATTAATTTAAGGCAGCATTGTTACTAATCCTAAATGGTCGCTTGTTTTTTTCTCTTACGGGTGTGAATGAGTGATAGTCCTTATACAGGCATCCTAAATGGTCGCAGTAAGCAGGCTGGGTTGCAGATCAACAGGTCGTGGGATAGTCTTTGCATCTGGGGTAAGTTTAATCACACTTTATTTCATTGTCTCGGGAGGTTTCTTTTGCACAATGTAGCCTTTTGTACACAAAGTGGTGTTTTAGACCACGTTGTGTACCTGAAGGCTATATTGTTTTAAAACACATACATTTAATATTTAGGAAGCTGTCTACCAAACCAGACTGCGGTATCGAAAGTCTTTGGGTGGTTTCTCTAACCAACGATGTCACGTAATGACATAGTAGGAGCCAACAAAGATGCTCGAAGACCTAGATTCATAAGCTTAGAGATGTGACCAGCAGATTGTTTAAATAAAATAACAACACTTTGACAAACACCCCAAGGAAGTCCGTAAGTCTGTGATTGGTGAAAGTGAGCATGCTAAGTATTATATTCCTAATAATGCCAGTAGGCAGCTTATAAAGGTAGTTTGGAGATTAATTGCGATAATGTATTAGCCGGCACGCCGCGTAACATAGCGTATAACTTACACGCTAGTATTAGTGAGGTCCTTTTAACAGGGTTGTATTATATTAGTCTGAGTTTATAAACGAGCAGTATTTTGCATTTATTTTTTTTATCATATATATTGTGTATTATATACAAATATTCAATTGTAATATGCTCTATTTTTGCATGAGATGCTTAATAAAATTATTCATTCACGTGTCGCCTCCTTCCATACCTTCAAAAGCCAGAAAAGACGTGCAAGTATTATCAAGGGAACGACAATATAATATCCGTTGGTAGTTTATTGGCCCATCTCACGAGCCCATAGTTTACTGCTACATGTACAAAAAGTGCAATTACAAAATACAATGCTGCCTGAAGAAAATTTACGACAATGACACCTCAAATTTCATTACAATTGCAAATTCTGAACTTGATTTGTCACTTATTCTTATCTCTCCCGGAGAGTTCAAACGCGCAGTGTCAGGACTGCTATATATATCCAAGTTAACTGACTTCTATAAGACTTTTACAACAGTTCAGAAGTGGACCGAGTACATCGTGAATTTTATTTGTTCATCGTGGGGCTGATGAATATAGTCTATAAATGCGAAACCCCATCCAGTTCTACAGATAAGATGGAAGCCTCTTTTAAATATAACCAACACTCCACAATCTAGGGCTCTGGTTTTGATCTTTTTCGCCGCAAAGCCTGTCTACGGATCCAGACAAGGATCGGGCTGTCTAGGCTGGAGCCCTTGGCGTGAAAGTATATGATGAGATGGCACAAGGTTGGAACACCGAAAACGTGTGAAGATTGCCTCGCTGGCGCATTTGTGTGCAATGAAGATGATAAAGAGGACTTCATAAAGCTACTCGTTGAATGGCTGAGCGACAGGCGGTGCCTGGCAGCTGTGACGTCAATAACATTGTGACGTCACGAAAGTCTATGTTTCCATCTGGTCTTGAAATTCTGCGAACAAACGCTGTAGCTTCAGATTGGACGCGACGACGGGAAGTACTTCCTGGAGCAGACCGTGCTTACTGAGTCCCTGCAAAATACAGAAAAGGCCCACCATTACAGTAATGTCGTCTTCACGAGTACAATTTCATCTTAATTACTTTAGAAAATGCTACAGGAAACTGTTTATGGGTGTACATTCATGTGCTTTGTCATAAAGGTAAACTGGATTAGGTTTCAAAAACGAAATGTCCCCCAAATCAAACATCGTTCCGTTATATTACAAAGAAATTTATTGTTCCACGCTGGTGCATGTGTCACAAGACTGGCATTAAACAAAATTAATTATTGGAATTATTGATTTCCAATAGTTACCAAAATACAAAGCGTCTGATTAGAACCAAATGACTCGTACGATAGGAGCCCGATAACCACGTGGCATATAGTATAGAAACCAGACACTCACGTGACACAACATTACATAGCAACTAGACCTGTACTATTCGTTACACGACGGGAACATTGCGCACAACATACCAAGACGTGAGTTTCCCACTTGGCCCCTGACTTGGACGAGTAGACCGGACCCAGCAACTCACTGCAAACATCTCGTAACTTGTCTTCCAAACCTGACCCGAACGAACATGAAATACATTTGTTGAATTCAAAGCAATGCCTGTCTCTATTAGTCAAGCAGGCATGCAAGCTATTATTAATCGTGTTGTAACTCAATGTCATACTCCAGTCACAACTTTATGCATAATTTCGATGCACGGGTGATGCCGCATATCAAGAGGGGATATCCGATAACATACACGTGTACCCATGAAAATATCTCAACTTTCAATACGTTCCACACCACGAGAGCTTGTTACGTTATGCATAAACTGAACGCTGTGGGCAGTTCATTTAACAACGGACACTGGGGCATTTTTTTTTCTTCAAATCACTGCCAAATTTCGTAGACCACAAAAAACAAAGCTGCCTTCTACTGGCCGAGGCATTCAAAGTCACCCATGACAGGACAGACTTTTGTAGTTGTTAAGCATGTGTGATGCCTTCACCCGATAGCACCACTGTTCCATATGCTTTTTATGCGACTCAGCACCGAGAAGGAAATTCCTGTTATCCCTCATGGATTTAGGATAACGGTTGAGAACTTCGACACGGAAACAAGACCGCAGACCTACCTTCCTGAACCAGGTATCTGACGTAGGTGAGCAACCAGAAGTTGTATTCGGACCCCGACTTGAGCGCCAAGCAACAGGTCATCTGGTTCTCCAGGTGGCTGAGGGTGGCTGCCTGCTGCAAGTGATGACCCAGACGGTACATCTGGCTGCTCTGCGTGCCCGGCCTGTTGGTCATACATCGGTAAAACACGTTATGTCGAGAACGTCCTCACTGTGAGCGTTGCTGGGTCATGTCTGTTCACAACACACAGGTCTCCCAAACTAATTAACTATTAGACGGCAGATAATAAATAGATGCATAATGAACAACACGGGTGTTGGTTATAGTTAAGCCGTCACCTCTGCTTAATGGCTTGTAGCGTGGCCAGAGGACCCTGACTGCCATGGTGACTGGGCGGCTTGCAGCTGCTGAAGTTTGAGCACATCTGTAGCGAGTCTGTCTGGCTGCTGAGCAGGACCCTGTCGGCGTCAAGGGAACACAACCATATGAAATATCGAGTATAAACGATACCTTTAACTGCATTACACTTATTTTCTGCCTGAAAGATACACGTTAGTAATCTCCTCGGCATAATGTACCACTACACATCACGACAAGTTCGCAAGTAGGTCGTAGTACAGGTCATCATATGTTGAGGATTGGTTATTTAAAATAAGAGCCATCGCTTTAGTCAATGTTCGTTTATTTTCACCAAGTGCATTCATCATGTGCATAACAACTTTAGAAGGAATTCACCATGGTATGACTAGGCGCAACATGGCTTACGACAGACACGCATCTTTGTTTGACACCTACTCCTTACACATAAGCAGTCAAGCGACTTACCAACATCCCAACTCTGTTTTGAATGTAAAAGTCTGTCCCGTACTGAGAGTGAGCACTGGAAGTCCCTGTTCTGTCAACAGAGGGCGCTCCAGTGAAATACTGTTATCTGAAACCAACAGGAGCCCGTTCTTTTCAATGTAGAAGTGCTGAGAAGTGTTGCTGTTTCAGTCTTTAATATGTTCAAACATCATGAACACATGAATGCATATTATATATATATATGTAAATCGTTCACAAATTAGTAATATGGATCCGTGCTCCACCGAACTACAATAATGATACATTTTTAGTAAGAATACAAAAAATGAACCCTTCCTTTCCCGCACGCATTTATTTCAACAGTATCGTAATGCGTACAGCTTTAAAAAAATACTTACAGACAAAATTGTGATTTTGTGGGAGCAAATTAATGACAAGATGCTCTCAAGAAATGTTAATTTGTTCCAAAGAAGGCAACCAAGATCGTTAGATTACAAATTAATTCTACCCGAAAATAAATGAACGTGTTATAGCTGAATTTAACCAAACCTGACAAAATGACAAGCTCCTATAACTAAAACCGACCTGTGATAATAGAAACCAGCGACTCCCCCTTGATGGTGGAAGTCATAGACTTCGTATCCCTGGAACATAGTACATCCAAGGTCAATTTCCTTTCATTTTGTATGTTATAGTTATATATTATATATTATGTATATGTAGCAAAATGACTGTTACTGAATAAAAAAAAAAAAAAAAAAGAAAGGTCAATTTCGCATGCACCTTCAACATTCACCATATCCTGCTCAATATAAAATTAAAATCAGATATGTACATGCCCATGATTTAATTTAATCCGGGATTAAGAACGGTTCGGCCTGTAAGTCTATATCGTGTCCATCGCCTAATAAAGCTAATCAACAATTCGCAACTGACTTGGTCTCAGGACATAACTTTATAACAAACAGTACCTACAACCGCAGAAGAATCCACCAAGTGAACTTGTAAAAATAGGAACCAAAATAGGTATTCTTCATGTCTAATAAAACATAATAATAAAAGTATTACATGTAATGTAACAAAATAGAGGTTTTACCAGACGAAGACGGTTCCTCTGGTAGTGATCACCATGACGTAATATCCGCTGCACTGCAGCACAGACGCCTGGGAGTCGAGCATGAGGCTGGGGTAGAGGCGTCGGCCACAGCTAGCGTTGTACATGGTCACCGTGCGGTCCTCACAGGCCACGCACGCCAGGTGACTGCGAACGATAACGTATAAAAGTACACAGTTATTTACGTCACAAAGTCAAGGGGAGGCAGGGGGGGAGGGGGAGGGTGCACAAATTAAGATCGTGGCCAACCGACAATGTTATTATGTGATAAAACAAGACAACGCAAACATATGACTTCGCAAATCAAAGTTCGGAGTATGCCACTGTGAGGCTCTCAGAAGACGGTACCTGTTTCCGGCACATGCCAGTATCTTGGAGGACGTGGCAGTCTCCCACATCATGTTGCCACCCCGATGACAGGTGAGTTTGTGAAGCTGCCCAACACCGTGGAGAGATTGACTCGCCACATCCAGCATCAACCCCGTGCTGGACCCCACCGTCCCGGAGATCTACACACACAAGACAGGTGTACATACATATATTGGGAATGGTACCGCACAGTGGTAACACATGGTAACACACATTAGGAACAAAAATGTATGCACTACCCACGTAAGAATTGACCATGACCCATCGTGTATGCAAAGAACTGCAGTGACACAATGCGTATCGTCTTCCACTGCCCTCACTGAACCACGGCGGGTTGAAAAGCGGGACCTGTCTATCAAAAGCCGAGCACACTACCACCCGGGCACCTGAGATTTAAATCCCGATGTTCACGCCTGGCTTTTTTTTTTCTTTTTTTTTTAAAATTCATTATTTCCAAGAGGTCATACATAAGTAAAAAAATTCATGCAATACATTCAAGTAATCTATATATTCATTGAGTTAAAAGTAACACATGAAAAATATATCACGTCTGGCTTTATCAACCTGTAATGAGAGGGTCCCACTGATTGATGACGCCGGGAGGCTGAGGTCAGACCGAGCATACACCACTTGAGATCTCTCTCCTCGATCCACCGCATACGCCTGAATAGAAATAAAAATGGTTTGGGTCTCAAATTAAAAAATGTTATGATCAAAAGGTAAGGAAATTATACCGTAAACTGAATAAAGGCGCATTATTATGTTTCAATGCAGCAGTTAATTAAAAATACGCCCCGCGAGTTGGGCTGGGGTGGGGGGGGGGGGGGACAACGGGCGGCCATAGCCTATGTTAAACTCTATTACCATCATTTTGTCTGATACATCTACACCGAAGTTTGAAGTTGCACCAATCATTCAACGTGTGCTAGCCACACCAAGAGGCTAGCGGGCCGCCTCGATAGCTCAGTGAGATTCAGCGCTCGCCTTGAGTGCTCTGGCCACCTGGGAGCCTAACGGCACGTGGATCGATGGTTCGAGCCCTGCTGTGGCCATGGCTGTGTGGTCGCAGGATACAGATCCCATGTCTTTCTTCGCAAAGAGTAGGGGGTTACCCCGGGGGACATGGCTCCACTCTCCCGTCCTTCTCCGATTGACGCGATATGACCAAAAGTAATTAAAGCGTTATGAATATACAACCAACCAAGAGGCTCACGGGCACACGATCACGCACCTGTGTGTTGGGCGTGGTCGCCACCACCACCGCCGCCGCCGCCGCCGTGAGCGCCGCCTCGTGGTTGCGGTCCTTGCGGGGTCTGCCGGGACCTCGCTTGATGACGGGCTGCCCAGAGGCGTCCAGACGCCTCTTCACCCCGAGCTTCAGCCCGGACTTCCTCAGGGCGTCCTCCTGCACCGACCCCGGCGGACCCTTGGGCATGGACGGCCTGGGAAGGTTAAACAGTCTACGTGACACAAGGGGACGCCAATGGTTAATGGCAGACGGGCAAGGTCAGCAGTCTACGTGACACAAGGGCGTAATGATCTTGGTGATGGTCCACTGGGAAGGAACGCCCTTAGGTATGGACGGCCTGGGAAAGTCAACATTCTACGTGATGACCTCGGTGCTGGCTGATTGGTAGCGAAGCCACCTGCTTTCCCAGTCATATTTACATCAATACGGTGAGTAGTTGAGCATTTAGCAAGGTTAAGTAATGTTAAGTGACGCCCCACCTGTCTACCGACGCAGCAGTTGTCGCCTTGTCCATCTTCACAGCCATTGTCGCATTCTGTAAATACACGATCGATTGCCGCTAAGTTTATCTAAGGAAGGCACATTTTTCTTAAAACTTCAAAATTTACTTCTTTATGGTCTCAAAAACCATATCGATATTAATAGTAACGTGTTTTTATAGTAATTGGTACCTTTTCTTTTTGTCATCTTCGATATCTGGCATGAGTGAGAGATAGCCACAAACCTGTGGGGTGGTGTTAAGATATGATGAGGCAGTCGCGGCGCCTTCACCAGAAAAAACGGGGGTGGAGGGTGTAACAGCCTTCCCAGAACTCTCTGCGCCCGAGGACTTGGGAGTAGCGGCCATCGAGGCGGAGGATGCCCCACCGGGTGTCCGTAACGGCGTGCTGGGGGGGACGGGGGGCCCGGAGAGACGAGACGGGGTTGGGGGAGGCGAGGTGCTGTCTTTTTTCTCGATAATGATAGTACTCTGCTCTTTCGAAGAGGAAAAGTGCGGCTCGAAACTTGACGGAAACGGAAGCGGTATTTCTCTGGAAGAAAGAACAATTATGTCAATGAGAAAATTACATATTAAATTTTATAAAAAAAGCTATCTACATGTAATTGATAGCCAAACCGCATAAACGAAGGCACACGTAACCTCTATAACGATAGAGGCCAATTATCTTCTGCCCTTAAATATTCCAATATATCTCCCTTTAATCGCTCCATATACAGCGAAAGCGAAATCATGACGCAGGACTGAATAAACGCTACCAATCAGTTCTCCTTTATAAAAAAACAAAAAATGAAAAATCTATCGAACAAAAATTAAAATACTACGGGCATTCTTCCCGTATATTGAAATACAAAATGGCGTACCCGACATCCGGTTGCGGCGCCAGGAATATAGGCGTGATCCGGCGTCTTCCGTCCTTGGTGCGCGTCTCAATCTGTTTGTTACCATACTGCAAGGTCAAAACAAACATGGCGTTGTTCAACTGTAACCTGCCGATAACGCTACGTACAAATGAACAATAATTCAAAAATGTATACAAGAAAACGGCGCCGTGACCCAGACAAATACTATACATCTCCGACGTTGATGGCAGCGGAGCCCACATGTCAGTGACAGTTTCCGAGCACCGATACGTGATACACGCATCATCGTATCTCATAGACCCGCCACCGAAGCAGAATATCGACTAACTCCATCAGGCGCCATGTCGCATTATTACGCTGTGATCACCATTCCATATTAAAGAGGTCAAAAAACTTTAAAACATACGGGAAGCTGACTTGAAGGTGGGACCGCTCTGTTGATACCATGAGCTGCTGCATTAATACAAACATGGCTACAACTACATGTGTGGCGTGGAGGGTGAGGCTCAACCATGGTAGATAGGTACAGCATCGACCTGATGATCCTACCTTGGACGGGGAGAGGGAGGAGTTACTGTTGCCATTGGGGACGGGGGGTCTGCTGGCTGTGGTCCGCTTCAGTCCGTCGGCGGCCATGTTGTCTTGCTCTTCCTTCAGCCGCTGTTGTAGCTGCTGCTGCTGCTGCTTCTCCTGCATGTTAAACACCTCCACGGACTCGACAACCTGGGTGATGGGCGCCGCCAGCAGACTCGTCTTGCCGTACAGACTCCTATAGCGCTCCAGCTGTGCCGCAAAAACAACAATAATATAGTAATAACACAAGCAAAAACGTATAATATAATTAGTATGTGGTATTATAATAATGAAGCCATTATTATATTATTAGTAGATGTGAAAATAATAGCACAACCACGTCATAAATTACTAATAAATGACAATATATTAGTAAAGCCAAATAGTTAAATTAACCGAAAAAGTTTAATATTAAATATCTACTTGCCTTCTCCTCTTTGGTCAAAGGTAGTCCGACTTCATGCTTATCAAATCCCATATAGGCTACCGTGCCGTCCCAAGAGCAACACAGCAGTTCAGTCCCAGACTGGCTCCTACACAACAGGAGAGATTTGGATCAGTTATCAAAAATGTCGCAAAATTATTTTGAAAAAAATGAAGAACAAAGACTGCACCACTGGAACCTTCGTGCACAGCCCATACCCGTGCTGTGAATCTGCCAACATCCACAGACAGTCCTATCCTGTATTGATACTCTGCTGCCGCGAACACGGCTGCAGTGTGTGTGTTTGGATGTAGAGCAGATGATACTTAGAGACTTAAAACCAATTATATTCGACAAACGTAACCTATACATGTAGCGAGTGCGCCTGGAAAGAAGGGACTTGTGCCTTCCTTAGATAAACTTAGCGGCAGATGAGACATAAAGAGGCAGACCAAGTGTAGGCCTATGTGGTCAAGTAATGCAATAGCCAATGTGATAGCAGTGCTCAGCATCTATCAAACGGACTACATCACGAGAACTACCGAGGACATCAACCAGACAACATTTCAATGGCGACGATGTCCATGTCACAGCCTATGACAGTGAGGATATGACGTCATTGGCCATGGTATACATTATCACATAGTATACCATTGGCCACGGTATACAAGTATACATTATCACAAAGTTTACCGTTGGCCATGGTATACAGATACTTGTATATATACTATTGCGTAAACAGCATTATACATGTGTACAACTTGCGTTTTCTTGTCCACTCAGCTATATTGGCGAGTCACTTACCACGTGATATCAAGGACTGTACTTGAGAAAAGGTCATGGGTCACCACGAGGGGGCGCTTCAAGGCCGTCAACTGTAACGACACGAGATGTCACTGTCAGCAAGACCCAGTGAATCATTCACATGGCCAGGACAACAACCCAGTTACCTTTACGTCCTGTGGTTTGAATTACGTAAGAAGCAATAGACCACGTGGTGTAAATGGACCCAGTGAATCATTCACATGGCCAGGACAACAACCCAGCTACCTTTACGTCCTGTGATTTAAATTACGTAAGAAGCAATAGACCACGTGGTGTAAATGGACCCAGTGCATCATTCACATGGCCAGGACAACAACCCAGCTACCTTTACGTCCTGTGATTTAAATTACGTAAGAAGCAAATGACCACGTGGTGTAAATGGACCCAGTGCATCATTCACATGGCCAGGACAACAACCCAGCTACCTTTACGTCCTGTGATTTAAATTACGTAAGAAGCAGTAGACCACGTGGTGTAAATGGAAGGGTTAAGGAAGGAACGGAGGCAGCTCTGGGTAAGGCTGTTTATTACACACTACATTGACAGCATCGGGAACAACCCAGAGCGTTCAATAGAGAAGCGTTCTCTTGATACGTTTCATGATTTTAATCCCCGTTCATAACAACTGGCTTTTAATGTTATAGTCAAAGAGCTGACGTTTTTTTCATGAATGGCATCTTTACAAAAAAAATCATCTATTTCCTTATATTCAAGGCATGGTTATATCCAACAGGACACTTACCCAAACGGAGAGAGATCTGTCTTTACTGCCAATCGCGCAGCACGTGAATTCAACCGACTGAAAAAATTACAACAATTAGATATTATAAACTTCTTAATCAGGACATCGTATAAGCCTTAGGTCCCCGTTGACCTAGTAACTTCTACTTCCACGGTTGCAGAACAATGTCAATTTTACAAGGGCACAAATGGGACTCGGTATCAAGCCAGACTGGACTCACAATGTCAACAATACAAGGGTACACATAGCACGGTATCAAGTCAGACTGAACTCACAAGTACTATTTTATAATAATGAAACAAAGCAAATCCTGGTAGATTAAATCTTACTCACTTTGGAAGATTCCTTTTTCAACTTTCGGCTTAAAATGCATGGATTGAAGCGCTGCAATGAGAAAAAATATTGTTGTAAGCCTTTATTTTGTTATAATAAAACAATCACATTGTTCACACACTGTCCAATTGAGTACGCACAAACTGGAGAGTAATCACATATGAGCACAAAAAAGGCCACAGAGATCCAAACAGGTAGCAGAGAAAGAGATCACAGAAATAGATGCAACTCCAGACTAATTACGTCCAAGCTATGTCAACCTGATTGGTTGTAAATTCAGGATGGTTTGTCCACTTTTGGTCATATCGGGTCAATGGGAGAAGGAAGGGAGATTCGAGACATGTCCTCGGGGGTAACCCTCTATTCTTTGCGAAGAAGGACATGGGATCTTTATCCTGCGACCACACAGACATGGCCACAGCGGGTCTCGAACGACCGATCCACGTGCCGTTAGGCTCTCATGTGTCAACCTGAAACTGCGTTTGCTACCGCTCGGCCACCTAGCAGACAAAAATGTATCTTAGGGCTTACACATCAGACTTTCATCACTTACAATACGACGCCGATCTCGGCCTAACCAATCCCATTCTCACGAGAGCACCTTCAAGGTGAACCCGATCCGTACCTCTTCCGCCCCCTCCCCATCCACCACCAACCTCCCCCCACTCCCCGACTCAACACAGCTGTAATGACCTCCCCCCTCCCCTTCCCCCCTGGCCCTACTCATCACAGCTGCTGCCCCCTTCCCCGCCCCCTTCCGCCCCTCCACTAACCAGAGCTGTAATGGCCTTCTCCCCCAACCACCACCCGACTCACCACAGCTGTAATGGCCTTCCGGTGGCCCACGAAGTCGAGGCTGGAGCTCCATCCCTCGCGCTCTATGATCTGAGCCGTCGGCCCGGAGTTGTTCATGGCGTGGGCCGACACCAGGTACTGGCCGTCCGGGGACCAGTTGAGGCGTAGCACGTGCGTCGTACCGCCACACTGCAGACAGAACAGACGCACGTAATCAAAAAAAATATTAAAACAAAATTTCGGGTGTTTCTGTCCGCTTTTGTGCACATGAACACTATAAAGTTGGAGAAAAATCTCCCTGAACAAGGAATTCACGTTGGATGAAATTGCCCCAGATGAAGGCGCCAGGCCTCGAAGCTGCGACTTTGTGATATTTAGTAGCTCAGTATGCTTACCAACTAAGCAAGGTGAGCCTCCCCCCCATGGCACGTCAAGCAAACATAAATATGTATATAAATATATTACATATTAAAGTAATTTTGTTGCTGTTGCTGCGGGAATGGTCAGTAGGCGCTCGTGGCTGATAAGGTCGTGATAAAGGTAATGTTTTGTTCGCCTACGAGACTTCATAACGGTAAGGATTGCGCGTACAAACCTCGCGGAAAGGTTCGTCGATACACGCCTCCTCCTGCCAGTCCAGGGTCCTCCAGACACGGACGGTACGGTCGTCAGACTGCAAAGGGTTAAAATGGCCAGACGCAAAATACATTACAGGTATATCGAAAGTGGGTTAACGCGCGAGATGTGCAAGATGCAGTGAGAACATTTCATATAGTAAGACGGCTCATTAATCAGCGGTAAATGTTGTCATCCAACTCGTCCTATAAGTGTTAACGAGGAGTGGCCCTTACAGCATTGCACAAATTGTATGCTTATACAATGCATATCTGTAATATATTAGGACTAGATATACTATTACCGGTAGTTAAACCCCTTTATCCAGTGTTGTACTTCCACATATGTTTTGTGTTTCTTACCTGACTGGCCAAGTATTTTCCAACAGGGTCCCAAGTAATGCCCTTCACCATCCCAGAGTGACCTCTGAGCACCGCTACTTGCTCTGGAGCCATTGACAAAACACTTCACATGAGATATAGTGACAATACCACACACCTAAGTTAGAGTAAACCATTTAATAGTATTACAATATTTATCATACTGTATAATAGTTTGGAACGGACGGATGCCCAACAGCCAACCAATACTTTATAAGTAATCGTCACTGTGGCTTCGGTACAGGGAAAGGGGCTAATAGTGCATGGGATAATACTAGTAAATAATTGTTTTTAAAAACATTGCAAAATTTGCGAACAATTTCAGAAATGATGTATCCACATATTCAATGGTTAAGTACCTGGGAACTTCTGGGCGTTCCACACAATGACTGTGTTGTCAATGCTGCATGATGCTAGCCATATGTCATTAGCTGACCAGGCCAAGTCTAACACATCTGAAAAGCACAAATAGAGTGGGTGCCTATCAGCAATTCTAAGGGGACGAGACCTTGTGACGGCATTAAATGCCAAAGCGTCAGAATAAATAGCTCTTCACGGAAAAGAAAAGATTAATGCACTTGCTTGCAGTGTACACAACTTTCGCTGTATTGATATGGTTGGTACTTGAACATAAAAAGAAATATACCAGGTAATACCAGAACTTTGATAGTTGTCATCTTAAAAATGGAATGTCCTGATATGACCAAAAGTACTCCTAGTTATAAGAATACCTTATCGTATATGGTACCTCAGAGCATGTGACATGCAGAAATTGAATTTTGATGCTCAATTTGTCTTTTGTTTCATTGCTTCTCCATCGCACCTCTCTATTTGGCGAAAGTCTAATGCTTTACCACTGCACTAAAATTACATAATTAAGTCATGTTAACAGTGATACATGTACCGGTAATGGAATTCGATAGCGACAAAAATCTATCACAGAGAGATTTCCGGGTTGCAACCTGACATAGGACTACCGTATGTATAGCCGGTACTAACCTCCAGCATGACCTCTCAAGGTCGTGCTGACCCGCCATTGTTCCACGTTGGCCACGTCACTGCCAAAGGTTGTGGACATGCCTCCATGTCTAATCAATAAACAATACATAATGGTATGAGAAAGGAAAATACTTAGGTAATTTATACTGATTCGCCGCACTTTTTCATAGCTGCACATACAGCAATTTTCCCATGAGGAGTGTTTCACCTCGTGGAAATGGTCCTTAATGCATACAGGCAATGCTATTATGTCAGACTGATATTGGTAAGTCTGTAGATAAGTGCTTTTCTTGAGTAAAACGTCATCAATCCGCAAGCATTGTTTACCTTCGTTCCCACCTCAAGAATGAAACAGATTGAACAGTTCATTTCTACATAATTCATTCATCATTAGTCAGAGACAGCTAAGATGTATGAGCAGCTGTCATGATCTATTTGTGTCACTAGCGTTACATCTGCAATTTACATACATGGTACTTGAATTAGCTAATGAATCAATGAGCAATACAGTTAGCCTATACAAGTATCAAAGACTAAAGTGTATACTATACACATATACCATATCAGTGTGCGACACTAACGTTCGACCGGCGGGCCGAGTCGAGTATTTAACTGGTCGGTCGAGTGATAATGCTGAGACACTGGACCGGCCGGTCTTGTAACAAGTTTCGCCTTCATGAATATGAATACTGATGAATGTTGGCCTTCTCGGAATGCAGCTTTAGAAACATGGGGGCAAAGAACTTGCCTACTGAACTTGCTGAACAGAATCCACCAAACTAACGCACGCTCGCAAGTACACATGAATTCATGAATGCATGCTCTCATTCAGTCCAGTGATACCACAGCCGGTCGAGTGTACTTTCTATCTTACTAGAACGGCCGGTCTGTTACAACTTGAAGTTTGTTTCACACACTGCCATATGATGTACATTAATTAAGTACACAATAGACCTTAACTTTACAGACAGGCTCCGGTGGTCATTAGTTTACATTTCAATGTACCTGCTGGTTTGCCAAATCATGATGAGTTTGTCATCTCCTCCTGAGGCTAGGAAGCGACCATTGCATGACCACCTCACACAATTCACGCAACCTAAAACAGTGTAAATTAGGATCAAGAATGAAATAGGTTTCTTAAAATTATAGGTTTCATGTAAAGCAGAATATTGGCTATTATAGCTTTTTATACAAAAAAACTGAGGGCCCCAGAAAGTTGAGAGCCTGAATGGCTACCAGAAAATACCAGATAACAGAATAATGAATGCCACAAATATTTCTTATCTATATCCATTGCTAAGGGGGATGCATATCGGTTGGTTAGTTTTGGAAGAATGCTTTTCCATAAGTCCATAATATCACTTCATATCAATAGGGGCATCAAAAAAAGATAATGGCGCAATCCCTTACTGTTTACGAGACGCTATAAACCCTAGAACCTAATTGACATAAACACTAATTTATTTCAGCCTGCAGCAGCCATACCTAAGTGATTGTCCATTTGGCATAATAGCTTTGGAATATTCTCATCTTTCTCTGCTTGTTCATCACGGACAGGAGCCATGTTCCAGATGACAACTTTTCCAGAGTTGTCCCCTGCAACAATTCAGACACATTTCCTCATATCCCATACATGCAAGACTGAATTAAACAGTCTGTAGCATCATTGCCCCTAAAAAA
Organism: Arenicola marina; assembly: GCA_964019135.1. Taxonomy (NCBI): domain Eukaryota; kingdom Metazoa; phylum Annelida; class Polychaeta; family Arenicolidae; genus Arenicola; species Arenicola marina. The sequence continues at coordinate 19,751,978 of OZ025258.1, read as the reverse complement.
TGTTTCTTTACCTAGGACTTTACTGGTCTTTATCAGGATATGGGCAAGATATATATAAATCACTTCATTCAACAGTTGATATCATTACATAAAATAGGTAAACAGAAGTGAACTAACTAAAATTAATAACAGCATAAACAATATTGTTACTACAGGCAAGGCAAGACAACAGATCTATCAACTTTTATAAAGTAAGGGCCTACCTTGACCCCCAGTGGCAAAGCGGCTGCCATCTGGATGAATGTCAATAGAAAAAATAGGCTTCCCTGAAACACAGAGATAGAAACTACTTACAAATCACACAACTCAAATAAATATAGTATTTAACTTGCTATTTTCTTATTTGCAAGTTATTGGGAAGCATCTGAGCATAATATTTGCTGAATATTACCTATTATAACTAAATAAAAAGAGCTATATAAGGTCACAAAATATTTGTTGTAACATTGATAAAGGACATTGCAGCAAATTTATCAGAATATAACGAGATATACATGCAACTGCACATCTTCTGACAAATTTAATTACTTGAAGGTTAAGAAAGATTAATTTTATTAATACAATATACACTTAAATGTAATGGTAAGTCTTATTGCAATATGGATTTGAATAATCTATTGTCATAGAATAAATTATAATTATAGAGATGGTTAGTTCTATATACTGTAAACCACCTTTCTGAAGCTATAGCCAATAGCTATTACTAATAGCTATATAGCAGGAAGTTGCAGGATACATTTGACAGGTTTGCCTGCAAAGTTGTAGGGCTACTTTAAATACAGTATTTTGCATGAGTGCATTTAGTGAGTGTGGCAATGAGTGGGGTTATGTTTAACTGTGAATTGGGTGAGATAAGGCATATGACATGACTTGTCATGCCATATAGTATATGGGCATTATATCCAGGGCAGCACTAGCCCAAAACTTGTGGCCCTATTACCGAAAACAACTAGTGCAATTAAAAAGCTATGTGATCCAGGAGCTAGGGCCAGAAAGAGACATTACCGATTGCCGAATGCTGATAGACAGGTAGAAAAAGATTTTAATAACTTTGGATAAATCATCAGATTATTTCAACAAACAGATACTCCATCCATATATAGTACTGTTTTTAACATTGCCACATTGTAAACTGTAGATTGGAACTAGACAGGCAGATCGGAACTGTATCAGTGAATTACCCAGAACCATCCCTGAGGCTGAGGGCAGGAAATGATTTGAAGGAAACTGCCAGCCAATCCTCTAACACTGCTTAACTGATTCATATAATAACCCAGTGTCTATTGACCAAATTACAGAATTTTCCTGCAGCTCACAATAAAATTTAGAAGTGATTAGTAGCCATGATTTCGCTGCTTAACCAGGCGCCAGCCCTTTTTGTATGTGTGTCCATGATTGACTAATCAGGAGGTAATACTTAAATTTTGTGCCAACCGGAAATGAAGCCTAGATCTACTATCCATATGTCTATGTAAGTAAAACAAGATCATTGCCAATATAAATAGCCAAGATTCTAACTCCAATTATTTATTTTTTTGCAAAGACAAGTGTTGCAAGAGATATGTCAATATATTTGGATGTTATTTTTCCATGAAACATTAAGATCATAGCCTACTGCAACCTCTACTATCAAAAGTTCCCTCCTTCGCCACATGAATAGTCATCAATATATGTTACTAGCTACAGCAAAATGGTGTTGCGAAGTGTTACCACTTGTCAATTTAATTTTTAAATGTAAACTTTTGGTGCAGATTGCAATTAGATTAAGCTGGATACCCGCTTTAACCGTTTACGGTTTAGACCTGGCTGGGATGTAAAAATTAGAAGTAGATCTAAGCCTTTCCGCTAGGCCTTCAACCTATGTTTAGATGAATGCGACATAGTCTAGACTTACCATCAAGTGAAACCCAATCTGGTTTCATGAGCCGCATGTTTCCAGCAGTGCCAGTGTTTACTGGCCAGTTTATTCGCTAAAAATATTCTATTAACTTATCAACATGTAAACAAGTCAGCCTAACAAGTCACGCCGCCGCCGCCGCCTCGCAAGCGCCTTATAGATCTCCTCCCACTGTATTTTCGGTCTGCAACTTTCTTATATTCACATCCTTTAACTTAACATAGGCACAATCAATGTAGTCTCCATTTATTGGTGCTGACAACCGATCATTGCAGCGTGAGCTAAATATTATTAATCAAACAAGAGAACAAGGCCCGCTGCTCTTTTGAAAAGGTCAAGGACGTTATTAGCTATTTCTGTACGTCGGAGGTACCACCATAGGAACCCCACCATAGTTGGTCCCTCGCCGTGGTCGCTAGGCCGGGCACTGAGCTGTCAGTCAGTGTCGTGAAACGATTTTCGTGGCACTGCTGCACCACTTGCGAAGGCATGATAATTATTTGTGAAGGATATTTAATTCATTGTCAGCCATATTGAGAGGACCCTCCGGGTATCCCTCCTGATGAAATCATGCCACGCTAGTTCAGGCGTACCATGCGGCTGCTCACATGTGTATATACCCGTGACGTTATGGAATGCAAACCCGTTTGCTAGACGCCGGCCCGTACATGCGGTACCCTGCCCCGTGCAGACAGCTCCTATGCAAAAGCATTGCAATAAGTAGGTCTGTAGGACCAAAAAGTATACTCCGAACGGACTCATCAAAACATGCTCCGAGGCTGCATGTCGTAAAACCAACGGTGCTCTAATTATAGAGCAAGTATATAACACTGAAAAATAGTACACATGCAGATCATCAAAATGCGTCAATGGACAGACGCCAAATAAAAAAAACAGAGTAAAATCAAACTTCTCGGTTACAACTAAGTCAATCACGTATACATCTCGATCGGAAAGATTCTACGTTGCAATCATTAAATTTATAGAGTCTGACATCCTTTCGCCAATAACGACATAAGTCTTATCTAAAATTTGAAACTAAATATACATTATTATAGCTGATAATGATGCATAAAACTATATTGGGCTTACATACGGTTAAAACAGTTTTTACAAGCGTACGTAGTGCAGTGAGTCGCCATGCTTTCCGCACAACCGTCGATCTATATGAGCATTTCTGCAGACCAATCTGAAGCCCGTCACACCTCTCTGTGTTGCACTAGAAAGTGTGTGTGTGTGTGGGGTGGGTGGGGGGGGGGGGGGGTCCAAGCCGACTAATGCAGATAGCGTTCTTTCTCAAAAAGTGGGGGGGGGGGGGGGGGGGGGGAGTCCACGCCTTAGTTGGCCTAAACTTGTCAATGAAAAACGACACTCTTCCTTAACAGGGGATCTCGTTGACTTTTAATTTATATTTTATATGCATATTTTGTCGTGTGTCGCTGAGGTCTTGGGCGAGATCCTCCCGATACAAGAATGCCTACTCAGCATAATTACCATGCTTTACGAGAGGCTTCCAGCCACCAAGGATAGTATACCCTCCGACGAAGCCCAAGTTTGTTTTCCGGAGCACGATCGACTGCCGGGTACAATTTCTTGCAGGCTGGTCCACTAAAATAATTAACCCAAATTTGGGAATAGTAACACATTCTAAATGATGTAAAATATTGTTAAATAAAGAATAATTATTATGCATCGATATTTATGGGTTGTCCCCAAGTATTTCAGAAGAATCGTCGTCCAGCGTTTGATATTGTGATGCGAGACTGCTCTCGCTGAGGCGATCGACCGCGGTCGACCGTGCGGTCCCGCTGCAGGTGTCGGTGCAGGTGTCGCTGCATGCACGCATGTTAGGGCCCAAAACGTCATATAGTGATGAAAACGTCAGATCACGCGGTCTGAGCCATCTAGGAGCAAATATACAGTTTCACATTGTGCCTCGATCGCAGTGTCTTTTGACGGGGGATATGAATATATGAGGCAGTAACTCTTCAGTTTCAGATATATTTAAGTGCTTTCATAAACGATGGAATATGGGTATCGCCCGCCCCCCCCCCCCCCCCCCCCCATACCTTCCTCCGGGTCCATCTCTTAGAACCTTCTCTTCCAAGAAACCTTAGATTTTCTTTTTTTCCTGCGCCTTAATTCGCAAATTTCGGCCTCCAAGAGGTCTCTAATTGTCAATCAATCAATCCTTTATTCCCGGGTGGCCCCGCCCTGTCTTCTTCAGAAACGCCACGCAGGGTTGTGTGAGCGATAACCGGGATGGTTGAAATTAAACTTTAAACTGTATATTTCATTCTACCAAGGTATGACGTTTTGGTCACTATGACGTTTTGGGTTCTAACACACGCATGCGTTCGCTTTATGAACGTACCTCTCGACGTCTTGCGTACCTACCGGGAAGTGACGTCTTTACCCAGATTATGGAGAAAAACACAAAAAACAATGCCTTTTGCTTATCTCTCGTAAACGACGAAATCGGACACTCATCTGCTCATCTTTCTTAAATACTTCGGGTGAATATCTTACAAACGAATAAGATACTAGTTGTATCGTTTAAATGGTTCATTGATGTTATGTTTTATTCATATTTGTGAGGTGAAATTGTGTTTTAAGCTTACTTATTTAGCCTTTTATGTTCAATGTTCGTGACCAGTTGAGTTGCTGACGGTAGGCCCAACTCAACACTGACTCAAATTTGCAAATGCCTTTGATTTATGTTTACATTCATATTTTCTGCGAATTGTCGCGATCGCTATGAAAATCACGGACGCGAGTAAGCAAGATGTGCAAGTTTAAAGAATACGAAAGGTGTGAATAACAATGATAAATATATGCTTAAGATGTCAGCTCCTTAACAACCAGTCTGATCGGCCATGTATTTTTTGTTCCAAGCCAATCAGGTGTGACTTAAACTGCAGTGCTGCCATACAGGAAGCTAACAATAGGACTGGATTGTGTGCTAATCATATAACAAGCCAAAATATTGGTCAGCCTGAGGTCGTATATTAGCGAGGGAATCCTATAAAAAAGGGGTTAAGTTGTAAAAGACAAGGTGTTCTATACATGATATATCATGGAGGGAGTTAAATAATGCTGGGACTACTGTACTGTGTTGTAATAAGTAGAGGTCCGGAAAGGGAGACCAGTGCCTAAAGTCAAAGTCATAAATGCCGTAGACACACGTTTCGGCCCATATTTTCTGCGAATTTGCCTCGATCACTATAAAAATCCCTGACATGAGAAAGCAACTCTAGACCATTTTAATGATACCAAACTTACCATTGTAATCCGATGTTATCCTTTTTTATGACACAAAGAATACTTCTCCATGCTGACACTCTGTTGGCAGAAAACGCTCTGTCGCCAAAATACTAAAACACGCGTCATAAAATGATGGTTGCCATGGCGCCGAACGTGCTTTGAACAATACATGCTCTATATTTATACCAGCCACGAGGATGCCATGGCAACTATAGAGCCTTTCATTGTCTGTGATTTAGTCTAGTTGTGAAATTGTGTCTGCTCCCAATGGAGTGTCAGCTTGGAGAAATATTGTTTGTGTCTTAAAAAAGGATAACCTCGCAGTACAAACGTCAGTTTAGTATCATTAAAATGGTCTAGTGTTGCTTTCTCATGCCAGGGATTTTTAGAGTGATCGAGGCAAATTCGCAGAAAATATGGGCCGAAACGTGTGTCTACAGCATTTATGACTTTGACTTTAGTGTCAATTTTTTTAAATTTACAATATTAAATGTAAATTTTTCCCGATGTTCCATCTAGCTTTGATGTTCAGTATTGATTTACCCGTCTAATATAATCCCCAGCCCAAGAAAATCACTAGGACAAAAGCCCTGGCTCATAAAATCTCTGGTCTAGATGTAATAAGCTCTGCTACCAGTCATACAGGTGGAATTGTCACATATTTTTTAAAGTGATACCTATAGTTTTGTATATAAGTCTATTATAAATATTGACATTAGATAAACTTATACCACCAGTTAAAAGCATATCAGTATATACTTTTAATTTAACTGCAACTTTGACATTGTAATTAAATACCCACTATTTACTTTTTTAAGTCTAAAGTGCAATATGAGCATCTGAACTCATTGGAAGAAAGATTCTTTTCTTTATCAAATATAGATATATATGCATATATCATGTATATATGTATTGTGGTATGTGATATAATACAATGCAACAGCCACTGTAGATAGCCATAAGGTTACGCACCCCAGTGCACACCATTTTGTTATTTCCAACTGATATATTATCAGCATTGGTGGGGACTTTGATCCTAAAATGTATTAATACTTTCATTCTATTATACATTAAAGGGATACATCAAAGCATCATATACAAGTCTCTTGTTAAAGGGAACCGCTAGTCTGGCCTCTAACGCTGCTTTAGCGATTCATACAATACCCACTTCTCTATCCTCCAAATTACAGAATTTTTCGTCCTTTTCGGAGTTGTGTCTGTGATTGACCAATTAGAAGGCGATACTCTAATTTATTCAAACCAGAAATTGCGCCTATTGTTTAAACAAAACAAGAGTGTGTGATCATCGCTAATATAAATAGCTGTGATTCTAACTCCAATCATGGCATTGTTGCGGAGTCCATCATCGCAAGACGTATATCAATTTGTTTGGAAGGTACTTTTCCATGAAACACTAAGATCATGGTCTACTGCGCGGCTTGGAACTACGTTGTTCATCTGTAAATCGCGGCCTTGATCTCTCTCTCTGCGAGTGATAACATAAGGCGGTGCCACATGAATAGTCACAATATGCGTCACTGCTCCCAGCAAAATGGCGCTCTGCTTGACATTGCTGGGGGTGGGTTACCTAATTTTTTTCTCCTTACCAGTCAGTTTGTTTTAAGGCCACAGCTAAGCCAGATAGCGATGCATTACACAAACAAAAATCTTTCAAGTTAACATACAAACATATCAGATAATGCTTTCATTTACCATACATATGGGAAAATTTTAGGAGCAATGACCCCACCAATAATGCTACAAAACTGTAGGTATCACTTCAACACATTCTTACTTCACCGGTATGATTGACAGCAGTGCTTATTTATACCTAGACTAGGGATTTTGTCTGCCAGGGCTTTTGTCCCAGTGTATTTTCGAGGCTGTGGATTATCTCTGCCTGGGCATATTGCATCATAACATTAGCATAATGTAATCATATATTTAATTTTAGTGCCATATTCCATTTTGTCTTAAACAAGAAATATGGTAGTTTTTCATTTCTCATTACTCTGTACATGCACCAGCCTCCAGTGATCTTAATCAAAGAAGCCATCTAGTGTACCAGCAACATCTTCATCCTTATCACTTGGGTTATATACAGGCATAATCATTCTAACCTATGTAATCTAACTTGCTGAGTTATATAAATTTGTGATATAACATTTATTGATGATAATTAAACTTCACTCTACCTCCTCTGTTATTATTGAACAATGGAAACTATTGCTATTGTTATTGGCCAAGTGCCAGACGTTAATTAACATTAATGGTTAAGTGGAAGTGTTTAGCACAGGGAGCAGCTTTAAAAAAGTAGTGATCCATCTATCGGTAGATGTGACAGTGATATTTAAACAGTCCAATGTGCAGGTTTGGGTGATAACCTTTAGCTTTTAGAAAATGGTTTAAAGTGCATGCAGACCTAGGTTTGGAGGCCAAATTAAGGTTACTGCTTCTGACATGTATTGCAAGATCTATATATTGCCATATTTGCGAAATGGGAATATTATTTAAATATACACTTAAGCATGCAGCTAGTGTCTGATATTGTTTCTTTCTATCTTACAGATGACAACATCTTGATACAACTCAGAAGTATAGCATGAATTTGTGATTATGACTTCCTGCTGTGCTGAAGAATGCAGTGAAGCATGATGAACGTGGTCCAGTGGTGGTGATACATAGTGTTTAATCCCTTAAAAAAAAAAGCTGCAGTCTGTGTAGCTGATGGGTGCCGGTGCTGTCTCTGGCACTGCATCTCATGAAGATAACAAGTGCTCCTTATCTGCTGAGTCCCAGAAGACCATGAAAACAACCATGTCTTGTGAAGTGTGTTCAACGTCCTTTAATCTTTTCAAGAAAAAGGTAGGTATGGCTGTGGTGCACAGGCATAATGAAATTTTAAAAAGTAATTACGGTCAGTCAAAATAACAAATAATTGCCAAGAAAAATAAGTGCAAATTGAATCTAATAATCATTTAAAATTCGACCTCAACCTGATTTTATCATGTTAGTTTCCACATGTCTATTTCCGTTACCCATCCATACTTTGCTAAGACATGAGTTTTTTGTTTTGTAGAAAGCATGCAGTGATTGCGGTAAGAATCACTGCGGAGACTGTCTCATCAAGGAACCATGGGGTTCATCCGTCAGGCGGCGCTGTAAAAAGTGCCGCCTCCTAACGTCAGGGAAGTTCACTAGAGCTGATCTGATGAATTTCAAAGCCAAAGAATTGCTAGTTTTTATTCAACGACGGAGTATTCCTACTCATGGCGTGACAGAGAAGACTGACTTGGTGGAGATACTCTTACAAGTGTCTAATAACCCTGAATATCGAGAGCAGGAGGCAGCTAACATTCGTCACCTAAGACAATTGGAGGTGAGGAAGCATGATTCACATTCTGTCACCATTTTGCTGTAAATGTCACTTATTTATGTTTGCTATAATCAGCTAAAGATGAGCGATATTAGTAAGAGATATGTTGGTTTCATTCAATATAAAGTAAGCTTTACTGTACATGTGCATTAAGATAACTCATAAAAGAAAACAATGTTCATCGGAGAATCAATTTGTCGTCAATTAATATAGCGTATGTATTAACGTGATGTTATTGGGGTATCCAATGATAATTCCATTACATATTTAAATACGCCATCGGTCGGCTTGCTCGATCATGTCGACAGCTGTGTTTGACTTTTAAATCTGGATATGTTACAATGCAAACTACGAGCATTTACAATTCCTTCAATATCCTAAATTTTATTTACGCGCCTCCATTGCGGAATAACAATGTCGAACCAACAACAAATAAGGAAACACTTTGAGGAATGTACGAACGACGAGACTTGATAATGATGATTTTTCGCAGGAGAGAAAAAGGCATCTTGATTTGGAGTCGCGGAGGACCGGGGTCTCTGGTCAGGAGGGGGCAAACGAGGCCTCCCCATCCGACTCTCCCTCCACCCACACCCCGGGCCTTAACACCCCCGGCAGCTCGACTCCCTCCGAGGACTCCAGCGTGGAGATGCGGGATGACTCCCCGTCAGCCGGCACGGGGGAGGGCGGGGCGGGGCCTCCATCGTATCGCCCGCCACCGCCATATAGCCGTAGTCCAGTCCCAGAGGAGCTGGCCCCGGAGCCTAGCAACACCGGTAGTGCCAACCTGTCCGAGGGCCAGGCGCCTCCTGCCGCCCCAGAGCCCCCCTCAGTGCCTCAGCCCGCCAGCGAGACTGGTGGCGGGTCCTCCGCGGCCGGACCCACCAGCATGGACACCGGGTCCGCTGAAAACAGTCCCAAAACCGTACGTGTACACACTACTGATGTGATAGGATGATCATTTATTCGAACAATACAGTAATCTATAGAAGGTGGACCAGTGATTGCGCACTTGCAGAAATGCATTGACGTCACTGTGCATTGATCTGAGGTTGAGCCTAGTATTATTGCAGCCTAGTACCATGTAGTTATTGACGAATATGGGTTCTTGTCGACCCGATAGGATATTTTTTATTTATTGTTCCAAATTGTCCCCTTTGTTTATAATGTGGTACAGATGAGGAGGCCGAAGTTAAGGAGTACTGAATAGTAGGCCCTACGTGTATAGCCGCTCTGTCACGCCCCCCCCCCACCTCCCTCCTTCTCTCCCTGCCACATCGCCATTGCCTGCATCATGTCCATTACGCATTACTTACCGCACGCATTCCGTTCTGTACGTGCGCATGCTTTTCCGAACCTATTGTCACAAAGTACTGTTTGTATAACTATTTCCCGGTCTTACTTCTTGACGTTTATTTTAATTCTGTCATCGATTTTCCGATGCTTCAGACGCACCGCCGGAAGGCGACCTTGGAACAAGTGAACTTGGTCACTGACCTTGAGGACCTGACCGTGCGCCAGTTGAAAGAGATTCTGGCCTCGAACTTCGTGGACTACAAGGGTTGTTGTGAGAAGTGGGAGCTGGTGGAGCGAGCCAGTCGTCTGTGGCACTCCAACAAGACAGCCAAAATCAGTTGTAAGTTACCATTCTTAATTCTTATCGTTAATTCTTAATTCGTACATATGTAGGCTGCGACCGGTGAAGAGGAGGGCAAACGTGATAACATTGTTAAAATTAACATCCCAAGATAATAACGTCTCATATCTATCTCTCGGTTCCGTGATAAACTCAGCAAGATGCTTGTAATTGTCCTTCACATGATAAGCTTCTGGATGACAAAACCTACGCAATATTTTTATTAGCGACAATTTGTTATTCAATTTCTGGTGATGTTGCACCGGTGAATCTATAATAAGGTGATAAGCTTATTGATGACAAAACTAAAGCAATATTTATAATAGCGACAATTTGTTATAAATTCAATTTCTGGTGATTTTCCACAGGTGAATCTAATGCCAACTCGTCGGTGGAGGACCCTGACAGCAACATATGCAAGATATGTATGGATGCCCCCATCGACTGCGTGCTCCTGGATTGCGGTCATATGGTCACCTGCACCACGTGCGGCAAACAGATGTCCGAGTGCCCCATCTGCCGGCAGTTCGTCGTCAGGGTCGTGCACGTGTTCAAGGCTTGAACCCTGAACCCTCCCACCGCCCCCCCCCACCCCCCCACCCGCCAACACCATTCCATTACCTTCCCGTCCTGGATGGACACGAACGTGAACGCCACTCTTCCATGCGGCGGCCAGAATTGGCAGTATGTTGGATATGCGGTATACGACTGATCGACGGCGCTACAGGTGAACCGTGCCGCAGATAGGACTCAAGGGACGTAGGCCATCTAGAAGAGAATGTTTCGTCCGAGATGCCCTGTGGCAGAGAGGTGTCATGTGCTAGGTAGGCCAAACAGTGGTACGACTGGCATGGCAGTGTATCACATTATGCATACTGCATGGAGACACATGCCTTAGTCTAAATGATACGGCGTAGCGATACTGCGGTATCAGTATGGTACGTTGAGGACAGTTAGATAGGCTAGGTACTTTTTCGGGCATCTTACATATCCATGCGGACTCAAAGCCGTAGAGATGCCATCTGTCATGCATAGTTTTGCAGCCAAACTTCTAGAGGTATTGAAGTGAGCACCAGTCTCCGTGTGTTGGATAGATTCCTTGAGCGAGAAGTAAGTGATTTGAGCACGGTTAACAGGTGCCCGGTCACGGCTGATCATGTGGAGAGCAAGATGGCGTTTACCAGTCGCCAGATCTGAAGCGAGACCGGAGGTACATTTTCGTGTGAAGCACAACATGAATCTTCTGTTTGGCAGACAAAGATAGACCACGCCTAGATCTCAAGGGCTCCATCCTGTTAGGCGGTACATATGCCAGCGAAGAAGCTCGTTTTCACATGTTTGTCGTTAAGACTACGCAGTATAGAAGAATTGCTGATTCTCGACCGTAGCGATAGTCTTATGATAAGTTTGAAGCGCTGTCCTTTTTGCAGGCGAAGGAATCGGTGGCCTATTTCACGTACATAGTTTAGCCGTAAACGGCGCTTAGTCACCTAATCGCCCATCATTTACACGGTGACATTAGCCGTATAAGCCCCGTAGTCGGCTAAACTGCATTAGTGGAATTTGCCACGGTAGTCTGTTATCTACATGTAAATAGTCGTCTTTATTGGCAGCACACTAGGAGAAAACTATACACCCCAAATATTCAATTCCGTCTGAGTGAGTTTGAATTCCCTTCTGCGTGTAACTAGCGAACTTTTGATTGACAGTTATGAATATCACTTGTTTTCCGCGGACGGACCCCGTCTGTGTAGTTATGACGCCAGATTAACGTGCTGTGATGCAGCACATGTGATGGTAGCGGTGCTGTTTCTTTTTACTTAATTGTAGTTTTGTACCATAATATAGAACCATGTACCATCCAGATTATTTGCTGTGTTACTTCAACAAACGCTGTATGTTAGACAGAATGAGGCTTGTGTAACTGGATTGTGCCGTCTCTATTCTCTTCGGTTGGCCTTTATGTACTTTAGTTGACCCTATTACCATTGCTCTTGTTTTGACGTTTTGATTGACGCGCTTTTAAAAATTGGACACAGTAAAAAAAAAAAAAAAAGGCTGCTTCTGAAAACAATATGGTGATATCAAACAAAGTAAATATATCTAAATAGTTATGATCAAAAGATAGAAGAATAAGTTGCTTTACAACGAAGATTACAACAGTAAGAATTTTTTTTAATTTGCTTTAAGTTTAATTGTTACTCTCACAACTGCTTTATGCCGTGAATCAGACCGGTCTTGCGATTGATCCATCTTTATTGTTAGAACTCACGAAATCCGTTATTTTAGTAATTAAGTAATTTAGTAATTATGACGACAAAAAGGCATTTGTCTCAATCTCTCAGTATTTAACACCAGACCTATGTGGTTCGAAATAAGTGATATGTGATATAGGTCTTATTGTTGAAAACACATTCAATGGGATCGAAAACTTGCTTTAAAATGGTGTTTTGTTATTCTGTTTATGCTTTATGCACAGTTGTTCCTCTGTCTCACATTTGCCATTTGGGCCTCATAATGTGTTTGTGACGTATTTTGTGGATATATAACCGGCTTTTAATTACGTTTTATAAAGTAATTGTCTCAGGCTGGAAGAACAATCTAGTTACTACTCTACTTTCCAGAACATATTTTTGTACGTAAAGACCGTCTACCATGTTCCCATTGCTTGTTTGTCAGGTATCCAGTTGAAATGTCCCGTTAAATCTGTCTCTCTGAAAATATGTATACGTGATATGTGTCCTTGTATTCATTGACTATCATACCCATTCGTTCATGAATTAATATCCTTGCGTGCCTTTGTAAGATTTAACTTTTCTATGGAGGGTTGGTCAAGAGAAAAATTTATAATTTATAGTGGTATGTGAGTTGCATGTTGTATCAATGTCTCTATTGCTTGAGGCATCAGCCATAGATCACCATATATGGCTGAGAGAATTGGTGGCTCTTGTAGTTTCCATTAACCGAATTTCGCCTCTCACTCTACCACTCGTCGCAACTACGATCGAGCGCATATTGTATAGTGTTACTGAAACTTGAATTGAATGGCAATGTCGTTGTCATATCACCAATTAGTACAATCATATTGTTATCGCCTGTCAAAGGTCAAAGGAGACCGCAGTGTGTATTGTGAAATATTGTCTACGTAACTGTTTCTAAATGTTGCTTTTGAAGCGTGAATGTATGGTGGTGTATGTTTGGGCACTTTACACGTTATTACAGGAAAAAAAGTACAAAAATATTGATTAATTGTTATAATACCAGATAGTTTATATACCTAAAAAATGCTAATGACCACGCGGCCAGCGGAGAGTCGGTTTAGAATTAATGGAATCTACCTTTATTAGAGGCATTACTTGGTCCTGCCGTAGCATTTGATCTCATTACCTGTGTCCAAAACAGCAGAACGAAACGTTGCGATGTTTAATTTGGTGTATCATTTAAGTCGTGGCTCCAGAAAAAAGTGACAATGGCTGGTGTGTCCTCCGTGTACTGGTGTCGTATCCTCGTAAAATAAGCCTTAGGGCAAGTCGGGCCGGTCCTGCCTCTGAACGCTTAAAGCGTCCACAGCACTGTGATGTGATGCACACGCTCTGTGAGTTTAACATCAGTGTGATGCAAACAATTAAAAAATATGATGTTTTGATAGAGGTTCCAACTAATATGGGTGACGTAGTAGTGTGACATGACAAAGTGGCACCATAGTCAGGGATATTTGTCATCAATGCGTTTTAATAGTTTCTACCCATGGCGGACATTGCTTTTAATTCTTGGTTACAAAGTCATAGGAATATACTTGCGTACATCGTCTATGTATGTGATACATAGGTCGTTCAATGCTCAGTGCGTACGTAGACTTAACTCTTATATTATGCTTTAAGATTGTATATGGCGTCGCCATGCATATCTTCATTTATTCGAGGCTAGATCTTCTGGTAGGCTAAATTGGGCGAAGAACCATCCCGGTGTAATGAAATGGGGTTTGAGGAAACTGCCGGTACCAGGATTCGAACCCACGACTTGTTGCTCTGCAGCTCAGCTTGCCTATCAATTGAGCCACTAAGGCTCTCTTGGTTAGTGTAATACGAGCATTGAATTTGAAGGGGACAGACCCACACTGACTAAATAACGGAAACTAAAAGCGGATTCTGTCTTAGGTGCAGTCGAATGCACGTATTTTACGGCCACGTGGTTGCTCTATAATATAGCGCTAATATCGCCCGGCGCGTCGTGTTCGTCACGCAAAATACTAACATTTTATTTATTTTATATTATATAGTTATTATATAGTTATTCCAGATTGAGAGTCCTCTTTCATGAATCATTATCATCATTAGATATGTATGTATGTGCACTGATTAGCTGTTACAACTTTGCGTTGTTCGGTGAAGAAGTATGAGAATATGTAGGGTAGAATTGCCAGTGGCTATATGCACTGCAATGGACATACGTATCACTCTTGTCATCGCCCGTAGGGATTGCTTAAAAAATGGCATTAAGGAAGACCAGGAAATCTGCCTCTGCAGTTGGTATTTGTGTTTAAAATCGTATGTCGTACACCAGATCGATCACAAAATGATGCAAATGAGTTATTTGAACGCCATACGATGGGGAACAATTTTGACATGTCACATGGCATCAATTTTAGAAGATTGTTCATTATGGACGACCTGGAAAGGGAAATCCCAAACCCTCTTCTGACACCCAATAATTGTTAAATAATTGGTGGATTTGATTCTCGTCAAGCTAAATTACACTGAGACATTGTATATGAGATTTGTTATCTATGTTGCCCGTAAATTGCAGAATGTTGTGACTAGTAGTTTTTGTTTCATATGCACCAGGGTCCTCCCACGAACAAGTTTGTACGCGTACACATGCCAACCAAATTATCTTGTCGTCCCTGTGGCGGAAAGAGATAAGCCGTGTAGATTCGGGTATTATTACAATAAGCCTAGCATGACAATGTAATATTATTTCCTTTCCAAGCATGGCAAAGTAATATTATTTCCTTTGCAAGCACGGCAAAGTAATATTATTTCCTTGCCAAGCATGAACATTACATTATTGAATCAGATCTTTTAGGGGTCGCCTTGAAGATAACGCGTTCGGCCCCAGTTCGCAATTATACGCCATATTAGAAAAAATCGAGACTGGCGCAAAGAGTTATAGGAAATATTTTGGTGTTATCTTGACTTTTTCTATGGAGATAAATACCATATTTACACGTTATTGGTAAAACATGTATAAAAGTAATGAGCATATCTAACTTACATTCAGATTACGTAACTTTTCCGTTACATAGATGACACTATTTCATGTTAAAATGTCTACAAAGTACGTTCTCAGACGCCATCTTGACATCTCGCAAAGACCAAAATAATACCCAGAATGCATTGCACATGCAGTGGCGCCTCACGGTGGCAAAATTGGAACTACGATTAGCAAAGTGATCGAGGGTGCTCTGCTTGGCTATCCCAAGCGGCCGGTGGGGGGTTCGAACCCCACTTAAAATATGCAGCATAAAGATCCCACATCTTTCTTCGCAGCGTCGTCCTTCTACCAATACCCAGATGTGTTATTATAGAATATTGAAATGGTCACGCTTGGCTGAGATTTGTCGTTGGTTTATACTTACATTGTGTGAGAACTATAAATATTTCATTCTAAGAACAGAAAGGGGTTAAAATCTTAATCAACATGTATGAAAGATGGGCGGAAATGTGATTGGCGCTGGCATGGTGTTAAGATATATTTGCTTGTTGCACTTGTTACGGTTTTGGTTATTCGGCGTCTTGTAAATGGCCAGCTGGCAGGCTTTGTTTACCCTTCCACGAAGCTGTGTGTATGTCCCACTCTGAACACTGCAATGTTATGCTGTATTATATTAAACTCACTTGACACGACATTACAAACACTTTCTGTCTTATTTTTTGATAACTTGACTGGATTCGTTACTTTTTCCGATTTCAAAAAGTCTCCTGGCTATATTACCAATATGGGCACATTTTACAACCATAAATGCTGCATATATAAGACGACTGTCGTATTATCTATGTTTACCAGATAACAAGATACAGACGATCTGTGATTTCCACGTGCCTAAATATATCTGCAGATATGGCACTTGATAAAGCATGGAAAACTTTAGGATATAACGTGGTCGGAGATCCTACGATAGTGTTGTCCATGTTGGATACGAAACCTCTGAAAAGAACGCTTTCGGCATCGATTCAAATTCTTGAAAGGATCTAGCATTCCAAAAGACAGGATGGCCACATATCATGCGAGAGGGAATAGTCGACCACCAGGACGGGCTCTGGTATGAAAACTGGGAAATTTAAAATAAAACCTTTGCCATGTGTAGTGACCTGAAGTATGATGTACCTGAAGAATTAGACATCATGAAAACAATATGTAATTGATTGTATTTGGCAATCATGCTTCTGATTAATTCATCATACACACAGTTGTTTCTCGCAGAATTGTATGACTAATCGACTGAATGTAGGACAACGTTATCTGAAAAACGTTCGGGCAACGTAAAAAAAAACATACATTTTCAGATTATCTCAATCAACCTAAAAAAAACGTTGTCATGACGTTAACTCGTTTATTGAGAGGTCATCGATGCGACGACTGCGGTAAGCTCTGGCGGTCTCAGATAGGCTTATATCTTCAGTCACAAGCGCAAATGCCGCGAAGCAAATCGTAGTACTTACATCAAAACAAAGCTGCAAATCCATCGTCTTTCGCGGGGCCGGCGCGACAGCTCAGTGGGCTAGAGCGTCGCATTGAGTGCTCTGGTCACCTGAGAGCGTAATGGCACGTGGGTCGGTGGTTCGAGCCCTGCTGTGGCCATGTCTGTGTGGTCGCAGGATAAAGATCACATATGTCTTTCTTCGTTAACAGTAGGGTGGTTACCCCCGGGGACATGGCTCCACTCTCACTCCCTTCTCCCATTGACGCCATATAACCAAAAGGGGTCCTCTTACCAAAACATTCAAGAAGGGTGACCCCCCGTGGATCAGCGCCTGCATTTATTTATACACCGTCGTTTTAGCCACCTTGAAAATGTGTGAAAAGATATATTATGTGCGAGTCAGTATACAACATTTAAAGCGGGTGTCCAACCTAATTTAAACGCGATATGCACCGAAAGTTTACATCTGAAAATTAATTTGGCGAGTGCTAACGCTTCGTTTTAGCCGAGTGGTAAAGAGAACAAAATTAAGGCAACCCACCCCCAGCAATGTCAAGCAGAGCGCCATTTTGCCGGGAGCAGTGACGCATGTTGTGACTACTCATATGGCGCCGCCTTACGCTATAACTCGCGGAGAGAGAGATCAGGGCCGCGATTTACAGATGAACAGCGGCAGTTCTAAGCCGCGCAGTAGCGGAAGATCTTAGTGTTTCATGGAAAAGTACCCTCCAAAAAAATTGATATACGTCTTGCGACGATTGACTCCGCAACAATGCCATGATTGGAATTAGAATCGCAGCTAGTTATATTAGCGATTATCACGCGCTCTTGTTTTGCTCACACAATAGACGCAATTTCTGGTTTGAATAAATTAGAGTATCGCCTCCTGATTGGTCAATCGCGGATACGCCTCCAAAAAAGGCTGCCGCCTGAGTAGGCGGCGAAATCGTGCCTGGCGGTCACTTCTAAATTTTATTGTGAGCTACAGATAGAACGAAAAATTCTGTAATTTGGAGGATAGACAATTGGGTATTATATGAATCGGTAAAGCAACGTTAGAGGCCAGGCTGGCGGTTCCCTTTAAAGAGAGGAGAGAATGATATGACTAAATAAAGGTTAAACATTAGGGTTATATGTTGATTTTAGCTTGCCAAATACACCGTTAGTGATCATCAGAACGGACTAAACTATTCCTTTAAATGAAGAATTTAACGTTCAGACATAATTAAATAAAGGGCGTTAAATTAACCGCGTAAACTCGGATATCGCAAGTTGGAGGACATGTCGTTTGGCTGATAAGCGCCACCTGGTGGAATGTTTTCGAGCGCGGGTTGTTTGACATGACTTTTGTCAATATTATCCTACGAAGGAGTAAATGATGTCTTTGTCAACCCAAGAAACAGAAGAAGACAGCCAATATGATCTCGTCGCCAAACTTGACAATGCGCGGATCATGGCCAACATTCTAAAAGCAATCAATTTCAAACCTATTACTGTGAGTTATCATGTTATTTCATGCATATCGACATATTATCGACATAAAGTCAGTCATAAATGCCGTAGACACACGTTTCGGCCTATATTTTCCGCGAATTTGCCTCGATCACTCTCAATATCCCTGACGTGAGAAAGCAACTCTAGACCATTTTTATGATACTAAACTTACGTGTGTACTGCGATGTTATCCTTTTTTAAGACACAAACAATATTTCTCCATCCTGACACTCCATTGGCAGCAGACACACTTTCCGTCTTTCGCAAATAGACTAAATCACAGACAATGAAAGGCTCTATAGTTGCCATGGCATCCTCGTGGCTGGTATAAATATAGAGCATGTATTGTTCAAAGCACGTTCGGCGCCATGGCAACCATCATTTTATGACGCGTGTTTTAGTATTTTGGTGACACAGCGTTTTCTGCCAACGGAGTGTCAGGATGGAGAAATATTCTTTGTGTCATAAAAAAGGATAACATCACATTACAAAGGTAAGTTTGGTATCATTAAAATGGTCTAGAGTTGCTTTCTCACGTCAGGGATTTTGAGAGTGATCAAGGCAAATTCGTGGAAAATATGGGCCGAAACGTGTGTCTATGGCATTTATGACTTTGACTTTAAATTTGTTTCGAATCAGCCATTGCCATTACCGGCATTAGCCTATGATTAGGCTCCTGCTGGAATATAGCTTTGCAAGCAATTCGCTGGCTCTGCCTGTGGCTGTGGCTACTGAGTACTGGAATAGAGGCCCCAAATTCCCTGCAGCCCTTACAAAATGGTATGTTGTTATATCAGAACCAATCAGAAAATGCCAAAATACCAAATGACGAAATGTTGCTAGCAAGTAGCCTCAGGTTGCAGGTATAGATCTAACTGATCTTGATGTAAATAGTGATAGACTTTATAGTAATTATAACTTGTTATAAATTATAACTAAGCTTATTATGCATAATGGCGTAACATATTGGTAGGAACAGACATTGACTTTGGATGTCACCTGTCTTGTCGTGTATGTAAAGGTCTAGGGTCCGTACGACCGCAGCTCGCTTCGACAGCAGTTCATCTGGACCGCCAGTTGGGGTGGAGTGTGAGGCTGTGGGGGTGGGGCGGAAGGGGGGTGGGTCGGTGGTGGGGGTATCTGGCGGTGTTAAGCGGCTTAGACGCTTAAGTATTTGTTGTCTCGCTTGGCAATTGACTGGCTTCTTTGTCTTGCGTGTTTGCGAGGTCTAGGTTTGGTGTTGGTGATGCGTGTCAAGATTTTGTTAACGGGGAACAAACGGTACCGAACAACTACAGTTTTACTACACACACACACATCAACAACTTTATTTACACAATAACCCAGCTAAGTTCACTGTACATCAAGTTGCTACATCATCATCTGTCATCCCGCGGCGGGCGTACGCATCTGTCACCCTGTCACTGCCTGCTGTGCTATTTACACCATAACCCAGCTAAGTTCACTATACATCAAGTTGCTACATCATCATCCGTCATCCCGCGGCGGGCATACGCATCTGTCACCCTGTCACTGCCTGCTGTGGGCGGGCAACTCGCGGGCCCAGGAGATGGATCCCGGCATCAAGGAGGGATTCAGGTTCTCGAGTCCCTACGACGTACTCATCCCAGAGCCGGCGAATGCGCTCGTCACTGCACGCGGTTCCCCTGTGGCTACGCATCGCACGATATGGGATTTTCTTTAGGTAGCACCTACCCATATTATGAATAGGCTCTGATCGACTTTTATGTAATCGCAAATCAGGAAGTCAAGCCTCTTGCAACCTTACCTTGTAACAATCGTTTTATTGCTAGCAGTAATCAACAACAACGGGCAGCGTTCGCCACCAACGATGCGCGCAAACGTTTTATTGTTAGCGTTAATCCTTTAACAATGGGCAGCGTTCGCCCCTCCACTGGATGCCGCCATCAGTGCGCACCACCCCTTACAACATGTACCCCCACCCCCATAACACCCCTAACACTCCCCTCCAACCCGCTCCCGCGGTTCAAGTGGCCCGCGGTCGACCCGTCCCGCGGTCGACGATGCCGTACCCCTATGTAAACATTATATATTGCTACATAGCGAGATATCGCAGTCTAAGTCTTCACCTGCCCCATCGGGTATACAACCAGTATTTTAACCTGAAATTCTACTGTCCCGGGCAGTTGATTAGGTCTCTCCTTGATTGATAGCTAGCAGTAGAGTAGAAATCAAGAACCCTGAATAATCTTGTAGCTGTTAATACAATTGATAGCAAAGTTCAATCAGTTGCTTGCAAGAAGGGTGTCATGTTCTTCTAGGAATCTGGTGTCTGGAGTTTGATATCAAGAGGCCATTTTGTTTCACAAATTATGGAACTACAATTATGTAAGGGTAGGAGACTTTTGGAAGATTTGATGAAAATTTAGGAGTCAAGAGGAATGCCGCGATATGCCCCTTACAAATTTATATGTTGCATTGGTCCTGCCTGACACCCAACAGTACTCAGTGCTGCTTAGAGACAAGCCTGATAACATTAGATTGTCCCTTCTCATATAACTGTTGCAATATTGCAAATAGCTCTATATAAATACAATGGTTCACAGGGTGGGCACAGGCTTAAAAAGTGCTTAAATTTTGACTGATGCCTGGAAAAGGTCATAAAAACAGAAATGGGCCTTGAGGTCGATCCTATGTACCGGGTACTTGAATTTGCTTGAAAATAGGGCAGTTACAATGAAAAGTGCTTGGTTTCAAACTGGACCAGGCACTGGCTGAGACCCACGAAAAAATCGAACAAAAGCTGGCTGAATTGAAGAAGTAGGAATTAATACAAGTAAAGTGATTAACTCCAATAAATGCTGTTGGTTGGTAACGTGGACACTGCCTTCTTGTTGTCATTCCATATTTCCGCATACCAAAGATTGTATGCATAAAATTTAGTCCAAGGTTTTGCAATTTGTATGCTTAAAATAGACCAGAGAAGGTCAAAATTGTCCTTGAAAAGTCCTTGAATTTTTCTATTGCTTGCCTTAAAAAGGTTTGAATTGGATGGAACCTTGCCTGTATGAACCCTGGGTTCAGTACCTTACAAATTTGGTTGTTGTACTTTGAATCTGAAAATAAAACTTTATATGATAGTGTCACTCTCACATATGCTACCCACAAGGGCCAATCTGCACAGCAGCCATATCAGGCTGAGAGTGTAACTATTTTTTAATAATATTTTAATTTGTTCTCCCTGCAGCATGCCATAGTTTTTGCCTCTGAGCGAGGCTTGAAAGTGACTGTGGAGCATGCCAAGTGCGTTCAAGCTAACGCCTTTCTTCAAACTGAACTGTTTCAACAGTTTTATGTAAAGGATGAAATCTGCTTCAAAGTTAACTTGTGTTACTTGCTGGTGAGTCATTTTTCTTGTCTACTGGATATTTGTGAAATGCTTAAATAAAATTGAAATTGACCTCTTAGTTATCAGATGATGCAAATTGTAGGCATTTCATACTTTGGCCGTCACATACCTTCCTAATTCACCTACCGGTATATATAGCTTTCACTGGTACATGTGTATGATATTGTGTTGAATGTTTTCATGTAGTATTTTACTTGTCTTTTCTAGGATTGCTTGAATATCTTTGGCAGTAATCAGGAACCAGGCATTCAGACTGCTCTCGAGTTGCGTTACCGCGGCTATGGCTACCCCCTCACACTCTTGTAAGAGTCCATTGACAGAACACCCTTGAAAGATTGTTTCTTTTATGTCAGATGCAAAAATAGTCGGATAATGGCTCTGATTAAGTTGTTTTCAAACTAAGATGGGACAGGAAGACCAGCTTGGATGTACGTACCGGTTGCTGCAACCAGCTTCAAATAGGCATATAAAATTGCTACTATATGTGATATTTAACAGTCAGAGTACAGGTTTGGGAAATGGTTGCGCCAAGTTGCATATCATCAAGTATGGACACAATGTGCTGTGTAGTGCAATTTGAGTGCACATTTTGTCTTGTACCCTATTAACATGTACCTTATCCTTCAATGGCAAACTTTTTGTTGCATGAGGAAAGCAACATCGTGTACCGATATAAATGTATACATGTTTCGCACCATTGATGTACTGTATATATTGTATCGGTGTTTTTTTTTTTCATTTAGGCTAGAGGACAATGGTGTAATGACAGACTGCAGCATTAAGACTCAGGAACCCGAAGAAACGCTGGATTTCGATTTTTGTTCTCCAAATGTGATAAATCAAATTATTATGAAGGTATGAACATCAATTTAGGAAGGTTTTATGCTATTGCGTCCCAATTTTCTTGGGCACAATTTCATAATCAGCGGGCCATTTAATACACTTTGCTGCTCGAGCATCAGACACACGCAAAAGCAAGCGTTTTGTTTATGTACATAGCGATATGCAGACTTTTACGGTAAATTCACAGCATTTCCAATTTGCGTCTGGTAAAGCAAATATGAAAAGTAGATATTTTGAAGAAAAAACTAATGGAGACTAAGAATTAGGATCACTGGACAACCTATAATCCTCCTGCGTGCCCGCATTCCTCCCGTTTCAATATTTAGACTATTAGAATTATTCGACTATTTCTCATGCGGCGTCATAAACTGAACCAGATGCGTTCTTTTTTGTGACCCTGTAGTCCGAGGCTTTGAAAGAGGCCTTCAGTGAGCTCGACATGACCAGTGAAATCCTGCAGATTCTAATGTCACCGGACAAACCCTACTTGCGACTGTCGACCTTCGGGGACGCCGGGAGTACTCATGTAAGTTTTGCGCAAGTTTTGGCAACAAAGGACAAATATATGCCAGTTACCCCTGCAATCGTGCCAAGATCAAGTGAACCGCTTAATGAAAATTCATATGTCATGAAAGTACGTAGATGTTCTTAAGAACAACAATAGTGTGGTGTATGACATACAAGGAACAAGTTACAATAACCATTCTACTTATTTTCAGTCTGATTTTGAAAGAGATTCGGACTTGGTTGAAGGTTTTCAATGTAAGCAGACGCAAACTAACAGGTGAATGAACCATTATTGCTACTTCTATCTATTTTATTAAGATCATTTTGTGAGAAGTGTAGCAGATAATATGGGCTTCCTTTTAATGGTGATATGTCCCGTTTTCTCGTCTGATGAAAATCAGTGGTTATTTGGAACAAAAAGATATGCGGACGAGATATTCCCTTAGCATATATATAAAAGGTGAGCAAGACGCTTTTAACATTCAAGGTCACATCGCGACCATATTCAAGAGTCAAGAAAGGACGAAACTCCTCAATCTTTCTCTTTCAAAAACGTGCCTCAAAAGACATTGAAATTCGTTGTACGGTTGGCATGTCTTCCAGATACAAGGTGTCGCTGATCAAGGCGTCCGTCAAGGCGCTGATGATCTCTTCTAGAGTGTCCATTCGGACCGACCGACGAGGCTTCCTCTCTCTCCAGTACATGATAAAGACGGAGAGCGGCCAAACCTGCTTCGTCGAACATTTTGTGAGCGTTCTTTTTGTTGCCACATAAACATTTGAAAATATTTAACGAATTTAAGCCAGTATATCCGGGTCTTATTGTTTGTTAAAATGTAGGAATGAGTAAGATTTTGATACGTAGCGAACTTTGGTTGAAAAGATTTTTTTAATGTATTTGATATTGCGCAAATTATGTTATATATTTCATCAGAAAAAAGGTATTCATTTTTTATGAAATGATATAGAAATACTGAGAAATAAATGGTGTTTTATTGTGACAGGTGTCGCCGGATGAGGAGGTGGAGCAGGAGGAAGAGGAAGAGCCCGCTGATTGTTCTAACGATGAGAACTGATTAACGGCGTACAATTTCTAGAAATTCTGCATTAAATCAGCGATACAAGCTGCTATGTCGCTTGCTTGGATAGGTTTGACATGTTATCGTTTATGGCTACAAATCGACCGTTTCATTTGTATATATATCATTAGTTATCATCAGTGTATATAATAAATACCGGTAGTGCAAAAGACGACAAAATAATTTGTACAAATCTGGCAATCTTTTTTATTCATGTATAATGGATACGGACATCTGGGATGAGCTGAACACAATAACATTCAAATATACACGTTCTGCCATAACATATCGATATAAAGTACTAAAAAATTAGTCATCAGTGCCAACGTCGCGAATATGGATAAAAAAAAGAGGATCTAATGTACCGTCGAGTACAAGGATTAAAATTTAAATTTACATGTACATATATTTTATATACATACAACGGTACACATAGAACGCCGGGTCATGTGACCACAGAAGAAATTGACTGCACGGTGTGTCTCACAGAAACACACTCTGACGCACGAGGTGCAAATATTCCCTGCAGAATGGTGTCCTTTGTGAATCATCCATGACATATTTAAACAAAATCTTAAGTGACACAAATGATGTACGGTATAGCACGCATGTGCGCCGGCAGTGAAGCAGCAACAATTCATGAATCCAGCTATTTACTCTTCTTCTCTTCCTTACAAAGGATGACATATCGCTGGGCTACGGTCAAGGGCGGTGAGTAGCCCTCTGGATAGGATGTGTCCTCGAAAAGCACTGAGTAATCATCGGAGGGCTGTAAAGACAATACCATCACGTGTATGAAAAGTCAGATTTGGGAAATTGTGGAATATCGATGAGACATTGGTAATGTAAGGAAGATCTTAACCGTTGAATATATGTTTTACGCCCTAGAAAATGCATGATAAGTTTAATGAGACCGGTTACCATAAACTAAAGAAAGCACCGAAATAGCCCAAATTTATTAAGCCATATTTGCACAGCCTCCCGACAGAAACATTATTTGCATACTTACTCTGGTTGGTGTTTGGTGTATCAGCGCTCGGTAGAAACAGGTGGTCTGCGGATACAGCGCCAACACCAGCTGCATCAGAAGACGAAAATCGAGACCATGCGCCCATTTTGGTTATTATAATCAACAATAATAATTGGGTACCATTATTCTCGAAATCGTTATTGTCCACTAATATTAACAGTCCTGAGTACAGGGTCAATGATTGTTTTAGTTCAGCCGTAAAATGTAATATGTTTGTATCAGTAATTTGTATTAGATAGATTTATTTCGTACTATAGGCTGGCCAAGATACATAAACAAAACGAGAACAAAAACAAAATAATAATTTGTATTGTAATAGAAAGCGTACTTTCATCAAAGTAAGCACAAAACATTCTGCAACTCACAGTTTCCTTCGGGAACAGCGCTTCTGGGTCTGTTTCCGGATTAGCTTTCCAGATAGGCAGCGGCACGACTCGACGACGACTCAAGGTGTGGCGCCTGCAGCGAGTGTCCAACATGAATGACTGAATTTGTGTTTTTGGTCACGTTCGTGCACACATGGGGCGAACAGTCACCCAAAATCAGATTTCGAATATGATCTGGATTCGATATCAGAGTCGGTTTGTCTGAAGCTCTGCCTCTGCCTCAAGCGAGATTGTCCAGAGTACACGAAACAACGTTTGGTGGGTCTTGCTTCGCTTCAAACGGCGGGGGGAGAATTACGAACCAGCAAAACGACAGTCGAACCGGCTAGATGACACTTAAATGTTACCCGGTTCAAAAGTAGTTTTGTTGACAAGAAGTCTAAATGCCAGGCATGTTATCCCAATTACCGGTACTTCCTTCTTAAATCGAGCAAGATCTAAATCTATAGACTTAATAATCTGTCAGGATTAACACATCGACTACGTTTGATGGACGTCGGTCCTTACCGTTTCTCTTTCTAGTTCCCACAGTGTGACATGACAGTCATCTATACCTCGTTTTCTGCCTGACACCAGTCGGCGTGACGTCGACGGTACTTACTCTTTCCCTTCCTCGGCGTCGATGTCGTCGACGTCGTACTTGCTGGCGACGCTACTAAAGGTGACGACCTCGGCCAGGATCCAGTTCTCCTCGCCATCGGAGGCCTTGACCCTCGCCGCCACCTTGT
Organism: Arenicola marina; assembly: GCA_964019135.1. Taxonomy (NCBI): domain Eukaryota; kingdom Metazoa; phylum Annelida; class Polychaeta; family Arenicolidae; genus Arenicola; species Arenicola marina. The sequence continues at coordinate 19,725,644 of OZ025258.1, read as the reverse complement.
CCCCAGCTTTACACACGTAGTTAGTCTCCGCCTGAACAGCGCCACACAGCGGCGGCGGCCTGAAACAAGCCACATGCGTTGAGCCACTCACCACAGTTCAATGGAAATTATTTTTCTCACTCCCAGTTCACGGTGAAATGAGATTGGCTGGTTGTATATTCAGGACGCTTTAACTGATTCTGGTCATATCGTGTCAAAAGGAGAAGGAAGGGAAGTTCGGCGGGTCATGTCCCCGGGGGTAACCCCCTACACTTTGTGAAGAAGGACATGGGATCTTTATCCTGCGACCATGCCGTGAAATGAGAAGCCCATTCCAGAGAAGAACTAGCATGCTCCTTAGCTCCCACCTTCTCTGTAGGGCCTGTAAAAATGGGAACAATCAAGTCACAGCAAGGGACGATATCCCTGGCAGGACCTTTCCGTGGATCAAACAATATCTGGTACAAACTTGGCACAGGCTCGAAACCTCGAAAACACGCCGCCCCGACCGCAGGATTTATTTACCAGTGCACAATCGAAAAAAGTATATAAAAGCGACTCAACCCATGACTTACCTCTCCCCGGGCTTGCCGATCCACAGCGGAAGCGTCATGGCGTTCTGCTGCAGCATACTCATCAACACACCTCTTCTCATGATCTGCTTGGGTCGGTCTCCGTCTGAAGCCAGATTCATACAGTTTGTTCAAGTCTATCACAGTGTGCATGTAACCTGCCATCACCTATACTCTGCTCTCTCGATTGATACAAAGCACTGAACATGAACCTGTGCGTGTTACAGATATCAAATATAGCGCGTCATACTTAATGTGCTGACCTCTTTTTGGTTGCCTAAGTACTGTTTACCATCACCCACATTATCTTTTCAATAAATTCAAATCCTGGAATGTATGTACCATTACATGCATTGTTGTTCAGTACACATTGACTCTTAGTAACTTCACTCACTTCGAGTTTCTCGGAAGGATTTTATTTCTGCAATCTTGTCCAAAGCCTTCTTCAACAGTCTAAAAAAAGAATGAAAACTGTGTAAAACAATGAAATCTTGAATGACTGCATAAAAGGAAGTTCAGTTAGACAGGATAAGCTTGTATCAGTCAATGTGTCGTTTAAAATAGCTCTTGTTATGTAACACAAAACATTTAAATTGATACATTATCCCAGTAACATTATTCCATAGTACATGTACATGGTACTCACTCGGCCTCGCTTTCAGCATCTTGCATGGCAGTATTGTACAGTCCTTTGAGCTTGGTCTTATAATATGGTGAAACTGCAATCAATTCAATCAACATAAGGTATTAATTATCATAAAAGCATGCACACTTGGAATAGTCAAAGAATTTACAAGTCTTGATTTGCTAAACAAACAACTAGTTTTAACTCGCAAAGTGCTTCATATACGTGTGCTCATACAGTACCTTGGCTCCAATCATTTAAGAATCTTTAAGAAAATTTAAATCATATGATCATTGGTAAATGGCACAATTTAAGTTTAATGTCCTACCGGTAGTTTGAAAGCAATAACTAAGGTTAAATATTGCCATATCCATAGTGATACCAAGTTACATTATAAAATATCAAGTTTCCAATTATTTCATCTGCGATACAAGATGACAAATTAGCTAAGTCTTAGAGCCTATTGCCTGCAACTCACCTTTTTGTTCTTGCTGCATCCTTTCATGTGTCTTGCTGATATTGGTCAAGTTATGTTCACCCCTGTTTCTTTCATCCTAAAATACAAAACAAATAAATTATTATCATTTATTATAAGTGTTCTAGCATTTTTGTTACATACCTACATTAAAAAGGTATAGCTCAAGTATGAAATATTTAAATTAGACTGTGACAAAATACTAATATGTCACCTGAACTTCATGAATCAGCTGATGTAAATCTTTCAGCATATCTTTCATCTTGACATCAGCTGGGACTTTGTCATGTCTGCTGTTAGAACTTGCTGTAGTGTTATTAGACTTGGGCCGTCCCATTGTGATGAAAGAATGAGATTCTGTTCATGGGTTTCATTCAGTAACAAGAGAATTGTCTTGCCACTGCTAGATCTGAAATTTGAAAAACATAAAACTTCATTAATAAAGATATTCTATACAATGTAGACTAGTGAATGCATACTTGTAAAAATGCATAAAACTCCTCTAAGTCTTATATTCACTGTGGGCCGTTTAAAAAGTGTTATTTGCAATAAATAATACAATATTATCTTAAATGACATCAGCTACGTCATTTTGCTTTATCTTCCATCATGAGATTCTCAAAATGATGCAACAAGTTTGTGTAAACTTCATGCTATTTAGTGCATTTATATAAGGTAAACATTGAATATGATGCAAACAAAAGAATAGTTTAACACTTGTAAAATTACTTCTCATCAATTCAGATGGTAAGCAATTTCCTGATAATGGCAAATAGCTTTACGGCGGAAATTACGATGCACAGACACCCCTACAAATTCCTAGTCTCATATGGGTTATACTTCATGGCTTTCTAGCCAAGTAATTTAGTTATCAATTATAGTAGTATTCAGTGTCTATATCCCTTTTATATGAATAATGTTTATTTTTATGCAATTAAGCTTAAATTATAACAAAACCAAACGAATAACATGAATAAGGAACCACAAACAAAACTTTAATTTAAACTGTTAAAAGGCACAAATAAAAGGCATGAAGAAAACCGCCTGGCCGGTGGTATAGTGTTTCCTGTGGCTAGCGGTTCCAGTATGTTACTGATCGGAACACCTTCAAATTATTTTGCTGCAATGTGTGTACCTTTTTATGCCTAACTGACTGTAAATATTTTGTAAACAACAAAAGACCCAACCCCCAAGCTTTGTTTTTGGCGAACTCGCACCACAGCTAGTTTGTTTACAGCCGTTAGAACGATAATTGTTATAAACCGAAACGTACCTGTTTTCGCGACGCGACAACCCTAGGTTTTAGTATTAAGTCCAATATTCATGATAATATAACATTTTTATGTCATGACTACGAAAAGAAAGTTATTGTGGAAATAACGATAAGCCTTTTAAAAGATACAGCCTATCTTTACAGCTAGAAATTTTCGCACAGAACCGTGTCACGCATCAAGTATGGCGGCAATCCGGCCAAAATTTGTACCGCGAGCCGCGGTCGACATCACTGAGAATACCATAACAGCGAACAGGCGCGCAGGAATATAAACCCGGCCACCAACTTCTGCTCCGGTGACCAAATTGCTTCTCTCCAGATAACTCACAGGCTTCTAGGATTTCAATTCAAGACAGAATATACTTATTTGACATGGAGAAGAGGTTTGTAATACAAACAATTATAGAATATATTGGTGAACGATACCTAAAACCAACTCGACCCAAGCCAACCGACTTTTCTTTGCGATCCTCTATTAAATGGCGCCCTATTCTTGCCACAAATATTACACGATCTGCCTAGCTTCGACTGACTCACTCCGCTAGGGCTCTATTAGATCAATATCTCTAGCTATTAATTAATTGTCACCTACATCCTCAATGCATTCTCACACCCGCTCGCCAGAGCGTCGCGCATGTCTACAAATTAGTGTCGCGGACCCAGCCTAGCGCTAATCCTAGTAACACACGGCATCAGGTGATGGAAAGAGAGTTCAGCCACAATTATAACTTTTTCAAAAGGGTACAAGATATTTTTTGCTGGAATAAATACACTGAGCTCGCTATTTCTATGCTTTATTCTTGGAAATTATAATGATGCAAGAAATTACAGTCTATTTGACCGTTTTTCAAGAATCCTGAAATTTGTCCCCGGCCGACAGCAGCCGTAAAAGCGGAGCATGTAAACAAGTTTTTTTCTACCGCGGACACCCGCCCCCCCCCCAAACCCCCCCCCCCAAAACAGACAAAAAACAGCAATGTATTAACCCCCCACCCCCCCAAGAGCAAGAGACTCTGTTGCTAGTATGACATTGATATATATCGCGCAGTTTTCAGCCCGTCGACCACCTTGTCCAGTACCACTGTCTTAATCAACCTAATCTAAATTAAGAAGGAAAAGAATGAAGATTAAGAACATTTATTGTGCGTGCATCGAAGATTATACTGCCTGCACTATTTACACCGATAGGGTGGAGATGCCACAGTCCCTTTCCTTACGGTGGTTATAGGGTGTTGGGTCGAGCGCGTCGTTTCTTTTCCTACGGCCAATGAAGACAAATATAGAATCCCAATCAGCCAGATCAGCAATTTCAAATAAAGCCTTGCATTTTAACTGTATATTCGCAAGATTCACATTGTATTTTTTGCTGTAAATTAAGGGAAACACGGCGATACTAGCATATGGAGTAAAATATCTTCGGCCGGCTTTTTTTAACATGGGCTAGGTCGGTATAGCTATTGTATTACACTTATGTCAGGCCGATGTACCACAGCAAACCTCTTTCAGAAGTCCGTCAATGCTGGCCGCACTGCTTCGGCCAACGGATCCGCCACATGAATCCGTCACAACCGAAAAATAGGGAGAACGGTAGTGTGGGGCACAGAACAATTTGTTAGGTTTTCTAAGATGCATAAGCAATGTCTCGTTCTCAGCTAGGTTTGTGTTATCTTTGCTTGCGACTCATTTTTAGTTTGGACCATATTTCGGTGTTTATACGACCTGGCTGATGACCTCAGACCTCTCAACACAACCAGCACAACTGTGGACTGGACTGTTCAGTTGCACAGCTGTATGTGCAAGGGACTATGGACTGTCTGATGTGATGGGTAGCTCTATTCTTTCGGCTTCAATCCCAGTGGAAGGTTGAGAAGTGAGTGTTGAAATAAAGTGTAGTCAGAGCGTGGAACGGTGTAGTTTGCTGCCTCATCCCTATTTTCGCTCAACGGGCAGTGACACGGTTACCAGGGTTAGACTAAGGGCCTGATCGATTCGCCTCTTCCAAAGTCTACCTCTTCCGGAAGAGTGCAGCAGTGCGATCGTTTTGCCTCTTCTCTTCCTGGAAGACCTCTTCTGCTCTTCCGCCCAGGTAGGTGGAAGAGAGAAGAGTTAGAGACGATTCCAACATGGCAGAAGCTAACTGTGCAATATTTGCTCAGTGTGATCAAATAGGTTTAAGGGGGAAATACATAAATAAAACAACGAATAAAATGATGTGAAACATATGTAAGACCTTCTTTTCTTATTTGAAACGCATGTGCGTGGTACATGAGGGCTCACATATGTAGTTAACTATTTATCTCACTGATAATGTTGGGCGATAATATATGGAAGTGGGCGATAAGCTGTGAGCAATAGGTAAGTTTCCGTTCGCCATATTGAAACTACTCTTCCCACTCGTCAGACGCGATCGATTCATCGCTCATATTTTCTATTCTTGGATGAGCTCTTCTCTGCCTGGAAGAGTTGAATCGATTAGACTCTTAGACTTTAGAGCGGTCGGCGCTCGCACGCAGCGAAACTGGCCCAGCGAAACTTGATAGTTGATCGAGCGCTAGTCCCGTTACGTGCCAGTTTTAACAGGCGTCCAGTCATACCTCCCTCCTTGCCTGACAAGTTCTTGGTAACAACGCCACAAGGTTTGGGCTAATCGAGCGTTTGGCGCAAGTGCCCCCAGGCAAGCTCGCTTCTCTAGGGGCACAACGGTAACAATGTTAAAATCCTTTGACGTTAGTAGGGAATCGTCTGTATCCTTTATTATAATGTGTGCTCGAACAACCATGGTGTTTACGTATTCTATATAAATGTTCTATCAAAAGTTGTAACCAAAGATGCTCCGTTTCGCGAAACGGAGTCCGTTTCGTGGTTTACCCGTACCCCTTGAATATGTATATTTTAATATGTTACCCAAATGTTTTAAGATAACACTGTTAGACATTCAGTCCAGTACTAAAATTTAGCCTTCTGTGAGGAACAAATGTGTATATGTTGAGTTAATTAGAAGCTAGCCCCATGTGGCGTTGTTGGGAAACAACGCCACATGTCCAGTCTATCAAATCCTGTATGGCATTTTACAAACACGCGTGGCGAGAAGCGGTGCTGATGGCGAGAACTTTTTGGGGTATGGCAATAGTTTCTAAAATTATGCATCTTACAACTTATCCTGTTATTTTGGTTGAAGTCTCCGTGATTACGACGATATCGTCTGTTGATTTTTCGAAGCAGCGGACAACTCAGTTCTGTCCGCCGCCTTGCCCACCCAGTGGAGATACTGCGCATGCGTGCATGTCGTTCAAACCGCACCATTCGCTTGGTGGCGCTTCATACACGCAGCCATTGACACGCAATAAGCGAAACGCCACCTGGCGAAAGCCACTGGTGAAGAATGACCAAATATGAAATGCAGCGGTAAACAACAAGAAAGTCTCATTTTAACCGACTTGATAGTAATGCGATATTTTGTTCGTTCATATGCATGTGGTTTTTGTGGTTAATATGAAGTTAAGGTATCAGAGTACAAAATGACAAGGGTTAGATGGATCGTGCGGTTAACAACACTTAGTCGCCCACAAAAACAAATCTTACACCCTCATTTTCTACATGCGGACATGAGACTGTTGTGTGTAGTGTGGCCAAGTACAGTTAGAGAATGCACTAAACCACAGCCGGTGTAAGTTCCGTTGTTTATTAACGGTGGAAAACGGTGGCCCGGTAATCTAAGTAAGTATGGATCCTGTGGTGATCCACCGAAAATCGTCCCGTTACTCTCCCGCTGGTCCAGAAACCGCAGCCAAACTGACGCTACAGTTCAAACCGCGCGGTTTTGTCTGGATCGCTAGGGATTGTGGGTAACGGGACTACTTAAGTCGGCGGACCACCACAGAGGCGGACCACTGCGCGAGCGTATTACTGCGCGGCAGATACCTGTCCGGAGCTGTCCGGAATCTTCCGACATACTCCGAACCTACCTGGTTACACTCTCCCCTGCTAAAGTGTCACAGTCCCATGTGACATGTGCCCAACATAAAACCACATCATATAAAACCAAAGACATAAATATATACATCTAGACAACGTAGCGTTGACACCAGTGCTCCCACTTAGTAGTTAACATATCGCGCCGCCCGGTTCCACAGACTTGCAAGGACATCCTGTGTCCTGACAACAGCCGCGCGAGGTTCCCGGTGGGGGTTGTCGTTCCGCCCAGCCGTGCGTCGCGTGGATCGTCGCGGCTCTGGTGGACGTTGTGGTGCTCCAGCGAGGCGTTCGACGCGAGCCGCCACGTCTTCGTCGTCATCGGACCTGGGTAGTGGCAGCTCGCCTTCGCTGACACGACGCTCAATCGGGACCGCGACTGGGGGCTGCTGTAGTTCGGCCTCCCTGTCTGGCTCCGCCTGCAAGCCGGCCGCGCGACGCTCATTCGCGCGGAGGGCAGGCAGCACCGGGCGAATCTGGCGTCTCTGCGGCGGATGAGTTGCTACGACAAAGTCGTCCTCGTCGTCCGAAGGTTGATCGGTGATAGAGCGAGACGAGGGTTTCGGCCACTCGCGCTCAAGACGTTGCGGCCTCGGCTGAGGCAGCGGTTGCGGCGGCACCAGAGCCACTGTCGGTCGAAGGTCGGCTCGGCTGACCCGCTTCGTCTCTCCTCCACTAACTGGTTGTACGCAATAGAGATTGTGTCCCAAAGCCTCTGTCACCTGGTACAGAGCTGGGGCCCAGGCGTCCTGGATCTTGTTGCGACCAGGGACACGGTTCCGTAGATAGACGTACGTGCCGGCTTCTAGGGCAGGGTCGGCCCGGGCATTCGTCTTTTCCCATTGCTCTTCCTTGACCGCGTCCAGTCTCTCCCCTGCTTTGAGGTAAGCATGTTTCAGGCGTTCTTGATGGGCGGCTAGCCAATCCGTTTCCAACTCTGGTTCCTCTTCTGCGGCACCTAGCAGACTATCCACGGGGAGTCGGGGGTTGCGGCCGAACATTAAGAAGTAGGGGGAGTACCCGGTGGCGGCGTGGGGCGTGGCGTTGTATGCGAACAACACTTCTGGTAGAAACTCGGGCCACCGTCGCTTCTTCTCATGGGTGAGGGTTCGTAGCAGGTCGTGAAGCGTACGGTTAAACCGTTCACATTGGCCGTTGCCTTGCGGGTGGTACGGCGACGTCCTGGTCTTTTCTACATCGTACAGTTTGCAAAGCTCGGCGACAACTTTGCCCTCAAAGTTGCGGCCCTGGTCTGAGTGGAGGCGGGCAGGAACCCCATAACGGTGAAACCACTCCCGAACCAATGCCTTTGCCGTGGTGATTGCTCGCTGATCTTTAGTCGGGACGGCCACGGTGAACTTAGTGAACACGTCCGTGATCACCAGGACATTTTCCCGGCCATCGTTGGCAGGGTCAAGCAATGTGAAATCCATCGCCACAATCTCCAATGGTCTTCTAGCGGCGAGGCTCCCCACGGCTGTGCGTACGACCGGCTTCGGCATCTTAGCGACGACGCACCTCTGACATTCCTTTGTGTAGCGTTCAACATCCTGGTACAGCCCTGGCCAGTAAGCACGCGAGCGACACAGGTTGAGGGTTCTCTCGAGGCCTTGATGGGCCATGTCATCGTGAACGGCTCGCATGACGGACGTTTGCAGACACTCTGGTGTAACCCGGTTTGCTGCGGTTCGCCGCCAGTGGCGCGGCAAGCTCGTTATGATCATTCGCCTCGACCCCGATGCGATCGACAGACCCGACGTGTTGTGTTGTGGTCCACATCTCGGCGGGGACAGGAGTGGTGAAGCTGTTCACCTCGTTGATGGCGAGTAGAACTTCTTCGTCCTCGCATTCCAAACCCGGCCCTGGTAAGCGGGATAAGGCGTCGGCGTTTTGGTTGGCCCGGCCCGGTCGATACTTGATTTGAAAATCAAACAGGGCTAATTGGGCTGCCCACCGCTGCTCCACTGCTCCGAGCTTTGTCGAGGATTGGAGATAGCTCAGCGGATTATTGTCAGTATACGCCACAAACTTCTGACCTAGCAGGTAGCCCCGGAACTTTTCTGTAACCGCCCACTTTAAAGCCAACAACTCCAATTTCATCGAGCTGTAGTTTGAATCGTTTTTCTCAGCCGGCCGGAGCCTCCTGCTGGCGTAGGCGATGACCCGCCGGACACCGTCCTGCTCCTGCGATAACACAGCCCCGAGACCCTGGAATGAGGCATCCACGTCCACGGTGAACGGCAGGCTGTAATCCGCGTACCCCAGGACCGGCGGGGCCACAAAACATGCCTTGAGGTCGTCAAACGCCGACTGGTGTCGTTCGCCCCAGCGTTGCTCAAAAGGGGGTTGCAGCTTGCGTCCTTTGTTTCCTTCCTGGTTGCAGCTGTTTATCAGATCATGGAGGGGGCCAGCGATCTTGGCAAAATGGGCAATGTAGCGGCGATAGTAGCTGCAGAATCCCAGGAAGGAGCGAAGCTCTTTCACACTTTGAGGCACTGGCCACTCCTGAACAGCCTGGGTCTTCTCGGGGTCGGTGGCTATGCCCTCTCTTGAGACGAGGTGTCCAAGAAAGGAAGTCTGGGATGTCACTAGCTGACACTTGGTAGGCTGCAGTTTGAGACCGGCCTCCCGCAACCGCGTGAATACCGCCTCCAGCCGCTCGAGGTGACCCTCAAACGTATCTGCGTATACCAACAGGTCGTCTAGGTATACGAGCAGAATCTGGAACAGTAAGTCCTGCATCGTGGCTTGCATCAGTCTTTGGAACGTGGCTGGTGCGTTGCATAGGCCGAACGGCATGCGGGTATATTCGTAGAGACCGAAGGGAGTCGTAAACGCGGTTTTGGGTTGATCAGAGGGGTCCATTGCCACCTGGTGGTATCCCGAAGCCAGATCCAGACTCGAGAAGTATCTGGCGCCCTTCAGTGCATCCCACGATTCTTCTATACGTGGGAGGGGATACGAATCCTTTACGGTCTTCGCGTTCAGCTGCCGGTAGTCCACGCAGAGTCGTACATCTCCATTGCGCTTCCGCACAACCACGATTGGTGACGAGTATGGGCTGCTACTCTCACGAACAACCCCCTTTGCCAAGAGCTTGTTGATGTGCTCTCTGACCTCTTCGTACTGGGAAGGGGGAATGCGGCGATATGGCTGCTTCACTGGCTTGGCATCTGCCGTAGGGATGTTATGTTTCACCCGGTCAGTGAAACCCAAGTCATCCTCATCCGCGACGAAGAGGTCTGCGAACCGGCGCAGCAGGGACTTCAACTGATTTTTCTGTTCTTCGGTGATATCCTCCGGCAGATTGTCGAGCTTCGGCAAATGGGAGAAATCCTCACTTTCTTCCGCATCTGCAGCAAGCAAGGAAACATGCTCCTCATTAACAGACACACGCCTGAACGCCACGCTGGGTTTTGCAGACACGCTCTGAACGCGATGCACCACCCCTATCCGAGTTCTCGGCTTCAGGTATGCGTCTTCAGCCGACAGGTTGGCGACCCTGACTAGGAGGCTGTTACCCCGGGCCTGGGATAGGGTGCTGATTAGGAGTAGATGGCCTGACAATGATTCCTTCAAGGGTTCCACCACTAGTCCGTTGGGGTCTTTGACACCGTTGCCCCCGGTTACCCTGACCGTCGCCATAGCACCGGCTGGCACTCTTACTTCCTCCACCACACGCGCAAAGGCCTGGGCCGACACCTGCTCTTTTGCCGCTTTACCCAGGACGCCATGCCAGTCAGCCTCGACACGCTGAAGGAAAGCTGTGCCCAGTTCAGCGCGAAGCACACTTTGACACTTGGCAATAACGTTCATACCCAAGAGGACAGGCACTGCTTCCTTCCGTTGCTTCGTGTTCGGGTCATGTGGGTCCTTAACAACAAGAAAGCCCCGTCCAGGTATCGCGTGTCCTGCACATTCAATGTCTAGTTCGAGATATCCAATGTAGGGTATAGTCAGTCCGTTTGCTGCGGTTAGTCTCAACCAGCGTTCAGCTTCCACCAGTTCGCGACCCTTGAAATTCTCACGGTAGAACGACTCAGTGATCGTGCTCACTTCACTACCAGAGTCTAAGAGAGCGACAGCCGTCACCCCTCCTAACGTGACTCTCGCCGTTGGGCACACCCCCACGGTCTTCTTCAGAAAAGTGCCACGATCTCCCACGGAAGATGAGTCCCGGTCCCCCTCAGACATCACCTGACTCACGGTGACGCGGGGAGCTAGTTTCCCGAGCGCGGGGAACCGTTGGCTCGCTGCTCGCGATTGGGGCATCTCTGTGCCAGGTGGCCGATCATACCACACTGGAAGCAGGCTCGCGTTTCCCTGCGCTCTCTCGCGTATGTCCCCCCGGAGGGTTGGTGAGGGATACCGCGCTGAGGTGGCGCCGCATGGGTGGGAAACATCGACTGGACTGCCGTGGTGAGATCTCGCAGCGCACTTTCCTGGCCACGCATGGCGGCCAGCAACTCAGCAACTGTATTCACATCCTGGGCCGCCCCAGGATGTGGTCCTCGATCCAGAGATGTGTCACGTTTAACCACGTGACATCCGGCTACTCGAGGAGCAGCTGCATGACTGTGGTCCTCCTCCATCCAGAGGACAGACTCCTCTCGAAGGTCTAGGAAACTTGTCGATGGCCGCTCCCTCACCACCTGCTTGAGACGCCGCCTCAGCTGCGAGTCACGCACTCCCTCAGCAAATTGGTCACGGAGTGATAACTCTGCATTGGGGAGTGCGCGAGCGTCCCTGGCCTTTACTTTCTCCACAAGCGCGGAGAGGGCATAGGAGTATGCGCGCAGAGGCTCGGCCGAGCTCTGCCGGCGATCGTAAAACGCCCTGAGCAGTTGAGGCACGGAGCGCACCTCACCAAACACGCTGCGCAGGCTGTGAAAGACGTCGCCTGCCTCCCGCGGAGGGGGTCTTAACGACACCTCCTGTTTTGCTGCTCCCTCCAAGTGGGAAACAACAAAGTCACACGCGTCTCGAGCAGACAGGTCACGTGCCCGAATGACGTGTTGTACGTCCGCGATAAAGTCTTCGAGCGGGGGGTCTCCATGACCGGCGCCAGCAAACTTGTCGATTTTCCGCTCCCTGGGGAGGTACACAAGCGGGGGAGCTGACTGGCTTCGCTCGGCCTCCAGCCGGCGCACTGTGTCCCTCGCTTCGGCCTGCTGATCCTTTAGGTCCGCTACCATGGCAAGCAGACCTTCCATGGTGAGGGCTTGTTCGCCTCCTTCTGTCCCGGCCGCAACCGCAGCCTCTCCTTGGCCCTTCATCGCCGCTGCCGGCACCACCGTTTTCTATCACACCGGGAGTTCGACTGCGGCGTAATCCTGCCGACTGCGCCAATTGTGGCCAAGTACAGTTAGAGAATGCACTAAACCACAGCCGGTGTAAGTTCCGTTGTTTATTAACGGTGGAAAACGGTGGCCCGGTAATCTAAGTAAGTATGGATCCTGTGGTGATCCACCGAAAATCGTCCCGTTACTCTCCCGCTGGTCCAGAAACCGCAGCCAAACTGACGCTACAGTTCAAACCGCGCGGTTTTGTCTGGATCGCTAGGGATTGTGGGTAACGGGACTACTTAAGTCGGCGGACCACCACAGAGGCGGACCACTGCGCGAGCGTATTACTGCGCGGCAGATACCTGTCCGGAGCTGTCCGGAATCTTCCGACATACTCCGAACCTACCTGGTTACAGTAGCAACAACTGTCTCATATGGGACTAATTAGAAGCATGACTGTCAAAGACAATCAATTACTTTTTTTTTTTTATGAAGTCTTATTTCTCCAGTAACGTTGCCTTAACGTTTTGAAAATGTCCATTCCAGACTTCTCACCATTTTGCATTTATAACAACTGCTACTGCTACAAAATATTAATTCCATGTTTGTCGCTGTTCGCGACAAACATTGTAACAACATTGTCCTGATGTCAACTTTGAGACTACCAGTTTCAGAAGGAACTAATGCAGCAGGGAAATCGTAACAAAATTTAACAAGGCGAGGCAGGGACAAATTTAACAGGTTATAAAAGGCTGTAAACATGGCGTTGTGTTGTGGATTATTTTAATGCTGTTTTCTTTTTGTCATACATGCGAGTTAGCCTCCAGTAAATGAGCGAAAACCAGAAATTAAATGAGGATTGCAATCATAGATAAAACTGGCTGAAATCAGAATTCAGGCTGCATGAAAACTCCAAGATTACGCTGAAAATTAGCCATGTGCAAATTCTGTATTATCCATTACAGGGCCTGAAGAGATTCCCCAAAAGTTAGTGATCTCTTCATTACACCGAAAATTGGCAGTGTGCAAAATCTCTGGGGCGAGCCCAAAGAGATTCCCTAAAATTTGATGCACATTACGGGGCAGGAAGCCGAGCCGACACCCCTTCCATCCTGACCCGGCTGCCGCCCAATCATTGAGGTGCAGACTAATCTGCTCGCTTGCGGCTCGACCACCCCCCCCCCTCACCCCACTCCTCATCCCCCTTCTCCCCCACCCCCCTTAAATCCTTCAGCCGTTTTGCCGTTTGGCCATTATGAATATACACCAGGCTGGAGGCCGAGGCCAGGATCATGCAGACCTATGTGAAGTATCAGGGCTGGCCTTAGGGTTGCAGTTATTTAGCAGTGTTTTGGAGGACCAAGAATTTCAGCCCTAAAAGGGGGAGCTGGGCCAGGGCAACTGGTCACCCCTCCTCCCTCCCCCCCCCCCCTCCGCTACTGAGCTAGATCCACCCCTAAGTATTAATATCAAGCTGATTGCAAAACTCAATTGCATACTAAAAAAACACATTTATTTTCATTTTAAGTTATGTTGTAATTAAGTGATATCAGCTAGGTTAGAATTTGTTAATTATCCTTTTTTTGAAGTAACTTTTATGGTTAATTGCAAATATAGTTTTATTAGTGATAACTCAGAATGATGTATGTGATGCTGCTGCAGATGCAGTGTAGTATAACAAACAACGTCCTTCAAGTACTATAAAAGAAATTGAGGTAAAATGTCTCCTCTTTATTTTTGCAAGATATCAAACAGATTAGCCACATTCTACATAAAGCAATCCAATACTGACACCCCACCAACACCGGCCATCAGCACTGCCATATCTATATGGGCCAAATTGTCTGGGCCGAAACTGTCTATAAACCTCAGCACACACAGCACACAAGTCACAATAACCTAGCCGTAGTTCAACCACAGGCGCCTGAAACCGAATCCTGGCGAGTGGGGTAGTCTTAGCTTGTACCTAATCTCTATATAATAGGATTAGGTATAAGCTAAGAATTACCTCCCCCATCGCCTGTCGTTCAACAAATTAAATGCAGCCCGCTCGCGACTTGGATGTCGATCATGGCTACACAGAGTCTAGTCTGCCTGGACTATAGTATAGGTCCACCCACTCCATTCTTCTTTGGGGTCTGTGTTCCAGTCTGTATTTTCCACGGTGGGGTTTAAAAAGAATAGGCGCATTTAGGAATTGTGACTTATCAGGGGTCATACTGGGGCTAAATATCATGTTTGCGTTTAGTTTAATCTTTTAGGTATCAGATTCTTCCAAATAATGAACAAGATTTCTCACTTGTGTTTGTGTTTGTGAGTCGTTTTACAGAGCACCAACGTCAGATCTGGGCGCACTGGCTTTTTATTGAAATTATTGAATGATAAAGATAAAATCTATTTTTTTATTTGCAAAAATAGAAATGTGGTCAAAATCTATCCAATTACCCAGATTATTCTAACCTAATTTCTGATAAACAGGTAGTAAAAATTGGTGGTAAGTACCTAAATTCAGTTTGCTAGTTTCTATACCGGCATATCATATGTTTTACTATATTGTTTACTTATGGTTCTACCTGCAGTGCCTTATCAGTTATGGACCAGGGAGTTGCTGAGAAAACAACTTCTGAAGTTTCACTTCCCTGAATACCAGTGGTCAAAGTTATCTCCAGCATTGAGCAAACAGAGAAAAGCAGCAGTCTTGATCCCCCTGTTTGTCAAGGAGGGATGTGTTTATGTTTGGTTGACACAGAGATCAGAAAAAGTTTCACATGACAAGGGCCATGTAGCATTTCCAGGAGGTATGCATGATGCCACAGATGCCAATGAGGTATGTTGTCTTATAGGTCTCCTGGACAATTGTTTTAATGATTTTTTGCATGCATACTTAAACAGATAGCAATAATGCCTTTCAATCAGTAATGGAATAACAGAGAAATTATGTTGTGCTCACTGCTTATAACTCTATCCCTAGTGCAATCACTGGCACTGCCCTCTGAATCTAAGTGGATTGATTGTTTGACATACTTTTCAGCTCACTATTAAAAGTACTTCTTCTGTGCATTGTTTGGCCTTGTTCAGCACTTGATATTTCTTATGTAAAAGTAGTTATCAGTTGATTACTTGTTAAGAAATCTTATCTAGCAGTTTAACCCATGTTTAACATGAAAGGCATAACGCTGATGTCATATATAGGATATCTCTTATCTGCCAGGTTGTGACATGTCTGCGGGAAGCTGAAGAAGAGATTAACCTTGACCCCAAGGATGTTGAGATCGTCTCTGTCCTGCCTCCCACAGTGAACATGCGACAGACCCTCGTGTCGCCCATTGCAGGAATCGTCAGCGAGAAGTTTAAGCCCCGACCCAACGAAGAGGTGTCTCTGGCCTTTAGCCTTCCCCTGCGTCGCTTCCTCAGCAATGAAGGCCACAGGACTCAGAAATACGACATCCGCGGTATAACCAACAACATTCACTTCTACACCGATCGTATCGATGGTGAAACCGTGACAACGTGGGGACTCACGGCCACGCGCTGTCTCGAACTGGCGGTAGCTGTGTTTCAGGAAAAGCCGCAGTTCGAGAGCGAAAGGTTCAGCGACCCGACAGATCCCTTTATCGGTCAGAGATATTACATGCAAAAGTTTGAAGAAGATATCTCGAAGGATAGCAAATTATGATCACTTTGAATATTATAGGTTATTAACTGTTATCCACTTTGCTCTGTTTTCGTCATTGAAATCAACCTTGTTCTAATGGTCCCTGCACGTGATTAAAGATGACAAGATGAATGAATTTCATTCTGCATTTTATTTATAACATTGTCACTTGTCACTGTGGTTCAAATTGACAGAAAACCAGACAGGCTCGAATAATCTACACTTATCGCCGAAAGCCTTCCGGAAAGGACTTGTATTGACTCGATATAGCGTTGACAATGTTACCCACGCCGGATATATCACACCTGAAGGCTGAGGACTACGAGAGAGTGTATGAGCCAGCGGAAGATAGCTTCCTCCTGCTCGACTCCCTGGAGCGCGAGGGCCCCTGGCTGAGAGATCTCCGCCCCTCGGTATGCCTCGAGGTGGGTAGCGGCTCTGGGGTGGTCAGTACCTTCCTCGCCACCCAGGTACTCCCGCCGCTATCGGTGTTTAGTCTGTGTACAGACATCAACCCGCACGCCTGTGGCATCACGGTGCGCACCGCTCGGCAAAACGGCGCCGACCTCAACCCGGTTATCACCGACCTTGCTTCGTCCTTGATGCAGCGTCTGCAGGGTCAGGTGGATGTGTTGCTGTTTAACCCACCTTACGTCGTCACTCCGCCCGAAGAGGTGGGCAGTCAGGGTATCGAGGCGTCATGGGCGGGGGGTGATCGCGGTCGAGAGGTCATCGACCGCTTCCTGCCCCTCATACCCCAGCTGCTGTCCCCTACCGGTGTCTGCTACTTGGTGATTATTAAGGAAAACGATGCTCAGGACATCGATCGTATCATGGCCGACTACGCCGTGCGAATGGAGACCGTTATGCAAAGGAGAAGCGGCCCAGAACACTTGTCTGTTGTAAAGTTCACCCGTCATGCCTCCGAGTCTAAATCGAAGTCAACGAAAGAGTAAAGCATTTTTAATTCCGTTTGATTTCGATATTAAATTTTGACTGTTACTCGTATGTTGTTATATTATGTTGCGGTTTTCATATATATCGACAGGATCGATCTTCCACGATAGTAGACGCGAACGCGATTATAACAATAAACGATACGCATGAACAGAACCCGAAACAAACATTAATTTAATATGTTCGTATGTTGTGACATTCTAATTTTGCAAAATAAAGCATCTTGTAATTTCACAACCTTGACGTTTGTTTTCTGTCACCCTGAAGCGACTTCTGCCAGTAATGCTGATATAAAAATTGAAAGGTGGCATACATGCCAACAGGCGAATACAAATATCTTCCACATAATTAATTATCATATACGGCCGTTGGACGTTCCAAATAATTAATTATCTTATACGGCCGTTGGACGTCACCCCAGGTGAATTGACGTCGACGAGATACCCAGGAAGCTGCAGACTAGCCTAGCGGCCAACGTATGTCAGCTCCAATCGTTCGACGTTGCTTAACAGTTATGAGAACACAGTACCTCAATGGGTGTGCTTGTGTGGGCGTGGATGTCAGTTTTGGCGCTTATAGCGTGCAGTATTTCAGTAATAGTCCGATGTGACTAAAATGACCCAACAGGATAAGAAATCTCGTTCGTTGACGTTTCGCTCCAAACATGCTCTGAAATGCGAGAGATCGGGGGTTCAATTAAGGCAGCTACGAAACGTTCTAGGATCGAGAGATATTAAAGTGGTGCTGTGACCAGGATGCTGTATAAACTAGTGCAGCATCATGCAGGAAACTGGACATGCATATATATAGCGAAGGCACAAATCCTGCAACTAAGAGAAGTAGTACGTTATCAATATTGGTGGAAGTCAACTATGATTAAATATTGCCGCCGTACAAACATTGTAATATGGGGGTGATCGAGATGTACCCCATTCCCATCCTTGTTTTACTATGATCCACCGATTTACTTTGCCTTTATATATGCGTTGGAAAGTTGATATATTCCAAACAAATATTGAATGCAGCCTTGATCTCAGGATTACAATATTACGTTCCACAGTGTTTTGCCTGCCACATGCCAACGCTGTGAATTATTACATGGCGATCTTTCTCTACTTAATTAAATTGGGCGACCCGAACGCCAGCAAACATCTCTCAAGGAGTCACAAACCAAGTGTGTAATTTTTGTGTTTTATGGTTTAATGTTTATAACAACATGGTTCCAAAAAAAATTAAAAAATTTCAAGGGTGCACCTGCGATGCAAACCAATTATCGGTAAGTATCTTCATTTTCGGTGTTTGGAATGACCATTTCAACATGGCGACACCCATGGCGAGCGCAGTTGACGCAAGTCAGGAGACAAATACCCCTCCAACGGCTCAGGAGGGTGATGTCGCTCAACCAAAGCCGATTTGCATTATCATTCTTGGCATGGCGGGATCGGGGAAGACGACATTTGTGCAGGTTGTTACGTAAACTTGCTTTGCAGACAAATTTGTTTCACGAAATCCCGTATTGTCGCCCATTTCATGTTGTTATTTCTGTCCTGAAACTACAGTCAAAACGGAAACTCTCTGGACATCGAAATTTGCGAATTATTTGTTTGCTCTACCAGTTGAAGATGAATTCTATGCATATTCTTTACCTATGAACTGGGGCCTGTCTGAACAATTGTTTATCTGATCTGCAGTTCGATTCCTGTCCTCACAATACGTGACCTGCCATGCTATTTAATAATAATAGAGCAGACGATGTTGTTTTTATCGTTCTCTTGTCAGTCACGCAAATGTAAAGGTCATCCAACTGCCACCTGATTGGTTCAAAATCTAGGTCAGGCTGGTAAAGTCCATCGCGTCATTTGACAAGGGTACAGAGGTTGAATCCAATGGTTACAGGGTAATGGTTGATCTGCTGTACCCACATTTGCAGTTTAGCCTCAATTGATACTAAACTGATTTCAAGTTCCCTCTGGGTCAGTTTAGGTATGCGTCAATGCTGAAAAATGATGAGTTAATGATAAAATACTACAAAGGAATTCAAACCTATGACCCCTTACAAAGATGTAAATGGTATCGCCCAGTGACATCACAGTAAACAGTGAATGGCGCCATCAAGCCGATCAGCTGCTTCGAAGTGCAGAAAAGCAACATTTGCTCATAGTTTATTTGCAAGTGTCTCAGGAAACATGAGTTGATATATAGTTATTATGCCCCGATTTGAACTTTACACAGAAGGTATTTTTTGCTTCAAATCAGTAAATATCAGACAACAGGAAATTTCATTATCCGGAGAGTTTCCATTGCAACTATAGTGAAAGTATACATTAGCATGATTAGGTCATTACTTATATATATAAAACAAGGCGCTCAGATCAGTTGATACGACGCTCGCCTCCTACATGTCATATCGGCTAATCTGAGCGCCTGTGGCTGTGATATATAAGGCTAAGCCCTGGCAAGTTTATATAGTAAACTTATCAGCCCAACTTATCTATATATATAGAGTAGAAATGCATATTACCGACTGGGCACAGCGACATTGTCACAACTGTCAAGTTAAAGTTATGTGTCTAAGTCAGATTTGGATTATTTGTACCTGTGCGTAATATCGGATACCAACTTCATCAACGACAGTCAAATAAAGGTTATGTACCGATGTCAAATATACAACAGTTAAATCAAGGTTGTAAATGATTTTGTAAGGATTTTGGTCTGAACTGCCAAGAAATATATTACTAGGCTTTTTTTCTGTAAGTCTTTTGTCTAATAGCTAAATATATTAGGTATATTACAATTACAGTTACTCATAACTATATTTTCCTTTAGAAACTTTAGCAGCATTTTCCATGGGAATGATATATATTTAAGTTTTTAGTGTATAAAGTACACATATATAGTATGCCATAAATAAATGGACTTGTTGATCAGGCACTTTTTACGCCAAAATTATATTCTCTGGGAAAGTGTTGCTTCCTTATTTAATATGTCATAAAGGGTATCTGATACTCAATTGATAGCCTAAAAAGAGCATTTGTCAGGCTTGCAGAGGTAGAAAGTAAGTTTTTTATGGTAGAAGGGATTGGGAGTGGCCAGGAGGCTTGCCATTGTTAGGTGACTTTGGTTCTATACACAGTGACTTATAGACCTACAGCAATCAACATCAGTTAGATTTATGACATGTGAAGTAATTATACTTTTTTTTCTGGCTGCTGAGGGGTGCGACTTATACACCGGTGCAATTTATCTATGGCCCAAGTCGTAATTTGGCTCTTGGGACCTCCCCCCCCCCCCCCGGGAGATCGGAAGTCGCAGATGCACAGTGCCGCCTTTGGTTATCCTATCCAGCTGAAGAAGCCAAGAAGCCAATTACTATGGGCATTGTTCCACTGCCCTGTAGCGCCTGCACGGTATCAAGTTTCTGTTGGGCCCACTTAGTCTAAGACGGCAGCTAGCTGTATCTTGTTACACCATCGACTGCCGTATTGTGGCGTTGTTGGTTTCACTGTCTCAGATGGGACTACACCACTCTATGATTCAAGTCAAAATTGGGTACCCTGCCAATGATGACTGACATCTCCCTCCACTCCCTCGCTACAAATGCAACACTGCTTCACTGACCATGCGACGCATCAACTGCCTATATAAACAATGCCTAATTGACCCGCCCACTCCATCGGTCGACTGTAAGCCGCAGGGTGTTAAGCAGGTGCCACTGAAACTGTGATTCGAGTACCCATCAAAGAAGCATATATCCGTCAGTTATTACAGCCTTTGAGAACAAACAATGCGGGAGCGTCAAGCTAAACGCAATTACAGGCAATAGTTTACAATGGTGGGCAGAATATCAGAATATCAAGTCCGGCTTCCACAAGGCAGAACTGTAGAAGTACATGTATGCTGATGCCGCAACAATCTTCGAGGGGTTTGGCTCAGACTTAGAGACTGAGCGAGGAGGGCACAATAATAAAAAAGAATTGCAGTGCTTTATATGTTGTCTGCATTTACAAATCAATCACTTAACATTATTTCAACCGCACCGTCATGCACATTGTGCTTCGACACGCAGGCAAATCGCACACCAAAGGTGCGACTTATACACCAGTGCAACTTATATACAGCTCAAGTCTAAATATTTCTCAAAATTGGTGGGTGCGACTTATACCCCGGAAATTACGGTATCTTAGTATGGTCAAAATGTATGAAAACCATAGTGAAAAGTCACATAATGAGCTTAAATCAATCCTATGTGACATTAGCAGGCAGCATCAGAGGTGTTGTAAAATGTTAAGGTTACATCCCGGGTTAAAAAGTTGCATGACAAGGCGTTGTATATAATGCAGAACCACTCTGGAGTTTGAATAATAACTTATAACTTTGAAAATATCTAATGTTCCTAGTTTTCTAACAATTTGCAGAGGATCACATCGTACCTTCATGAGAAGAAGACACCTCCATATGTCATCAATCTTGACCCTGCTGTTTTGGAAGTTCCCTTTCCAGCTAATATTGGTTAGTACATGCATGTACAGCATTTGCTTGGTTAGCAGATATAGTCCTTCACATCTAGAGATAAATGAGGAGTGTTTTTCTGTGTGAAGCAAAATGTAATATACCAATATTCCATTTATACCATAAAATATTTTTTCAGTAATATTTTGTTGATAACAATATGCATTTAAAGATAATTTGATTGCTTGATGATCTCTGATTGGTTGATGTTTAATGATTGTAAGCTTGCCTTTCATTGGTAACTATTTGTACCCAGTTTGGCTGTTCTAGTATATCTGTTGGTAATACTGGTATTCTTTTTTGAATGTTAAATTGCACCATTTCTTTTACAGATATAAGAGATACTGTTAACTACAAAGAAGTCATGAAACAGTATCCTTTCCATATATATGTACAATTAACAGTGATATGCCATCTGTCTAAGAAATAAATTTCATTCTAAATAAATCAGTTTGGTGAATCACAATTTCTTATCTGTTCATAATCCATATTTCTGTGTTTCATTATATAGAAGCTTATATAGTTATATGTAAGGCGAAGACAAATTGAGAACATATATTTAGTGTGTGTGTTATCCTGAACTATGCATCAGATATTCACTTGGTCCAAATGGTGGAATAATGACTTCGCTGAATCTCTTTGCAACAAGATTTGATCAGGTGTGTGAGACTATAGTGAATGGAGAGACTTGTGGATGATAACAGTGCATGTGTGTCACTATTTGTTGGATGAATTATAAATAAGGAAACAACTAACATTTTATGCATAGTACAAGTAAGACCAAGTGTATTTAATGTTGCTCATACCTAATGTGTGACTTTGCCAAGTATTCTTCATACGAATCGCAGTGAAATGTGTTATATCGCCCCATTATTGTTTTACAGGTGATGCAGTTTGTTGAGAAAAAAGGTCCACAGAGCAAGTACGTGTAATTGTCTAGTGAATCTAGTGAATCAATCTAGTTGTTGCAGAAAGCTTTGCATGAATGAAGCTTTTAGACCATCTTAGTTGATGCGTAGATGAGCTACCTCAGACAAAGGACACTTCGCGGGCATATTATCTCTTGATGAGTTTGATAGACATTGCTGGAGTCCTATTGCATTGGAGTGAAGCATGTGTACTATTTTATGCTAACAAGGTAACTAATTTTTTACCCACTATCATTGACAACGTGTCAGAACATGAGTCGTGGTTCAGGCTGCGTAGTTACATGGCACTTCGTGACACACGGCTTTGCCAGCTGAATTTAAATGACAATAGCTGTTTAATACTTTCTTTTAATAATAATAATAATCTTTATTTCCAACTGTAGGCACCAGGCCCATGGTACAAAAATAGAAACATTTAATCCGTTCTCTTCGTGTTGCCAGACACGTTCTGCTGGATACTCCTGGACAGATTGAGGTGTTCACGTGGTCGGCCTCTGGTAACATCATCACCGAGTCGCTGGTAAGTCGGAGATCCCATTACAATATCGTTATATCCTTACCCATTACATTTTTTAATGTATTAAAATTAAGATTAAAGTTATTTATGGTCATATTTTACTTACACGACACCGAACCGACGACAGGGGACACGACGCAAATAGCGATCTTCATGCTACAACGCCTTTAATTTATTTAGTTAACCCCCTTTGGAAGTATAGTAACGTTGATGAAATGCTGACATTTTTTTTCCTGATTAATTTGACCTTGTTTGGAATGTTTCAAGCCTTTGTCGCTCTAGTATTACGTGTGGGTTTTGTTGTTTTTTTTCGTTCTAAGGCATCTGCATTCCCGACGGTAGTGGTGTACGTCATGGATACACCCCGCAGCGTCAACCCAGTGACCTTTATGTCCAACATGTTGTACGCCTGCAGCATCCTCTACAAGACAAAGCTTCCGTTCGTCGTGGCGCTCAATAAAGTAAGGATAAACCTCATAATAGATAGTCATCAGGGATGCATTAATAACTTGTAGCGTTGTAATTAGTGTATTTGCTATCAGTTCGTCGCTGCCACCAATAAGGTAAGGGTAATCCTTATAATAAATAGTCATCAGGGATTCCTTGTGGAAGGGGAGCGTTTTAATTAGTGTATTTAATATCAGTTGTGAACCAATATTATGTATGCGTATGGGTGACTTCTACTATAGCTTCACAGGACTAGCCTCATAGGTCAAATTTAATGTTACTTTTGTCCACTAGACGGACATCGTAGATCACAGCTTTGCCGTGGAGTGGATGCGAGACTTCGAAGCGTTCCAAGATGCCCTTGAGCAGGAGACGTCGTACGTGTCAAACCTCACGCGTTCCATGAGTCTCGTGCTCGACGAGTTCTACAGCAACCTTCGGGTAAGGCTCGACCTCTCGCTTGCTCCAGACTACACTGGTAACAGTTATAATTGTAACTAGAAAGTTTGGAATCTCCCTAAATGCAGATCAGCTCGTCATGGGTTCGAACCATAGCACGTGCATCAAGAGCATGCTTCATCCTGCTTCAGTTGATTGCCTCGTGGGGGAGTTTGATGGCGCAATTATTTTTTTCTTTTTTTAAAATTTATTTATTTCCGTAATAATGTTACAGTACTCGGCACATACAAAATGCAAGATTTCAGATCCATAATGAAAGCATGATATTACAGTACATTATTCGGTAGATCAAAGACAAAGTTTAATGTAAACAATTAAAGCACGAGTTCTCAATATTGCTGGCCCAATGTGGCAAACAAGTGGCGTACAGCACCGACACTCTAATTAGTTACATGTGTGATACATTAAGGACAGACAGATTTTAGCTACAAGCCGGAATAATATGTCTTGTCATTGATGTGTATTTTTGTTTAAAGCATGAACAAAATAAAAATAAAAAAGAAACCTTGGCCAGCGCTGCCAGACGCAGTGTCTCACTGAGCTATTAAGGTAACATTTCATGAAACGCAGAGATCGATAAGTTGCTACATAATGAACAAACTGACGCATTCTTGTGTGGACATGTGGATGACAATCACTTCCATTGTGTTATCCGGATAGGATATCCTGAGGTCTTATCACGATGACATCACTAGTTTGTTTTCGGTCGCAGACTGTCGGTGTGTCAGCCGTCACGGGGGCAGGTATCCCAGAGTTCTTCGCGGTCATCGACGACGCGGCGGAGGAATTTGAAAGGTGCGTGACCCCAACATCCCAGTAAAGTAAGAGCAAAGGGGGTTTCTGTATAGACAGCTTTAGAGAGGTATTCGTAAAAAAACGTTTATTTCGTAGATGCGGCCAGCAGGCCCATAGTGCAAACAGGGTTACATAAATATCTCGGTGTAACTATATACATACGATGTGATTCTCGTCGTTTTCTTTGTGCAACCTTTCCGCCGTTATATAAATAAATCGATATATTCATACTATTTACAATTTGCTCTTTTTATGCAGACAGTTTTAAATGTGATTTGCGCGTTAACCGCCGTGTGTGTCTGCAGGGACTACAAGGTGATGTACCAGCGGCTGCGGGAGGAGCAACAGGAGACTGCGGCCGCCGAGCAGCGGGACAGTCTGGATCGGCTCCAGAAGGACTTGGCCGGCGGGTCGGGATCCGGAAACAAGCCGGGTCAGTGGGTCCATGTGATAATCCGTCTTGCCATATGTGGCAGTCATCATCGAGGGATGTCTAATGGGTGTCAGACATGAGGGACGGCGGAATTTAATCAAGTGTTCCTCTACAATTACCTGTTAATCTTGGGTTTGAACGTATTTAAAATGTGTGGTATATCTGAAGCTTTATTCCCGTTAGATGACTTACGAAGTGATAATTAAGTCATGAAAAACTGAGTACGCTCTTATGATCAGTAATAACACACAACTGGCATGCAAAAACTACAGGCAGAGTAAGCCAATTTACTATTCAAATGGTCAATGGCAGATCGTGCGGTATAATTCATATGTTAAACCTGCTATTTACTCTTTTGAACGTATTTTAGGAACCTTGAGGAGTGAAATCTTCAGCGCGCCACGTGACCCAGGGATGTACTTGACGCCAGGAGGCGGTGATGACGATGACGACAGTGACGTGGGCGGGGCGTCTGAGGAGGAAGGTCAGTTTGTATTGTAGTCGTACCCAACATTGTAATGCTGAAGTGGCCTGATATTAATTAAAATGGTAAATTGTAAGGGTATTGTTTCACGTTCTCATCCATTACTTGAAATTGAGTTCGTTGATGATATGCGTTTCGCTACAAGGACATTTTTTTCGTTATTTTGCAGATCCTGATGAACTAAAAGAATACGCGTCGTTTAAAGCGTTCCTGGAAAGAGAAAAGCAGAAGAAATCACAAGAAACAACTCAGAAACCGCCAACATAACACCATTATATACTGTTTGAACCTCACCCAGAGACGCTTACTGTCCCTGCGACCGTCGACCCCAGGTGTCGCTCCCAATATACAGAAATAAATTCACGTGATCCGTAGCGTCGTTGGACTACATGACCTGGTTAGGTTGATGCCGAGTTAAAACCACAACCGAGAGATTATGGTGCAGCTTGGACGGTGATGAGGCTGCCAACAGTCCTGGATTTACCTACGTTCGCCAGTGGTTGCCGGGTTACCTATGCCCATGTATATATGAGCGGAGGTCGGCCATGGTTTGGGTGGTTGTCAGGGGTGTAGCACCTCCCTCCAGCACTGGGAAGGTGAATGGGCAGTTTCCGGGTACTGCGGACCCTTGGCTGGACCGTATTCCTTGCTTTTCGTGCGTGCCTCATCCGTGTGTGACTAGTGTGAGGAATGCATCTCTGACGCGTCAGCGTTCCGAAGCCGCTAGTGCCTTGAGGTATCCATGCAGGAGTAAGAAGCCCATGGTGGGGTTGTCGCTGGTATCCGGGTGCTATGACACTACGGCCTTCGGTAACGAGTGGGGCTTTACTACGTGACTCCGCGACGGTGTATAATATTCGTTGTAAATAAACAGAGATGAACCGTGATTGCGATGCTTGTTGTCTATGCTACATGCAAGATGGACCTCCCTCTACCAGATCAATAGTTCCGCCACAGTGCCATAACCTGGATCCTCTTGATTGGTACTATATCAACTGAAGAGTGTCCTTCTCAAATTAAGCCAACGTGAAGTTTTACTGTTACAACGGCCAACTATATGTACAATGTAACATCACAGAGACACCACTTGACTACTCTTAACAGTGATTAGATTTTCCAGATTCTGACATCTTAGGGTCCTTTTTTCCTTTATTATTACACGATTATATGTGTTTATTTCGTGCCACTGTTGTGGAACTATGGAACCTCGCTGGGGACGCGCAAAAAAAGGGGGCGGGGGGGTCGTAACACGTACGCACATAGTAAGTATCACGTGATATTGTTAACTGCGCACGTGTTCCGAAACCCACAAGTCTCCAGCGGGGCTCCGTAGTTAAATGACACAATATGAGGAAAGACTTCTTTTTTACGATGGCGCATTTAATGTCCGTTTCGTTTGCACAGGTTCGTTGGAGGTCTCGTCGGGTGACTCACTACCGGAGCACCGCCTGCTTTTATTATAGTACAGTATGCACACACACACCGATATGCAATAATGGCGACTTAATAATGACAATTAGTCATAGACGCTTCAACAGGGGAGTTTATTGATCTGGGGAACGTGCGCGTTGGAGTTATAGCACGCAATTTATAATAATGAATTCCCTTAATGCTAACTTGCGACACATGCAGCAGCCACGGCTAGGGTGTAATGACTTCAAAGACAGCTTGCAGCCATTTTTGACAAAAAAGGAAGTATTTCGCACTTACAATACAATAAATTTACCTGTGGTACAAACCACTCTACTCCATTGTATGATGCTGAAGCTATAAATTATTTGCGACTTCTTGCCACAGATTTTGTTATGTTATAAGTACAAATTAACAAAAACAACTTGAAACTTATAGGGGGAGGCACATGGGCCATGGAGGTGAAAATAATATTGTCAGAGCTAGGATTTTAAGAAGCATGGACGAATCAGCAAATATGACATTACCTATTTTTAGAAGCAATTAAGGGTGAACTGATGATGTACAGAGCACATAGACATTGGCCTAACTCCCTGGCAGAAAATAATCGACTGCACACATATAGAAAGTATAAAAGAACCTTGACAACAAACCCGTATACATTTGTTATTAAGGAAAGCTACTACGAAAACTCATGGCCCAAGCTCGATGTTCCACGCGCCCATTGAAAATAGACACACAATAGGCTTCTAGACACCTGACGAGAAGAAAGACTAAGAGAAAGAAATGCATTGTAAAAATAATGGTGAAAGTGTTATAGAAGACATTTAAGATACATTTAATAAGTTTTAATTTGCCCATTGTATAAAGCTCCAAGAGAAAAATACCTACCTAAAGTCACAGATAAGAAGCAAAACTTGCCTTGGGAATTTATATTTTTGATGATGTCAATAGATACCTCACCCTTTATAACATCGTTCCATTTCTCCGCGATGCGTACACATTTGGAGAAAAACGGTTTCAAAGTGTTACCTCATTTACTTGATGTTTACTCGTATATATTTGTACTTAGAGGTTGTGAGTTTACAGCGCACAATACATTTATTATTATCAAAAAACAGAAAACATCAGTGGATGAAAGTGTCTCATCATCAAAATGATGATCCGTGGCATATAACCAAACCTGAGGAATTAAAATCTCTTTTCAGTGCGATAAGACACTTCAAGCGCCTATCACAACGCCTTTGTACATAAGACTAACTTAGAATCTTTGGGCCGAAGGAACTTGCAAAATGTGGTTACATCCCATATCTCGAAAGCAAAAACCAAAACTCGGAGCGGCCGTGGTTCCCGCTTTAGTCCTAGGGCACATTCTACACACATAGTAAGAAATACATAACTTATGCGGCAAAGAAAGTGTTGTAGACAATATTAATGAAGCAGCCACGTAGTATAAGCTTTTACTGTTTCTTAGCCTATTGGATAGTTATGATCTAACCTGGTTACAATACCCCTGAGAGGATCGAGCCACCTGCCGTCATGCGAGACGCCTATAATCACAGTGAAGGCAGTGATTATCATCCCCAGCGGCCGGTATCTGACACACCATATGTAGCTCCCAGCGTCTGTACGCACGCTTCGCCCGGATGATCTATCGTTTAATGATATTGGCAGACAGATAGTCGATCAAGAAATATGTATAAGCAATCCCACGTGGGAAAGGTGGGTTTTTTTTGCCTGCAGATCAATCGCAAGAGCTTGGTGAAGATAGAGATTGTGGTGGATAAACGTACCATAGCCCTCTGGCTGCGCGCAGACGTGGGGTTATTAAAATGGCAATGGGGGACTTGAATGATGCATGTGCATAGATATATTTCATTCACAGATCATTACCATATGTGGTGGACAAAAGGAAAAAAAGTAAGGAGGTTGAGATGAGAGGTGTAGGGAGTGGGTGAGAGAAGTATGGAGTGGGTGGGAGGAGCAGGGAGCAAGAGAGAGGCAAACAAGTAGGCTGAGTGAGAGACACACAGAGACCAAGAGCGTGGGGCGTACCGGTTGTTATAGCCGCCACCTGTCCACACTTAGCACTGCTGTTGTATTGGCACAGACACAGTGCAAGGCGTGTGATCAGACTCACAATCAATAGCGCGACATCACGTCAGAAGCCAAAGAACTGGATCACAAACCTCACTGACAGCCCAATCTTAGTGGGTCCCATAAAGTCATGTCTCGACACAACTCCACTTACGACAATACCGTAAGTAACTTCTAATTGTTGCTCACTGTTTGAATTCAAACCAATGCGATAGCATGGTTATTTAGTTTATTTTTGTACAATGTCTTCTCAGCATGTTCACGCACGATTATCTCATAGCTGAATCTATGTCTGATTGTAGCTCGCATAATCTTAACAACAATTAAACCTGATGCGAATGTAGCAGTGAGTAAAACGAGTCCTACTAGCCTCGGTTAGAGGGATCCCCCCTTTAACGTAAGAGGTGAGTGCGCGAGTTCGACCCGGGGGGGGGGGGGGGGTGTGTACTTAATACATTGCTGGGTTGCTGGGTTGTGAAGGTGGGGGGGTGCAGGGGTGGTCTGCGGCAGCCCCCTTTTCACCACCAAAATCGCCAACCGCCAACATCCGTTCGGTCGGGGGGTCACCACAAAACTCGGCTCTGAAGGGGTATTTTTTCGCGGCAACCGGCTCTACGAACGTACATTTTCAGAGCCCCGCCCCCCTCCCCCCGGGTCACAAGTTTTAAAACATCCGTTCTATAGCGGTATCTTTTTCATCGCCAATGATCTGCTCTCTCAGGCATCAATTCACCCGCGGAACCCCCCCACTAGATTTGTATAATAGTGCTCCCCCCTCTCCCCCCGGGGATTTCGACTGCAAGGTAATTGCACCGGCCCCCGCCGTTACATTACACATTTGAAACGGCTAAATCTGTTTTCTCTTTAGTTAATACATAAACTTTTCATCCATAACTTTGAAGGCCATATTTGTCATGAAGTGCATGCAATGCTATTTGCAGCTCGCACGCCTATGGTGCGGGAGATGCGCCAAGCAACTTCGCATCTTGGCAGTGATCACCGCTCTAGTCACCTTCTTCTACGTCATATCCGAAGTGCGCAACACTCGCTTGCTCAACACAAACCAAGCGCATGCGCTTGACCGGACGCTCAGTCGCCTTGGTGACCGGCTGTCGGAGCACCCGCGACCGGCGGAGGGGGCAGAAGGTGACGTTTTCCCGGCAGATGGCGCTCTTCAGGATACTCCAGAACGTAATCCCGACCGGACCCAGACGGCGCATCCGGAGCCGCCGCTAGATATTAATCCGGTTCTGGATTACCCCGTGGACGCAGGCGCCGAGACCCGCCAGGACCCCCCGCCGATACCCGCCGATGTGATCCAGTTCCGGTCGGGCACGCCGATCGTGTGGGTCGGCGGGATCCCGAGAAGCGGAACCACCCTGACGCGGGTCATGCTGGATGCCCACCCGGACATCCGGTGCGGGGAGGAAACCCGCGTTATACCGCGAGTGCTGTCCTTGAATTCCGCCATCGAGCGATCCGGATTTGAGGTGAAGCGCCTGGCGGAGGCCCACATCACTCAGGATATCCTGGACGACGCCCTGGGCGCCTACCTCCTGACCATCATCGCCCGGCACGGCGAGATGGCGCACGTCCTCTGCAACAAGGACCCCTTCACCGCTAAGCACATGACCGTTCTGGTCCGGGTGTTCCCCAACTCCCGCATCCTGCTGATGATTCGGGACGGGCGCGCCACCTGCCACTCCATCATCACCCGCCACGTGTCCATCGGGGGCTTTGACGGCGCCAGCTATGAAGGCTGCCTCAAGCACTGGAGCAAAGCGCTGAAGGATATGGTTGACCAGTGTTCTAAGGTCGGCCCGGAGTCGTGCATGATGCTGTACTACGAGCAGCTGGTGCTCCACCCCAGGGCCACCATGGAGGAGGTGCTCCAGTTTGTGGGGGTCCCCTGGGACGACATCGTGCTGCACCACGAAACGGCTCTTAACCAGACCGGTGATATCTCACTGTCCGAGTAAGTCTACATACTGCGTAGAATTTTATATAATAACTAAATAGCATGATATCTATATATATGCAGGGGCGAATCAAGGAATTTGGAAAATGGGGGGCGGGGTCCAAACTTGCGACCGGGGGGGGAGGGGGGGGGAGAAGGTGCCCATGCCGCCTCAGATAGCGTTCTTCCTCAAACAGGTGGGGGACCACACCTCAGATGGCCTAAATTTTGCATCAAAAAACGGTATTCTTGCCTTACAAGGGAGGGGGGGGGGGGGGGTCCGGACCCCCTGGATTATCCCCATGGATATTTCAAGGAAATTTAAAGGAAGCGTAGGATGTCGAAAAAGATAACGGAAAGTTATCAAATACATGTAGGTGATAAACTAATATGGATGGGCTTCCATTACCGGATGCCTTCTCAGACTAGCCTTCTTTGCAATTTTCATGCAATCTACAGGCAATCTACATGCAATCTACAGACAATCTACATGCAATCTACATACAATCTACATGCAATCTACATGCAATCTACAATCTACATGTAATCTACAGACAATCTACATGCAATCTAGATGCAATCTACCGGCAATCTACCTGCACTCTGCAGACAACCTAGTGAGGCGGTTTCATCACATACACATGTTAGCGACAACTGTAGGTGAAACCGATATAGTATTGTTTATTATGTGCTTGCAGACAATTAATATATTAAATGTTACTATTGTTGGTCCCAGGTATAATGTAATATACAAATTGGAAACGTATACTACAAGCCGGTGATTTATAAGGCTGTTAATTGACGTATTTACCTCAGGACGCACATCTCGATTTAATAATCTTAGCATAGGACAATCATACTTTCTCTGTCGACTTGCGACCGAGGATATTTCCGAATATAAAAAAAACCACTTGCTTAAACGGTCCTTGATAAGCTCTGAGGTTTACAGGGTTTTGCAGTCCACCGTATGTTTCCACTGGATATCATATTTTTAATCACGGCCGCGACATGCTAATATGCAAGTAACACATCGGTTCAGTGTAAATATATTATTTTTACAACCCCGAGCGTAGGGAGAGAACGTCTGAAGATAGCTTAACACGCGATACAACGACGAAACTGGGAGGGAAGGGAGTTGGCATCGATCTACTGTAAGGTAGAAGGAGCGTAGGTCATCTATATGACGCTACCGGGCGTACCAGCTGGTCTGGGTGATTAGGTGAGTGGAGTGGGTGGGGGTGGCGGTGGGTGGGGATGCGGATAGGAGAGGGGGTTGGTGGAAGGATTACTTTAATACGCACATTCAAAGAAATATACGGGATTTGCTCGACTTGCTGATTTGCTGTAGAGTCGTTGATAACTTGGTGTGGAGCTACATGAAATTACCTGCCATTCCGTGTCAGTGCACGCAAGTCCGTGTCATTACATGCAATTCCTGTTGTCGTTTAATTTAATTCCGTGTCATTACATGCAATTCGGCGTAAGTGCATGCAATTGAGTATAATTACATGCATTTAAGTATAATTACATGCAATTAAGTATAATTACATGTATTTAAGTATAATTACATGCAATTAAGTATAATTGCATAGAATAAAGTTTAATTACATACAATTAAGTATAATTACATACAATTAAGTATAATTACATGCATTTAAGTATAATTACATGCCATTTCGTATAATTACATGCATTTAAGTATAATTACATGCATTTAAGTATAATTACATGTTATTTCGTATAATTAATGCAATTTCCGTTTCATTACACGCAATTTCTGTCATTACATCCAATTCCGTGTCATCGCATGAATTCCGTGTCATTACATACAATTCTTGTTGTTTCAGCATGGAGCCATCGACGGACCAGGTGGTGAACCCTGTGAACTCGGCCACCCTCACGAGCTGGGTGGATGCCTTCCCCGAGGACCTCCGTGACCGGGTCGCCACCCTGGCACCCCTCATGGTTGACCTGGGGTACGACATCGAGAACTACCCCCCTGTGTACGGCACCCCAGACGACGAGGTGGCAAGGGCCAACGAGGCTCTAAAAGACCAGATCAACGATGTGGGTTTACTGGGGAGAGTGCCCAAACGGGTGATCAAGAAGCCCAGCAATGGGACGCTAGCCAAGCAAACACGGAACATCCACCATCGCGCGCACCAGCAGCCTCGGCGGAAACCCTGACCGGACATACGTGAGATGGGGGGAATTTGTCACAGTAGCAGCAGCGAAGAGGTTCCATCATGACCCGATGATAATTTTGCCAAAACAGAGCCATATTAGCCCTAACATCAAATAGTCTGTTCCGTATGGTTGGTCCGTAAGCTCAGTTGGTTTAGAGCGCTCGCCTTGAGTGACCACCTAGCGGCACGTGGATTGATTGTTCGAGCCCCGCTGTGGCCATGTCTGTGTGGTCGCAGGATAAAGATCCCACGTCTTTCTTCGCAAAGAGTAGGGGGTTACCCCCGGGGACATGGCTCCACTCTCTATTCCTTCTCCCATTGACGCGATACGACCAAAAGTGGTTAAAGCGTACTGAATATACAACCAACCAACCGTATGGTTGCTTTACCGCATCATAACGTCACGCACGGGCCCGGTCACTGCACGGCCGCGCGATAAACATGCTTTAGACAGGCCGTTCAGCACAGCGCATGCGTCAAGCGCTACATGTCTCGGGTGGTCAGAATCAGTTCGCATTCACTCATGGCGTAGTGAATTTGGCGTACGCTCAGACCCCATGGGGCAGTGAAGTTCGCATTCACTCAGAACAGATGGTGGAGTGAGGTGCACATTCACTCAGACCCCATGGAGCAGTGAAGTGCGCATTCACTCATTCACCATTCTGTAGTTAAGCACGGATTCGGTCTTATCCTATGATGAAATGGGTATTCACCTATTATAAGTAAGTCTGCTGACGGAGTGAACTGAAAGGGATTTGAAAGTGGATCATCAGAAAGTTTGGCCCTAGAGATGGTGGCTGACTTACAGGGAAACAAGAAAAAGTGACAAACTTTTAAAATGCTACGATGCAATGAACTGTTCATCCGATAACAATCAAACATTTAATATGTATGATCAAAAAGAAAAAAAAAACGATCGTGATGAAGATCGGAGAAAATAGTTCTTACTATCCATAACCCGGAGCATAATGCTTAGGAATTAAACGCACAGCCCTTTCCCCCGCCAAATTTGTTGAAATAACACCTTTAATTTCGAATTCTCAAATATGGTAATAATAAAAATATGTTTAATAGTGAACGTGGGGATCCGT
Organism: Arenicola marina; assembly: GCA_964019135.1. Classification (NCBI taxonomy): domain Eukaryota; kingdom Metazoa; phylum Annelida; class Polychaeta; family Arenicolidae; genus Arenicola; species Arenicola marina. The sequence goes on along the minus strand of OZ025258.1, from coordinate 19,691,537 downwards.
TTTCTGTTGTTGCTTTAAAACCAACTTCACCGTCCGAGGTACGTAGAGCAGTAAGGGCGCTGGGATCGGCGAGTCCTGACGTCCAGACAACGAAGACAAATATGCAAACTGCTTCAAGGCATCTCCAGATGAGCAAGTTTGGTGATATCAAGAATTGAATCGTTCATATCAAGTATTGAATTGTTCATATAAAACATTGAATTGTTGATATCATGAATTGATTTGTTGATATCAAGAACTGAAGTGTTCGTATCAAAAATTGAGTTGCTGATGAAGGAAGGTTAAGGTTGTAGATTTTCGAATGAACAGGCAGGAATTATAGCAAGCATATATAATCCAAACATATTTTCAACGAACCGTATTTCAGGTTATAACTGAACATCACTATAACTGACCTATATGAGTTTCTTGCAGCACATGTTCGTGATAATATCGGTAAGGCGGAAATGGACACCCATCATTCTCTGTGACGTGGACACCATAGCTGGCCGCATATCGATCGTTGTCCCGCCTTTTTAATCGACATATATACAGTTAGGAACACGTGGTGTCCTTGCCTCACAGGTAATGTTTAATATATGGCAATGAGACACGTGTACATTTCTCGGGGTCAATGTGAACAGCTAGAACATCCAATTCCGCATCGATCATATGGCGACTGGCATCCCAGGCATCAGCATACGTCATAACTATAAATATCCATATCATTAATAGGGCATGCAAGTGAATCTCGCTTTATTTGTGCGATACCTCACGAGATCAAATTTTGGGGACAACAGCGCCTATATGCGACCTTAATTTTTCACTGCGCAGCCCACTCGCTCCCTGCTTGACGAATCAAAACGCTGTAATTCTAGTCACGATTTATGACGTGGAACCAGGCAAACTGCGCGGTGAGCGAGGGGGGAAAAGGGTGGGTCCCTTCTAGACCTGTTTGCAACTTAAATAAGCACCTGTTAACTATCTAGTGACAATATATTGTTGAAAGACACTTTGAACTTGTATTTTCCCGTATCGATAACTGCGGTCAGTAAACTTGGCGCACTACAGGCCGCTGAATACCCAATATTCGTGCTGGCCTGACTGTGTTGCCGACAGCCGAATTACAGATGACAAGCGGAATAAACTATAATTCGCGAAAATGGGGAAACGGCTATTGTTTTCGACATATCGATTTATCTTGTAATTGACGAACACATATCCAATGTCTCTTAGCATCATACTGCTGATGCATATGGGAGATTTTATGAGCAGATATGATAGAGCCACTTGAGCTCAATAGTACTTAATTGTCACCTTACTGCGAATGAATTTATTACAGTTTTGTCCAAATCAAGAAATAAATTAAGGCGGCTTTGACAAATTATAACTAAGCTTTATTAAATAAAGCTTTGAATGGGAATAACATTATAAAATAAAAAAAAATTAACTTAAATATTGTGACATTATATAAATCCTCAATCACACCATTTGTATTTAGCAAATATTTGATTTTTATTTTTTTTATTATATTGAAATATTGAGTTTTTTGCAAGTCAACAATCAAGTGAACATAGATCTACCAATAAAACATTGCAAAGTATGTAAATATAAATTAGACCAGAGTACAAAGTATGTGGATGCAAATGTCAACTAAATCTATGAGGAAATGAAAAAGTAAACAGACTGCATAAAACTCTAAAACATTTAAAGAAAATTAATGAATTTGCCAATGTCATGAATAATGTTTGTCATCACAGAAAGTAGAAAGTTGAATGTTATAGCCTACTGAATTGTAATGTCCAGTTATATTTCAAGTGTTGTAAACTGGTCTTTTCAAATAATGGAACACGTTATAATATATACTAACGCAACCGAGCAGAAGTCTGAAAAAGTGATTATACAACCCCAGTTTATTTATTATGACACAGAAGCAATATGTCTTGGTGCTCTTGTCACAACTGTAGCTAAATTTTAGAGAAAAGAATAAAAGTAAGAACACATGCCATATACATTGATGATTAGTATCATTTTATTGTGATGTTTATACTGGTTAAATGAAAATATATATGTATAAACCTGCCAAAAATGTTTCATGTTACTCGTGTCCTTATGTGCTACTTGTAATTATGGATATTTTTCTTAATTTTTTCATTTTTATTTTTATTAGTATACATCATATGTATAGACCTCAAGACAACAGTACCAAAAGGTGCAATTTAATCAAAATTAAGTTGCATAATCTAAATAGGACATCTTATCATTACAGAGTTACGCAGCATTAATGTCACCCAGGGCTGATTTAATGTAGAACAAAGTTGATGATTATTATATCCTATTAAACCATATAATGTCCTATTTTATTTTAAAAGTCATAAATTTATCTTTTCTTCATTTAAATTGATGGAACACAATCTAATACAATATACCAGTAGCAAATGAGAGATTTGAAAAAGCTTATATGTTATATTTATTACAGTACACAGGATTTATTAACCAAGGAATGTGCCCTTGTCATTACTGTAGTTGAATGCAGGAGAATTAAGAAATGAAATTGACCTAACAAAATGTAAAATATATATTGATTATTCCTTTATTGGGATTTTGGATGTTTATGCTGGTTAAATAAAAATGTCCTAATATAATATATATAAAAATATATTTCATAATATGACTGAATTCCTTATGGGTTAATTGTTATCAATAGTTTTAATAGTTTGTTCTCTTGTTTCTTTATTATATGTTACATGTATAGACATCAGGACAAAGTTAAGTAGCTATGAAAGGTGTAATTTAATCAAATTAATTGGACAACCTTAAAAAGAAATGTTATGAATTTGATGAAGTATGAAGTATCTCATTTTTTGTACCTTCACTTAGTTTCTGTATCTGCTACATTTGAAATACTTGCAGATTTTATTTTATACCATATGTTGTCAACCCAATTAAACTGATATGATAGAAGCAAATCCAATGCAAAGAGACAAATAGAAACTTGTTTATGCAATGTATGAGCAAAACAGTATTCAATCATGAAGGTTATACACTGAATAATTATTGATTTTGTATGTTTGCATTACAGATTTTTGATGAAAATCTCCATATATTTAAAGATGCCACAATTTTTTAATCATTTTTGTTTCTTTGTGTGTTTATGTCAAAAGTAGCAAAAGAAAGTGTAATTTAATTAATCAAAATCAAAAGGAAATGTTACAATTAAAGATTTATACAGAACTAAAGCTATCAGTAAGCTGAACGTAGACACATCAGCTATACAACTTAAAGTTACATGTGGGGCTGACCGTTGCAACGGCTGTACCAAAATAAACATAAACAGGAAATGTTACCTTTGACCACAAGCAGTGTCAATAGCCACCGCCAAAGAAAAAGTGGCGCTCCGGACGCTTCTATTGTCTCATATAATTTAGCGCTTGGGCCCCCTGTCGGTGGCACCGGTAAACAACTTGTTTACACACGTTTATGACGTTTCAAATCAGCACAAGTTTTCATTTTTGTGGCGGACAATTCATGAATTTGAAATGTTTTGCTCATTGGCAGATAATTGGTGAGCGATATGGTAGGTGTTTATTGTCTGTTATGAACCTTAAGGCCTTATGTTTGTGCTCTTATACGCAAATTTGGCATTCAAAAACAGCGAAACAACTCCACATGCAACTTTAATAATATCAACACAAGTGTCCACCTATACAAATCTAAAAACTGTTTGTTTTATAAATTAAGGCTTAATTTCACCATTCCAATAAAGAGGAAGCATAGATTATCTATTTTTCCTAGCATATTTGAAAGGACCCGTTAAACTGAGATATGACTGAAGTCACCTGCATACATGTATATACTTCTTGGATATTAAGTTTGCCGCGCCAGTTTAACTTAGACCTAAAGCATTATACCGGTAAGCCGATGTAATGTACATGTAAGCTAGCTCACTCTGTGGAAATGGAAAAGTCACAGTACTGGTCTATTTTGTGGTTCTCGTGAAACTGTTTGTCAAAATACCCATCAAGAATATGAATGTAACAGAACGGAGGAAATTTAGAAAGATAATGTTAGCACAGTACATTTACAACGTTGTTCTTTTGAAATTTGCCTATTCGAATGGTAGTTCCATTCAGCATTGAAAAACTGTAATTTTGACGGCAAAGGCTGTCCATACCTGTCACCCGATCACTCCAGATCAGTGTAAACATTGGGAAATCATCTACCTGTTGTAGACACGACACGACACGAAAAAGTTAAGTTCTTTATTTAAGATGCACGAAAGACGAATTGCGACCCACCCCTCGTTTGCCTCGCCGGCCGCGCAGCTTGCCTGGTTCCGCGTCCTATGTCGTAACTAGTATGACAGCCCTCTGCGCGCGGTATCCATTGTTACGCAGGGGGCGAGTCAGGCTGCGCACTGAACAAAAAGCACGTGTTCGTTTGTTTGTCCCCAAAATCCCAGGCCGGAAATAGAACCCGCGAGAACTGACATGCCCTATTGAGCAAATGGATGACAAGGTAAGTAAGCTTTACCATATTTTTATTTGTTGCATAACCCAGGTATTGTTTAATGCAGAAGCACAGGATCACTTGCGATATTAGACATAAGAATAACCTTCTAATTCTATTTACATTATCGAAATGTTTTAATATATGCAAAAGTTAAAAGGATAGAATACGTGTGCCGAACACGACAACTGTAGTAATACCTGTTACAATCACTTGAATAATTCGTTAATGGAGTTATCGGAGTTCAATAATCATTGAAAAAAAACCCATTGTTGGTTAAACAATACTGGTACCGGGGCCCCATGAAAATGTAAAGGAAGCTTTTAACACTATAAGTTCACTTAAGGCGGCAGATGGTTTATGGTTTACAAATATACGCGATTTACGATGAATTATGATAAAATATGAAACAAATTCTTTGTGTCAGAACTGGTAAATATCATTCAGACAAATATAAATATGACTTTTGATCCTATGTCTGAATTGTTTCATCGTGAAGTGTAGAGTGTTGAAACGTTTTAGAATTGAAATATGAAATATGAAGTTATCATGTCTTCTTTACTTAGATAAGTCACCTGATCTGCTGGCGAGCGATGACGAGATTCCGAGTCTTGGGACTGACTATCGCCGTCATCTTGACAGTCTACGTCGTATCCGAGTTGCGCCACACACATAATTTGAGTTCCCTCGATGCACAGGCCGTTGACAATACACGACTTCGCAATTAAACGCCATCTTGGAAAAAACCCGACTGGCGCAAAGAGTTCTGGGAAATATTTTGGTGTTATCTTGAGTTTTTCTACAGAGATAAATACTATATTTCCAGATTACTGACAAGGCATGTATAAAATTAATGAGCATATCTAAATTAAATCTAGATTACATAACGTTTCCGTTATAAATATGGCAATATCGCACGTTTAATTGTCGACAGAATATGGCGTCATACGATGACGCCATCTTGACATCTCGCAAAGACCAAAATAATACCCAGAATGCATTGCACATACGGTGGCGCCTCACAGTGGAATAATCTGAACTATGATTTGCGAAGTCGTCTATGGTCGGCGAGTGGCCAAGGAACCAAAGGAACCGGGGAAAAAGGACGCCAAGGGTAACGGCGTCAAGGATGGTCAAACTGGCCAAGTTCAAGGTCAAAGTCAGGGGGAAGGTAATCGGCGTCCGGGTCTCGTAGCCGCTGATCCCGTATTCACCATACCTGACGGCACCCTGGATCAACAGGACCGCTTGGATCTCCCCGTCTTTGACCCCGATCGAGTTCCCATGGAGAGCCAGGCGCAGGAAACCGTTGAGACAACAGAGGAGTTCATTTCCGTCATGTCGAACCCGATAGAAGATAGGGCTGGTGAGATCCAGGAGCATGAGACGCTAACTCCGTATGACCTTGCGTATTACCGAAGGACACGCCGATCGTATGGATCGTCCGGATACCCGGGAGTGGAACCACCCTGATGCGGGTCATGCGGGACGCCCACCCGGACATCAGGTGCGGGGAGGACACCCACGTGGTGCAGGGACATAGACAGGGACATGGACAGGTTGGTCCGTATATTCGCCGCGTCACGTGGGTTGTTGATAATTCGCGACGGTCGCGCCGTCTGTCACTCCCTCTGGTGCCGCTCCCCGAAGTTCCAGAACCTCGATGTCTCCCTCAGCTCTATTGCTGACTGCCTTAGGACGTGGGAGCGAAAGCTGAGGCCTATGGTGGAGCAGTGCGCCGAGGTCGGCCCGGAGTCGTGCATGATGCTGTACTACGAGCAGCTTGTGCTCCACCCCAGGGCCACCATGGAGGAGGTGCTCCAGTTTGTGGGGGTCCCCTGGAATGAGAGAGTTCTTCACCACGACCTGGCGATCAATCAGACCGACGAGATTGCACTGTCGGGGTAAGCGAGAATGCTTGAGAAAACTCAATTTAAAACCTAAAAAAAACTCTAAAAAAAAAAGCAATCTAAGCGGAGCCCCTTTTTTTCCGCGTTATGTTGTTACGGACTGACCATTTCATATCCGGGGGAGTTGGGCTATGGTTTTGAGCATGGACCAAGATTTATTTATTGGGTGCGTCGAGGGCTGAATGCTGTTTTGTGTGCGATATGGAGGTCAGATCTTCTTGTGGGTTCTTGTGATGGCTTGAATTGTTCGGAGGTCAGATCTTCTTGTGGGTTCTTGTGATGGCTTGAATTGTTTTTTTATAGAGAAATAGAGGATTTTTTTTCGGTAGCTGGCAAAGGAAGATTTTTTTAAACGAGCGCCAGATTATATTTATAATTAATTAACACGATCATCAGTTTTTACAATAATACATATGATTTCCCAATATATAGAGCTGAGGCCGAGAGGAAAGAGTTGCTGAACCCTGTGAACTCGGTCGCACTGTCAGGCTGGATCAGCCACTTCCGCCCGATCCCCCATGACCAGATGATCACCCTAGCGCCCCTGATGGTTGAGCTGGGGTACGACCTCGAGAACTACCCCAGTGTGTACGGCACCCCGGACGACGAGGTGGCGAGGGTTAACGAGGCTCTCAAAGACCAGATCGACCCCGACACGGGACTACTGGGAATCCGTCCCACAGAAGAGTATTGAACGATAATAGGGCAGGTCAGTTCTCGCGGGTTCTACTTCCGGCCTGGGATTTGGGGGACAAACAAACGAACACGTGCTTTTTGTTCAGTGCGCAGCCTGACTAGCCCCCTGTGTAACAATGGATACCGCGCGCGGAGGGCTGTCCTACTAGTTACGACATAGGACGCGGAACCAGGCAAGCTGCGCGGCCGGCGAGGCAAACAAGGGGTGGGTCGCAATTCGTCTTTCATGCGTCTTAAATAAGGAGCTGTTAACTTTTTCGTCTCGATATGTTGGTAGATGACACTTTGGACATGTCATTTTCCATAATACTAGCCACGTTCAGTTAACTAGGCGCACAACACGTAGATGATTTCCCAATGTTTACACTGATCTGGAGTGATCGAGTGACAGGTATGGACAGCCTTTGCCGTCAAAATTACAGTTTTTCAATCGTGAATGTAACTACCATTCAAATAGGCAAATTTCAAAAGAACAACGTTGTAAATTTACTGTGCTCAAATTATCTTTCTAAATTGCGTCCGTTCTGTTACATTCATAGTATTGATGGGTATTTTGACAAACAGTTTCATGAGAACCACAAAATAGACCAGTACTGTGACTTTTCCATTTCCACAGAGTGAGCTAGCTTCAATGTACTTATCGGCTTACCGGTATAATGATCTGGATCTAAGTTAAACTGTTGCGGCAAACTTAATATCCAAAGAGTATATACATGTATGCAGTTGATTTCAGTCATACCTCAGTTTAACGGGTCCTTTCAAATATGCTAGCAAAAATAGATAATCTATGCTTCCTCTTTATGGGAATGGTGAAATTAAGCCTCAATTTATAAAACAAAAAGTTTTTAGATTTTTATAGGTGGCCACTTGTGTTGATATTATTAATTTTTATAGCTGATATGTCCATGTTTAGCTTACTGATAGCCTTAGTTCTGTATAAATCTTTAATTATAACATTTTCTTTCGATTTTCATTAATTAAATTACACTTTCTTTTGCTACTTTTGACATAAACACACAAGGACACAAAAATTATTTTAAAATTGTGGCATCTTTAAATATATGGACATTTTCATCAAGAATCTGTAATGCAAACATACAAAATCAATAATTATTCCGTGTATAACCTTCATGATTGACTACTTTTTGCTCATACATTGCATAAACATGATGATAATAAATCAAAGTTTCTATTTGTCTCTTTGCATTGGATTTGCTTCTATCATATCAGTTTAATTAGGTTGACAACACATGGCATAAAATAAACTCTGCAAGTATTTCAAATGTAGCAGATACAAAAACTAAGTGAAGGTACAAAAAGTAAGTGAAGGTACAAAAAATTAGATACTTAATACTTCATCAAATTCATAAGATTTCCTTTTAAGGTTGTCCAATTACCGGCAGTTTGATTAAAGTACACCTTTCATAGCTACTTTTGTCCTGATGAAACATGGAACATATAATAAAGAAACAAGAGAACAACAAACTATTAAAAATATCTATAACAATTAACCCATAATGAATTCAGCAATATTTACTAAATATGTTATATATAGAAACATTTTTATTTAACCAGCATAAACATAAAAAATCCCAATAAAGGGATAATCAATATATATGTTACATTTTGTTAGGTCAATTTCATCTCTTAATTCTCCTCCCTTTAACTACATCAATGACAAGGTCATATTCCTTGGTTAATAAATCCTGTGTACCGTAATAAATAGAACATATAAACTTTTTCAAATCTCTCATTTGCTACTGGTATATTGTATTAGATTGTGTTCCATCAATTTAAATGAAGGAAAGATAAATTTATGACTTTTAAAATAAAATAGGACATTTAATAGGATAATGGTTTAATAGGATATAATAATCATCAACTTTTTTCTACATTAAATCAGCCCTGGGTGACAAAAATTGTTCATGACATTTGCAAATTAAAATCTACATTGAAATTAATGCTGCATAACTCTGTAATGATAAGATGTCCTGTTTAGATTGTTTGACTTAATTTTGATTAAATTGCACCTATTTGGTACTGTTGTCCTGAGGTCTATGCATATGATGTATATTAATAAAAAAAAAAATGAAGAACAATATCCATAATAACAAGTAGCACATAAGGACTCAAGTAACATTAAACATCTTTGGCAGGTTTATATATATATATTCATTTAACCAGTATAAACATCACAATAAAATTATACTAATCAGCAATATATATGGCACATGTTATTACTTCTATTCTTTTCTCTAACATTTAGCTACAGTTGTGACAAGAGCACCAAGCCATATTGCTTTGCTAATAAATTATGTGTGTCATAATAAATAAACTGGTGTTGTATAATCACTTTTTCAGACTTCTGCTCGGTTGCTATAGTATATATGATAATATGTTCCATTATTTGAAAAGACCAGTTTACAACACTTAATATATAACTGGACATTACAATTCAGTATGCTATAACAATCAACTTTCTACTTTCTGTGATGACAAACATTATTCATGACATGGGTAAATTCATTAATTTTCTTTAAATGTTCAATTTAAAGTTTTATGCAGTCTGTTCACTTTTTCATTTCTTCATAGATTTAGTTGACATTTGCATCCACATACTTTGTACTCTTGTCTAATTTATATTCACATTCTTTGCAATGTTTTATTGGTATGTTCACTTGATTGTTGACTTGCAAAAAACTCAATATTTCAATATAATGAAAAGTCAGGTATCGCACACATAAAACGAGATTCACTTGCATGCCCTATAGTTGTCCCATATGAGACAGTTGTTGCTACACACAACAGTCTCATGTCCTCATGTACAAAATGAGGGTGTAAGATTAGCTTTTGTGGGCGACTAAGTGTTGTTAACCACACGATCCATCAAACCCTGGTAATTTTGTACTCTGATACCTAAACTTCATATTTACCACAAAACCCACATGCATATGAACTCACAAAGTATCGCATTACTATCAAGTCGGTTGAAATGAGACTTTCTTGTTGTTTACCGCGGCATTTCGTGTTTGGTCATTCTTCACCAGCGGCTTTCGCCAGGTGGCGTTTCGCTTATTGCGTGTCAATGGCTGCGTGTATGAAGCGCCACCAAGCGAATGGTGCGGTTTTAACGACATGCACGCATGCGCAGTTTCTCCACTGGGTGGGCAAGGCGGCGGACAGAACTAAGTTGTCCGCTGCTTCGAAAAATCAACAGACGATATCGTCGTAATCACGGAAACTTCAACCAAAATAACAAGATAAGTTGTAAGATGCATACTTTTAGAAACTATTACCATACCCCAAAAAGTTCTCGCCATCAGCACCGCTTCTCGCCACGCGTGTTTGTAAAATGCCGTACAGGATTTGATAGACTGGACATGTGGCGTTGTTTCCCAACAACGTCACATGGGGCTAGCCCTATAGGAGCTCTTAACAAAACACAAGTGGGGGAAAGCAGCCAAGTAGCCCTGATGCATAGCCCTCACGACCTGAACCCTAACGGGCCTTAACGGCTTGTTGTCAGAAGGGTCAAGTTCACTGGGCTAGCAGCCCAGGTGACCCAGCTCAGTCAACAATGGTAATAATGAACGTTCTCGTCACCTTACTTTGTAAATTAATGGCCGTTGACCTTTTGCAATAAATCTATCATCTATGGTCTCCATGTCCTGGTGACACTTTCAATGTCCACAAAAGCGTGCATGTCTCCATGTCCTGGTGACACTTTCAATGTCGACAAAAGCGTGCATGTCTCCATGTCCTGGTGACACTTTCAATGTCGACAAAAGCGTGCATGTCTCCATGTCCTGGTGACACTTTCAATGTCAACAAAAAGGTAAATGTGATATATTTTAAGTGATGTGTCTTTACTCTAACTTCTCGTTGTGTTAATTTACTCTTTCTAAACTTAAATGGACAACCCTGCCTGGGCGTTCGTTCCGAGAAGTGGTGGCGAAGGCAATGAGGCGAAACGCAGTGGTCAAGTTTCGATGATTTATTTAAACAGTCTTATAACTCAAATTAAACCCGTTTCCAACTCCGTTAAACCGTGTGTCACTTACCTGGCAGCAGTTGGTTAAACGGCTGCCAGCCCCTCTCTCCGCACGGCGGTAAATCGATTCGACCAAAATCCTTTCTAGCTTGCTAGCTGAAACCCGTCCTCCCGCAACGCCGCTGACTGACTAACTGACTGCTAAACTCAACCCAAGCGGTGACATCACCGCTGTGGTTGCTATAGCAACTCACGCGAGCAAACTACAGTATGGCGCAAAAGTATGGACCTAAAATACCACATAAATATATCCTTATCGAAGCGGCTTCTGCAACGTCAACGCGTTCTGTGCTTGGGCATTATGGACGCTTCGTCTTATCCATAGTCAATCGGGTATCTAATTTTGTAACTATTTATTTGACCATACTGATAATCTTATTATCATATTTTAATATTTCATTGTAAATATGACCATACTTCACTCTTAATTCGATTATCTTTCTCTACATAAATACTGTTAATCTTATTATCATTTCTATAATTACTGTTATCACTTTATTGGGATTTTGAGCCATATATCGAGAGATGTCCCCATTTATGTATTGAATGCTGAAGTGATATGACATGTAGGGTACATGGTACATGTATATCGGCGTCGAGAACACCTGGTAACATACACGGAGTGCTTATAACACAAGGACTGTAATATCCAATGAACGGCAACAAATAGAAAATGTATCATCTTGCAACAAATGATCCATACGACAGGGTAATTGGCAAGGTACACGCGCACATTTCACCATAATACATATCGAGGCCATGTTTACAAGCCCGTAGGACAGTTTTTGTCAAGATGGCTGCGTTTAGGCGCTGAAAGCGTAAAATGGGTCAACATTTTCCCAAATATAAGGCACCATTTTTAACCTACCCCTTTAATTTTCATGAAAGGAGACAGCGCTCGCGTTGAGTGCTTTGGTCACCCGATAGCCTAAAGGCATGTGGATCGATGGTTCGAGCCCCGCTGTGGCCATATGTCTGTGTGGTAGCAAGTTAAAGATGCCATGTCCTTCTTGGCAAAGAGTGGGAGATTAACCCTGGGGACAAGGCTCCACTTTCCCCTCCTTCTCCCATGGACGCGATATGACCAAAGGTGGTTAAAGTGTCCTGAATATACAACCAACCAACCAACCAATGAAAGAAGGAGGCTCCCCAAAAGAAACATGACGTGGAGGATATTGATGCCATCCATGCAGTTTGCGTCGTCCTTGAGGCATGCTGTGAAACAAACTAGCCACATGGATATATCTCGTGTTTCTGTCGATACGACACTCGGAACACATGGTACATTTGCGTTGATCTGGCTGGTAATCTTAGATGCTGGATTCAGTTAAAAAGCTATTAAGTCTCCTATGTATCGCCCAAACAACGTGGTTAATTCTCAATGGCTTGTTTCTGCTGACATCCCACGGTCAATGTGGAGGCACCTCATACCTTGAGAGAGCTGGCAATCACCGTCATGGCGGCTTCAGAGGCAACGCATTGCAATGTAAGTAAGCGTTTATACTATTTTCCTTATAGTTTAATCGGTATAATGTGTATTAATATTAACTATTCATATTTTAAGGTGTCGATCAGAATGAAATATGATAACAAAGGCTTAACATCTCCATCACTCAAATGTCTTGAAACAATAATAAATTAACATGGACATATTGGTATGCGCGCTGGATATACCACACTGTTTGGAACTGATGTTACCACTGCTGTTGTTACTATACTGATTTGTAAATAACAAGTTAACAGTTGCTACCATGTGTCTTCTCTACATAGATGAGCGGTCTCGTATGCTGGCGAGCGATGACAAAATTCCGGGTTCTGGGATTGGCTGTCGTTCTCATCTTGACAGTTTACGTCATATCCGAGTTGCGCCACACACAGAATTTGAGTTCCCGCGATGCGCAGGCCGTTGACAATGGTCGGCGAGTGGCCAAGGAAGCGAAGGAACCGGGGGAAAAGGACGCCAAGGGTAAAGGCGTCAAGGATGGTCAAACTGACCAATTTCAAGGTCAAGGTCATGGGGAAGTTAATCGGCGTCCCGGTCCCGTAACCGCTGATGCCGTATCCACGATACCTGACGGCACCCTTGATCAACAGGACCGCTTGGAACTCCCCTTCTTTGATTCCGCTCGGGTTCCCATGGAGATCCATTCGTTGGAAGCCAAAGGCATTGAGTTAACAGAGGAGTTTATTTCTTTCATATCCAACCCAATAGAAGACATTCAGGTTGTTAACATTCAGGAAAAAACGGTGTTAACTCCGGATGACCTTACGTTTTACAAGAAGGACACGCCAATCGTGTGGGTCGGCGGGATCCCGAGAAGCGGAACCACCCTGACGCGGGTCATGCTAGATGTGCACCCGGACATCCGGTGCGGGGAGGAAACCCGGATTCTACCGGAAGTGATCGGAAGGCAAACTGCTGAGCTAAGGGCCGAAAAGAAATCCAATTTTTTACAAGAGGCACACGTGACCGACGAGGCCTTAGACACCGCCCTGGGCGCCTTTGTCCTGACCGTCATAGCTAGAAGCGGCGAAATGGCGCCCGTTCTCTGCAACAAAGACCCCTTCACCGTCCTACACATGTCTATGCTAGTGCGCATTCTCCCCCAGTCACGTATTTTGTTGATGATTCGCGACGCTCGCGCCACGTGTCACTCAATCATTACACGTCACGTGACAATCGGGGGCTTCAATGTGACCAGCACCGGTGCTTGTCTTAAGTCATGGAACCGCGCACTTACGGAAATGGTGGAGCAGTGCGTCGAGGTCGGCCCGGAGTCGTGCATGATGCTGTACTACGAGCAGCTGGTGCTCCACCCCAGGGCCACCATGGAGGAGGTGCTCCAGTTTGTGGGGGTCCCCTGGGACAACATCGTGCTGCACCACGAAATGGCGCTTAACCAGACCGAGGAGGCGACATTGTCGAGGTATGTAATGAACTAGCTCACACATCACTTGTGGGGTGTGGGGTGACCGAGACAGGTATGATGAAACCCGATGAGGTCGGCTGCGATTTCAAGGCCCTGGGCCGTGGGTCTGTCTGCTTCCCAAATCACGAACATATATGTGTCGTCGCTCTAAAGATAATCAGAAGTATTTCCATTTCAAGATAAGTAGAGAGCCGAACTTGAGATTCGTATTACCAAATTCAGGATACTTGTAAACCATGATAAATATAATTCATGATATTTGTCATTCATAGTAATTGTACTTCATGAGATATATAATTCATGATATTTTTCATTCATAGTATTTGTAATTTATGATATTTGGCCTTCATGATATTTGTATTTCATGATGTTTGCAATTCATGACATTTGTAACTTATGATATTCGCAATTCAGGATGTATCTGTAATTCGTGATATTTGTAATTCATAGTACATATAGGGTTAAATAAATATTTCGGTGTAACAGGTTATGTACAATTTGCTTGGTGCAACCTTTCTGCCTTAAATAAATCAAATAAATAAGTTCAGTATTTCGTGCTTATTGTGGGACTTCATCAATTTAGCAAACATTTGTGAAGAGTCATTCGATCGGTAGTTCACATCTAGATATGTTTGTCTTAACTTTTCATGACATTTGGAATTCATGATATTTGGAATTCATGATATTTGGAAGTCATGATATTTGGTGGTCATGATATCTGGTAGTCATGATATTTGGAATTCATGATATCTGTAATTCCCAATATCTCTATTTTATGATATGGCTGATTAGTTAAAGACATATCTAATTCATGACACGCTACGTGACGCACATGTCATCATTATACCAGTTTGTTACATATTACTTTATGCGATAATAACATGAAACATAAATAATTATATCAAGACCATAAAAATTTTTTTTGCAATGTTAAAACGTACTTCTGCGGTGTAGTTGATTATCGGCCGTACATCATTGTACGATCGAACTATATGTCCTGTTTTTTAGTCCTACATTTTATATGAACCAATCGGGTACTAGCTCTTCCTGTTTCCGGTCAGAGTCAGAATAAGGTGGACCTTTTTATTTCATGTTTAGTTTCATGTTTTGTTTTCATGTTTCATTTCAATCTGTGATAATCAGTGTCTTTCGTTCTACCAGATTCGGGCGATCGACGGACCAGGTGGTGAATCCTGTGAACTCGGCCACCCTCACGAGCTGGATGGATACCTTCCCCGAGGACCTCCGTGACCAGGTCGCCACCCTGGCACCCCTAATGGTTGAGCTGGGGTACGACCTCGAGAACTACCCCCCTGTGTACGGCATCCCAGACGACGAGGTGGCAAGGGCCAACGAGGCACTCAAAGACCAGATCAATGAGGTGGGTCTATTGGGGAACGTGGACAACGATCGCATGAAGAACCTGGCGGAGGCAATCTATGGGAATGAAACCGCCAACGCAAATATCACATAAACGCCGGCAAAACACTGATTCGTGATGAAAACACGGGCGCATTCTCCATCAATAAATGACTCATGTTTGTTGCACAAGCTCTCTTTATAGCTGGACACTGATGAGTAATCAAATCATGCAGTGTTCACCAACAGCTACAACAACTTAGTGAATAAACCCAGGTCGGTATGTTTGTGTAACTTGCATAGGTTGTATAGGCATCTGGAAATGTGTGTTGTCATGCATATGAAGGACATCTTTCTTGATGTTATTTAAACCAGCACATAAATTAATGCATTCTATATCATACCCTTAATTGGGGGAATTTTCTACATATCTGTAGACTGTGTAATGCGAAAGCATCTCACAGGAGTGTTCGCGTCAGTCATGCATGTTTTTGTCATGGCTAAATCTATTGTGGCTGCGAAGTCGTATATTAAGACATAGGTAATACGGTATGGTGTATCCTACTATACAAGTTACGCTTTATGCTATTGCAACAAGTTTGCCAGGTGCACGCTCCACGGGATTCTTCCACTATTGGAACGGCGTCCAAAAATACAAGAAATCCTGCCACTTTCTCTTCGTTCACTTTGTTGAGTACTTCTTGTACCGTCATTCTAATATCTTTATGAAACACATGGTAAATAATAAAAATAAACAGAAACCGTTTTACGCCAACGAATGATTTGATCCCGTTTCGACGACATTTGCGTTATGGGAGTTCTGTTGTAGTCACCAAGCATGGTTAGGATGATAAATGGTCATTTCGTTGCTGGGCAACTCTTTGTTTTTGACAATTAAAATGTTCGTCATATATCGGTATGTCGAGTTTGTGTTTTTGTGTGCTTGATTTGATTTGATTTGATTTGATCCCGTTTCGACGACATTTGCGCTATGGGAGTTCTGTGGTAGTCACCAAGCATGGTTAGGATGATAAATGGTCATTTCGTTGCTGGGCAACTCTTTGTTTTTGACAATTAAAATGTTCGTCATATATCGGTATGTCGAGTTTGTGTTTTTGTGTGCTTGTTGTTATCACAAAATATCATGTTCGCGCCACAGATCGCACCACGAGACCAGTAAGCTATATCGTCGTCTGTTGTTAGCTGGATACCTCGAAATGATGTTAATGCTGTCTTGACGGGTCAAAGGTCGAGGTTACAGTGATTTCTACTTTTTTTAACATGCCTTTTAATATTTGACCTGAAGAACTCAGACTTCTTTCATAATGTTCTACCCTTTGGGACAGACATGTCCGGTATGTTCACCGTTTAACGAGTAGGAAGCGTTTTAGATCAAGGTGAGGTCGTAGGTTTTTTGTAAAGCGCCTAATTTGACTTCTCAGTGTTTCCGCCTTTTGACACATTTAGGATTCAGTTTTCTCTATATGTCTCCAATGACTTATACAAATTTGAATGACGATGACATTTTTCCTATGAGTCATATGACACCACTTTATGACCAAGGAAATAGATCGTCAAAAATATTAACAATGTGCAAATGGCGTCAAGTTGTATTAAATAGGATTCTCCATGTGTCTGTTATTATAACAAAAAATAGCACGTTTCTATCTTACTTCCGGCTTCAGGGGCCACGTCATTCGCTATGGGGATTCCCATGTTAAGGCTGTCCATCTCTCATCCCAGGGAAAAACTCTTGCATAATATTTCAGAATATTTCAAATGGGTCTTCATCAAACAGCGCCAGGATTATTTTTCTGTGGTTAAAGATGGTACGTAGTAGACACTTAGCTTACAATATTGTTTATAGACAGACAGATCTATAGAGGTTTCTGTGTAGTTGCAGATAATACTGAGGTGAGCATGCATACCACGGTAAAAATGGTCGTATATATAACCTTGGTACATTTTGGTATATAGTCGAAAACATTTAACATTGGATCCTATGAAAATAAACGAACTGCCTTCAGAAAGACCTAGTTCCGGTTGGGCGATTTCAGGTTCCTTCACCACGGTGCGATGAGAACAAGTGATATAGCGAAACTCACGGCGAACGTCTCAATTCCGTTTCCATGGCAATTGAGCATTTGCCCATTTGCCCATTAACACAGTATATAGATTCTGACCATATTAGAGAATTTGTTGAAAATCAAAAAAGCAAGTTTGAGGAGCTGCTGCGCCCAAGGATGAGTCTATAGAAGCAAGGAATAAACGGGTAAACACGTTAATATAATCGCGAGGCCTTAGTAATGTTTTAGTCCTGAAAGCAACTTTGCAAAGCACGACACGTCTTAGAGAACAACGGGTTCAAAGAAATAAATTTTTAATCCTGTCCACAATAAATGTAAGCGCCGCGCCGTTTTGCCACAGAGCGTCACGTCATGGATGATGTTACATGTGGCGCCCACATGCGGTTGAATTTGGATTTATCTCGCTTGTTCAGGAGCGAGCGGAAACACGTGAAGAAATATACCATGGCCTCGCTTCGCGCTGGAATTGTTACAATTCGAAGCCGCACAGTACGCCATCTTTTCTAGAAATTAGGCGTGAGAATCACTTTCGATTTAGCAACTGAAAATTCAACAGATTGTATCCGTCTAATATGAGTGCTTAGACTATAAACTGCGGTTTTTCATAGCGTGTTGAATATGAGCAAAGTTAGGTAAACATCGCCCGTTTGGCTAGTTCCGGTTTGGGTCTGGCTCTCTGATTGGCTAGCGCCAGTTACGCCCACCAATAGGGCTGCGACCGGAAAAGCTACGCTTTCTCGACAGGCGATCACTTCAAAAATATAAGTTTGTGGCAGCATGTCATAAACGGTTTGGTGGCGGGCGTGGAAGGGTGCGCTATGACAGCTCGGGCAGGCTCGCACGCAGGCGGATATACAGAATATTAATATACGTTAGTTGCGGGGCTATAAAACTCGTGTACGAGTGTACGTGTACGGCAGTGTAGCTAATGAGATGCACCGGAAGGTCACAAGCTCTGACCAATCAGATGGTCAGTTAGATTTGCCACGCCATTTATTTTGTTCTTCACGCAGTGCCTTCTCGTTTGTAAAGATAATTTTCTGTGATTTTACAACTACAGGCTGCTGGTTACCATGTACTATTATGACGTTGTGTCGTACGTTACCTGCTGATTGGGACTGGCACCTCCGATTACAGCTGGCCAAGAAATAGGACAGAAGAAATATCTCAAGAAAGCTGTGGAGAAATGTACTGCTGGCTCTGTGTCAAATTAGGTGTCATTACTTCGTTACTCGGCCAGTAGACCTATATCTTCAGAATTTCTACCAGCTTAGTCTCAATTAGTAACTATGACATACTGCTGGGCGTAATGGTCAGGAATACCTGATTGATTGTCTTAAAAGGTGTTGGCCACTTTCCCGTCAGGTATCGCTTACAGTCACATATTGTTCACAGATATATTATTATCTTTGCGCCCATTTACTGTTTACTTACTATGGATTTAACCGTATACTTACTAAACTCATTAAATGTGACATTGCCCAAAGATTGGGATTTAGGCCCCCTTTTCGGGTCACGTATCGCTGACAGTTGTATACGATTAAATATATATTGCAACTCCCCTTCTACTTTATACTTTTCAATTTAGGTTGCAGGTTTTTCATATCCGACCTTGAAATAGATACCTCCCTCTATCCTCATGTGCTCTGCATTTTGTTTTTCAGTTCTGTGAGGAAACCTGTGGTTACTGGTTAGAATTACTATATTGTCCCAAGACTGGGCGTAATATACTTTTCATTGCCGCTTGAACGTTTTGTGCCTACATTTTGGTCAGCTGTCCATTATGGTTACCCGTGTCCAGACTTCCTGAAAGGGTAAAAGGTATCGCGCGAGTGTTACCTATTTTCGTTTTGCTCCTTTCAAAAAGAGCAAACGGTGTCTGATGACTTCTACCTTTTTCGCTTTTTTATTTTTCAAAACGGTAATGGGAAAAGAAATTGCCGAAACCCTTTTCTGCTTTACCTTTTGTGAAATAACAAATTGAAAAAGGGAAATTTCTGCTTTTATAATGTTCAGAGGCAAAAGGACAAAACGAATAAACGGTATATCCCGGGATTCTACTTGTTAGGGGATACCCTTTGGTCAGATTTTCCATAGGTCTACCAGTGTCCATATTAGCTATGATAAATGGTTATCATCGGGCCTGCAGTGTTCACACTGGCTACGACAATTGGATGTGATCTGGGTCATCTTTCCCTAATTTGTGTTATGGTTGATGTTAGGTCAGATGCAATCACTACTGCCAGATGCCCTTTTTATTGGGCTGGCGGGTGATAAACATCTGGGTCTGCCATTTTCAGCGGGGACAGGAGGGATTATAGGGTGGTCAAAACCTACTTTGGAAGAGACACCTTCCGCAAACCTCATTCACTCTGCTTTTTTTCTCCTGCGAGGTAGCCTTTTGGCTCCTTTGTCACTTTAGCAGAAACAGTGTTGGCCACTGGTCTTAACCTTTGTTGTTTTGGTATGACTAATGGTCTGATGCAATCACTACTGCCAGATGCCCTTAATTTAGGCCGGCGGGCGATAAACATCTGGGTCTGCCATTTTGGTGGCTGACAGTAAGCATTATAGGGTTGGCAAATCCTACTTTGGAAGAGACACCTCCCTTACACCTAATGCACACTGCCATTTTTTCCTGCGATGTAGCCTTGCGACTCATTTGTCACTTCGACGGAAGCAGTGTTGGCCATTGGCCTTTACCTTTGTTGTTTTGGTATGACTAATGGTCAGATGCAATCATTACTGCCAAATACCCTTAATAGTGGGCCGGCGGGCGATAAACATCTGGGTCTGCCTTTTTCCGGCCACTGGCCGTGAATTGTCGGGGGATAGACTGTCAGATTTCTCAGATGTCCAGTGGCAGTGGCCTAATCCACACTGGCTACACCATCTGGTATCATCGGGGTCTTCCTTCCGTGCTTTGTGTTGCAGGACGACTTAAGATCAGTTGCAAGCGTTACTGCCAGATATCTTTCACCATGGGTCGGCGTGCGTTAAGCATCTGCATTTTCTTTTCTTCTTCTTCTTTTTCTTTTCTTGCCGGTGACAGCAAGATTTATAAAGGTCAAAACGGGATCTGAACGGGCGGGTCAGGTCGTCAATGATCTTCTGGTTGGGCCTTAGTCACTGCTGCTGACGCAGCCCGTTAAGGTATTTAATCACTAGTCTGTCATTTGTTATGACATAGTACTCAGTTCATCAGTGGGCATTTGCTTACAATGTTTATCAAGGCAGTTACTTGCTTTTGTTGTCGGTCTGAGTAATTTCTCATTTCAGTGCGCCTCAGGCGAGAGTCCAGTACGTCCGCAGGCTTTCCTTTCTCCACCCGAATCCGGCAGGAAAATCAAGCCTCAGAAGTCAACCAGAAAGCCTGCAGCCTCTATCAGGGTGCCGCAGGTGGACCAACAAACAAGGCAAATGCAGCTGCTGCTCCAATCAGTCGCCTTGCATCAACATGCGACATCAAAAGGATACTCATACCATCTCATCGTCCCGGGTCTCATACCGGTAAACAACCAGCAAAACGCTACGGCAACTCAGCCAAAAGGACCGGGTCCTCTTCAACCCACTACTGCACGCTCTCAGGAACAAAAGTGTGTGCAGCAATGAAGATTCGGAGATGAACACTCTAGTGTCACATGCTATCAACAGTCTGGGGGCGGGGGAGTCATCACCCCAGTGTCCTCCGTACCAACACGCAGCAGCGTTTACGTGGCTGCTACCTTTATCCGTTGCACCCTGCTTCCGCAACGAGGATGGAAGCTTGCGCAGGGCTTTCCAAAGGTTTAGCAAAAGCCGTCGTGGGCACGGCTAAGGTCTATCCGGCGTCAGACAATTATTCCCCGTCGTGGCTCATCGCTTCGTGTTGAAGAAAGCACCGGCTATCAATTGCTTCACACCTGTGGGCGGTATCGTACGTTCACAAACTATACCTCGACTTTTTCCTTAGCTCGTAGGCTCCTTGGTGTGGCGTACCGCACACAGGCTACCGATCCTCCACATACCTGTGGGCTCTGGTCGACGCCTTACAACGCCGACAGCGACGACATTGCAATAGGTCACTTATAAGGTCCGTGTGTCTCCTGGCTTTCAACGCCACGCGGCGATTGCGCGAATACTGCCAGGTCAACCAAGCGACGTCACTAAACGTCAAAAACGGAACTTTCACAAACTCTGTTTTATCGCAGCGCTACAGCACCACAGTACCTTTTCGGGTCTCGACAAGAACCTTCAGGATCAGCGGCCACAACCGCTACCCGGACCGGCGTCCCGGAGAAAAGGGTCGGGTTCGATGCTGAAGGCATTCAGAAGCCTACAACGAATACATCTGAAAGCCGTCGCTGAAGGCCTGATTGCCCCCGTCATCATCCCAGACTGTCAACGGGTGTTGGGTTTGGGAGTTACCGGCCGCCAACTAACTAGGTCGGTTTGCGAGCGGCGGCGTCAGGGCGACGGGGCGAACGGCGGGTTTGGAGTCGGGGCGATGCGTCGGCCATCGTTATACTTGCTGTCGTAGGCCGACTGTCCGCGGGATGGGGTCGGTCTATGAACAGCACACCAGAACTGCAGCGTGTCGTCTTGCGGGCAACGTGGGGGGAAACGTTGGCAATATACTTTAATTGCTGGTGGTTGGTCTGTGTTTTCTGGCTTACGGTGACTCGTCGGGGGTGGGAACGTCCCTTCCGGGACTGTGGCCTCTGTAAAACCCCACCTTCACACTATCGTCATCTATGACGCGATAATGTTATTCGCGTATGTTTGTAAGCGTATGTACATGTACACGTTATAATAAGGCCAGGCCAGCCTTACCCTCCGGCTATGCCAGGAGAGGCATGACCATTGTAATGTGGCTGCCCACGTGTAAATATGTTCAGTTAAGGCATATAGTCCAGAATGTTTTTCTCGGAGTTGTCCATGTACATTTTAATTTCTGAATGAGTTTTTCATTTAATAAATTACCATTTTCAACCTAAGTTGGTGTCTTCTTGTGTGAACGAGCTCCGCCGAGTCACTTACTGTCCACCGCAACGCAACGCCACAAATATAAGTTTGTGGCAGCATGTCATAAACGGTATGGTGGCGGGCGTGGAAGGGTGCGCTATGACAGCTCGGGCAGGGTCGCACGCAGGCGGATATACAGTATTAGTATACGTTAGTTGGGGGGCTATAAAACTCATGTGTACGGCAGTGTAGCTAATGAGATGCACCGGAGGGCTACAAGCACTGACCAATCAGATGGTCAGTTAGATTTGCCACCCCATTTGTTTTGTTTTTCACGCAGTGCATGGCTTCTCGTTTGTAAAGACAATTTTCTGTGATCCCAATACCACTCCTTTCTACCACCCTCGGTTATGGTGTTTAAGGCGAAACCTCTGGCCACTGTAAACACCCACCTTCACACAATCGTCATCTATGACGCGATAATGTTATTCGCGTATGTTTGTAAGCGTATGTACATGGACACGTTGTAGTAGGGCCAGCCAGCCTTACCCTCCGGCTATGCCAGGAGAGGCATGACCACTGTAATGTGGCGGCCCACGTGTAAATATGTTCAGTTAAGGCATATATTCCAGTATGTTTTTCTCGGAGTTGTACATATACATTTTAATTTCTGAATGAGTTTTTCATTTAATAAATGATCATTTTCAACCTAAGTTGGTGTCTTCTTGTGTGAACGAGCTCCGCCGAGTCACTTACTGTCCACCGCAACGCAACACCACAAATGTATTGCGACCAACTGGGGCGTCACAAAAATCTGCGCTTTGGAGGGTTGACGCCTGGATAGCAAGTTAACGCTTCAGTCAGCTACAAGGGCTAACATTTGTATTTCCTTTCATAGATAAAAGTAGCATTCAGGCAAGATCTAAACGACTTCGAAGCGATAGGCAGATCATCAGCAGCATTTGCGTCATCAGTCCTAACGTCCTTTCGATGGCTTCTTGTTGATGAATCTGGCGGATTTAAACTGATTTCATTACGTCGTCCCTGGCTCACAGGGTTATCTAGCTGAGCTGCGGATCAACAGGTCATGTGTTTGCTTCCTGACACCTGCGTTCGGGGCAAGCTTCAACCACATCTTTGTGTCTCTCTCCGGCAGTTGCTTGGCTCAACGGTGACCTAAACTATCGACATTTCATTTAAATATCTTGTCGCGCCTGGTCATTGGCTTGCACTCAACGAAAAGGCACTACATCATAAATATCATACATCGATCCCCTCGACAACAGATCTCGATGTTGACCGTTCAACCTCGCATGTCAATATTGGGACATCATAAAGTAATTTCTAATTAGCTCTCATGGGCAATGTTCCCAGAAATAAACAGGCCAGACCTCAGGTTTGCTAATTTGGTGAATGCATTTTTAGTGATTTCATGACATAAAGACATGTTACTGAAACACTTCAGTTTTTGTAAAGATGACTGCGTTAAGGCGCTGACAACGTAAAATGGGTCAACATTTTCCCAAATATAGGGCACCGTTTTTACCCTTCCCCTTTAGTTTTCAAAAAAGGAGACAGCGTTCGCATTGAGTGCTCTGGTCACCTGAGAGCATAAAGGCATGTGGATCGATGGTTCGAGCCCCGCTGTGGCCATGTCTGTGTGGTAGCAAGTTAAAGATGCCATGTCCTTCTTGGCAAAGAGTGGGAGATTAACCCTGGGGACAAGGCTCCACTTTCCCTTCCTTCTCCCATTGAAGCGATATGACCAAAGGTGGTTAAAGTGTTCTCAATATACAACCAACCAATCAACCAATCAAAAAAGGAGACTCCCCAAAAGAAACATGAGGTGCAGGATATTGATGCCACCCATGCATTTTGCGACGTCCGTGAGGCATTCTGTGAGGCAAACGACCCTAGCCACATGGATCACTCTGCCATCAGAGGGTGCTCGTTTCTCACATCACCTCTGCCCCACGTCACCGCCCACCTCACGGTTGACCCTAACGGTCTTTGGGTCACAAATGGTTTTAGAGGGTTTTTTAGATTGAATGTTGAATTTTCGAATATTTGAAAAATATAGACATTCCGTTGTCGAATGATCACAATGGAAGAGTTAAGCGAAAAATTATTTCAAGATAACACGGGGTCAAAGTTCAAAACGCTTCACGCCTTTAACCTCGACCGCACTCGAAAATATTGTTCGTAAGTAACATGGCTTCAATGTAATCAAACTCAAATGCATTCGTCAGGTATAGTACCAGTGGCACAGTAAATGCTAAACAGCGGTGTATTTGATGCCAAACTGGGAATTTTATCTTCGGTTAGATTCCGCGTATGAAGGATAATTCTGATGGTTTAATTTGACGTGGGGCAGAGGGACTATGGCGCACGCGTAACGCCATCTGCCGGGAGATCGCACATGGATATGCCTCGTGTTCTGTCGATACGACGCTCGGAACACATGGTACATTCGCATTGATCTGGCTGGTAATCTTAGATGCTGGGTTCAGTTTATTAAGCTATCAAGGCTCCAATGTATCGCCCAAACAACGTGGCTAATTCTCAATGGCTTGTTTCTGCTGACAACCCACGGCCAATGTGGAGGCACCTCATACCTTGAGAGACCTGGCAATCTTCGTCATGGCGGCTTCAGATGCAACGCTTTGCAATGTAAGTAACGCGTTTATGCTATTTTCGTTATGGTTTAATCGGTATAATGGGTATTAATATTAACTATGCATATTTTAAAGCAATATATTCCGCAATTTTTTGTATTACCAACCTCTTCTCCATGTCAAATAGGTACATTCTGTCTTGAATTTAAATCTTGAAAGCCTGTGGGCTATCCGAAGAGAAGCTTTTTCGTCACCGGAGCAGAAGTTGGTGGCCGGCTTTATATCCCTGCACGTCTGTTCGCCGTTCGGTATTTTGTGTGTGCATGATGTCGACCGCGGCTCGCTATCACGTCCGCGCGCGATATAAATAAACATCATCATTTTTTAGATACTTCTAAAATGTAAAAAATCTAAGATGGCGCATGTAAGTATATTGCTTAACATCTCCATCATTCAAATGTCTTGAACAATAATAAATTAACATGGTAATATCGGTATGCACGCTGGATATATAGTAGGCCCATTTTGTATGAAATTTTTACTCATTGACATATGTAATTTTATTGTCACAGTACTGCCGTAACAAAATTACTGCTGAGTCCGGACTTCACGATGATTTCATATTTGACTATCTTGTTGTATTCCTAATTTTTAGTATATGTATGTGAAAACCCTTTTCTCAAAGCATGGCCTGTATTATTTGATGCGTTTATTGCGAAAAGAACTTTGGAGGAAAGAGGCTAAGATGAGTCTTGTACAATAGGCTCTCGCGTGCACCAGAGGTTCATCTGTATGTTCACGCCATACAAATTGTGGCTGACCTCATACAAAACGTTGTTGAACTTCTTAGAATAAATCGTTCTTTCACCGAATTATGTAAATACGTACAATGAACGACATTGTTTAATGTTTTAATGATCATCGTTCGGATGCATATCATGCTAGTCGAATTCTACACAATGTTTCAAGCTAGACAGCTATAGGGCTTTACACAGCTTGATTCACAGCGTAAGCATTCAGAAGAATAAAGATTGAAAACAAAATGAATACCTAGTCGATATATAAATTAGTAATAAATAAGATTTCACTTACCGCGGTTTGGAACTGATGTTACCACTAGTGTTGTTACTATACTGTTTTGTAAATAACAAGTTAACAGTTGCTATCATGTGTCTTCTCTACATAGATGAGCGGTCTCGTATGCTGGCGAGCGATGACAAGATTCCGGGTTCTGGGATTGGCTGTCGTTCTCATCTTGACAGTCTACGTCATATCCGAGTTGCGCCACACACAGAATTTGAGTTCCCTCGATGCGCAGGCCGTTGACAATGGTCGGCGAGTGGCCAAGGAACCGAAGGAACCGGGGAAAAAGGACGCCAAGGGTAAAGGCGTCAAGGATGGCCAAACTAGCCAAGTTCAAGGTCAAGGTCATGGGGAAGGTAATCGGCGTCCCGGTCACGTAGTCGCTGATGCCGTATCCACGATACCTGACGGCACCCCGGATCAACAGGACCGCTTGGAATTCCCCTTCTTTGATTTCGCTCGGGTTCCCATGGAGATTCATTCGTTGGAAGCCAAAGGCATTGAGTTAACAGAGGAGTTTATTTCTTTCATGTCCAACCCAATTGAAGACATTCAGGTTGTGAACATTCAGGAAAAAACAGTGTTAACTCCGGATGACCTTACGTTTTACAAGAAGGACACGCCAATCGTGTGGGTCGGCGGGATCCCGAGAAGCGGAACCACCCTGACGCGGGTCATGCTGGATGTGCACCCGGACATCCGGTGCGGGGAGGAAACCTGGATTTTACCGCTAGTGATCGGGATGCAAACTGCTCGCCGAAAGGCCGAAAAGGAATCCATTTTTTTACAAGAGGCACACGTGACCGACGAGGCCTTGGACACCGCCCTGGGCGCCTTTGTCCTGACCGTCATAGCTAGAAGCGGCGAAATGGCGCCCGTTCTCTGCAACAAAGACCCCTTCACCGCAAGCTACACGTCTACGCTAGTGCGCATCCTCCCCCAGTCACGTATGTTGTTGATGATTCGCGACGCTCGCGCCACGTGTCACTCAATCATTACACGTCACGTGACAATCGGGGGCTTCAATCTGACCAGCACCGGTGCTTGTCTTAAGTCATGGAACCGCGCACTTACGCAAATGGTGGAGCAGTGCGTCGAGGTCGGCCCGGAGTCGTGCATGATGCTGTACTACGAGCAGCTGGTGCTCCACCCCAGGGCCACCATGGAGGAGGTGCTCCAGTTTGTGGGGGTCCCCTGGGACGACATCGTGCTGCACCACGAAATGGCGCTTAACCAGACCGAGGAGGCGACATTGTCGAGGTATGTAATGAACTAGCTCACACATCACTTGTGGGGTGTGGGGTGACCGAGACAGGTATGATGAAACCCGATGAGGTCGGCTGCGATTTCAAGGCCCTGGGCCGTGGGTCTGTCTGCTTCCCAAATCACGAACATATATTTGTCGTCGCTCTAAAGATAATCAGAAGTATTTCCATTTCAAGATAAGTAGAGAGCCGAACTTGAGATTCGTATTACCAAATTCAGGATACTTGTAAACCATGATAAATATAATTCATGATATTTGTCATTCATAGTATTTGTAATTTATGATATTTGGCCTTCATGATATTTGTATTTCATGATGTTTGCAATTCATGACATTTGTAACTTATGATATTCGCAATTCAGGATGTATCTGTAATTCGTGATATTTGTAATTCATAGTACATATAGGGTTAAATAAATATTTCGGTGTAACAGGTTATGTACAATTTGCTTGGTGCAACCTTTCTGCCTTAAATAAATCAAATAAGTAAGTTCAGTATTTCGTGCTTATTGTGGGACTTCATCAATTTAGCAAACATTTGTGAAGAGTCATTCGATCGGTAGTTCACATCTAGATATGTTTGTCTTAACTTTTCATGACATTTGGAATTCATGATATTTGGAATTCATGATATTTGGAAGTCATGATATTTGGTGGTCATGATATCTGGTAGTCATGATATTTGGAATTCATGATATCTGTAATTCCCAATATCTCTATTTTATGATATGGCTGATTAGTTAAAGACATATCTAATTCATGACACGCTACGTTACGCACATGTCATCATTATACCAGTTTGTTACATATTACTTTATGCGATAATAACATGAAACATAAATAATTATATCAAGACCATAAAATTTTTTTTTGCAATGTTAAAACGTACTTCTGCGGTGTAGTTGATTATCGGCCGTACATCATTGTACGATCGAACTATATGTCCTGTTTTTTTAGTCCTACATTTTATATGAACCAATCGGGTACTAGCTCTTCCTGTTTCCGGTCAGAGTCAGAATAAGGTGGACCTTTTTATTTCATGTTTAGTTTCATGTTTTGTTTTCATGTTTCATTTCAATCTGTGATAATCAGTGTCTTTCGTTCTACCAGATTTGGGCAATCGACGGACCAGGTGGTGAACCCTGTGAACTCGGCCACCCTCACGAGCTGGATGGATACCTTCCCCGAGGACCTCCGTGACCAGGTCGCCACCCTGGCACCCCTAATGGTTGAGCTGGGGTACGACTTCGAGAACTACCCCCCTGTGTACGGCATCCCAGACGACGAGGTGGCAAGGGCCAACGAGGCACTCAAAGACCAGATCAATGAGGTGGGTCTATTGGGGAACGTGGACAACGATCGCATGAAGAACCTGGCGGAGGCAATCTATGGGAATGAAACCGCCAACGCAAATATCACATAAACGCCGGCAAAACACTGATTCGTGATGAAAACACGGGCGCATTCTCCATCAATAAATGACTCATGTTTGTTGCACAAGCTCTCTTTATAGCTGGACACTGATGAGTAATCAAATCATGCAGTGTTCACCAACAGCTACAACAAGTTAGTGAATAAACCCAGGTCGGTATGTTTGTGTAACTTGCATAGATTGTATAGGCATCTGGAAATGTGTGTTGTCATGCATATGAAGGACATCTTTCTTGATGTTATTTAAACCAGCACATAAATTAATGCTTTCTATATCATACCCTTAATTGGGGGAATTTTCTACATATCTGTAGACTGTGTAATGCGAAAGCATC
Source organism: Arenicola marina (assembly GCA_964019135.1). NCBI lineage: Eukaryota > Metazoa > Annelida > Polychaeta > Arenicolidae > Arenicola > Arenicola marina. Next base: position 19,662,341 of record OZ025258.1, on the reverse strand, counting down.
TCACAGGAGTGTTCGCGTCAGTCATGCATGTTTTTGTCATGGCTAAATCTATTGTGGCTGCGAAGTCGTATATTAAGACATAGGTAATACGGTATGGTGTATCCTACTATACAAGTTACGCTTTATGCTATTGCAACAAGTTTGCCAGGTGCACGCTCCACGGGATTCTTCCACTATTGGAACGGCGTCCAAAAATACAAGAAATCCTGCCACTTTCTCTTCGTTCACTTTGTTGAGTACTTCTTGTACCGTCATTCTAATATCTTTATGAAACACATGGTTAATAATAAAAATAAACAGAAACCGTTTTACGCCAACGAATGATTTGATCCCGTTTCGACGACATTTGCGTTATGGGAGTTCTGTTGTAGTCACCAAGCATGGTTAGGATGATAAATGGTCATTTCGTTGCTGGGCAACTCTTTGTTTTTGACAATTAAAATGTTCGTCATATATCGGTATGTCGAGTTTGTGTTTTTGTGTGCTTGATTTGATTTGATTTGATTTGATCCCGTTTCGACGACATTTGCGTTATGGGAGTTCTGTTGTAGTCACCAAGCATGGTTAGGATGATAAATGGTCATTTCGTTGCTGGGCAACTCTTTGTTTTTGACAATTAAAATGTTCGTCATATATCGGTATGTCGAGTTTGTGTTTTTGTGTGCTTGTTGTTATCACAAAATATCATGTTCGCGCCACAGATCGCACCACGAGACCAGTAAGCTATATCGTCGTCTGTTGTTAGCTGGATACCTCGAAATGATGTTAATGCTGTCTTGACGGGTCAAAGGTCGAGGTTACAGTGATTTCTACTTTTTTTAACATGCCTTTTAATATTTGACCTGGAGAACTCAGACTTCTTTCTTAATGTTCTACCCTTTGGGACAGACATGTCCAGTATGTTCACCGTTTAACGAGTAGGAAGCGTTTTAGATCAAGGTGAGGTCGTAGGTTATTTGTAAAGCGCTTAATTTGACTTCTCAGTGTTTCCGCCTTTTGACACATTTAGGATTCAGTTTTCTCTATATGTCTCCAATGACTTATACAAATTTGAATGACGATGACATTTTTTCTATGAGTCATATGACACCACTTTATGACCAAGGAAATAGATCGTCAAAAATATTAACAATGTGCAAATGGCGTCAAGTTGTATTAAATAGGATTCTCCATGTGTCTGTTATTATAACAAAAAATAGCACGTTTCTATCTTACTTCCGGCTTCAGGGGCCACGTCATTCGCTATGGGGATTCCCATGTTAAGGCTGTCCATCTCTCATCCCAGGGAAAAACTCTTGCATAATATTTCAGAATATTTCAAATGGGTCTTCATCAAACAGCGCCAGGATTATTTTTCTGTGGTTAAAGATGGTACGTAGTAGACACTTAGCTTACAATATTGTTTATAGACAGACAGATCTATAGAGGTTTCTGTGTAGTTGCAGATAATACTGAGGTGAGCATGCAAGCCACGGTAAAATGGTCGTATATATAACCTTGGTACATTTTGGTATATAGTCGAAAACATTTAACATTGGATCCTATGAAAATAAACGAACTGCCTTCAGAAAGACCTAGTTCCGGTTGGGCGATTTCAGGTTCCTTCACCACGGTGCGATGAGAACAAGTGATATAGCGAAACTCACGGCGAACGTCTCAATTCCGTTTCCATGGCAATTGAGCATTTGCCCATTTGCCCATTAACACAGTATAAAGATTCTGACCATATTAGAGAATTTGTTGAAAATCAAAAAAGCAAGTTTGAGGAGCTGCTGCGCCCAAGGATGAGTCTATAGAAGCAAGGAATAAACGGGTAAACACGTTAATATAATCGCGAGGCCTTAGTAATGTTTTAGTCCTGAAAGCAACTTTGCAAAGCACGACACGTCTTAGAGAACAACGGGTTCAAAGAAATAAATTTTTAATCCTGTCCACAATAAATGTAAGCGCCGCGCCGTTTTGCCACAGAGCGTCACGTCATGGATGATGTTACATGTGGCGCCCACATGCGGTTGAATTTGGATTTATCTTGCTTGTTCAGGAGCGAGCGGAAACACGTGAAGAAATATACCATGGCCTCGCTTCGCGCTGGAATTGTTACAATTCGAAGCCGCACAGTACACCATCTTTTCTAGAAATTAGGCGTGAGAATCACTTTCGATTTAGCAACTGAAAATTCAACAGATTGTATCCGTCTAATATGAGTGCTTAGACTATAAACTGCGGTTTTTCATAGCGTGTTGAATATGAGCAAAGTTAGGTAAACATCGCCCGTTTGGCTAGTTCCGGTTTGGGTCTGGCTCTCTGATTGGCTAGCGCCAGTTACGCCCACCAATAGGGCTGCGACCGGAAAAGCTACGCTTTCTCGACAGGCGATCACTTCAAAAATATAAGTTTGTGGCAGCATGTCATAAACGGTTTGGTGGCGGGCGTGGAAGGGTGCGCTATGACAGCTCGGGCAGGCTCGCACGCAGGCGGATATACAGAATATTAATATACGTTAGTTGCGGGGCTATAAAACTCGTGTACGAGTGTACGTGTACGGCAGTGTAGCTAATGAGATGCACCGGAAGGTCACAAGCTCTGACCAATCAGATGGTCAGTTAGATTTGCCACGCCATTTATTTTGTTCTTCACGCAGTGCCTTCTCGTTTGTAAAGAAAATTTTCTGTGATTTCACAACTACAGGCTGCTGGTTACCATGTACTATTATGACGTTGTGTCGTACGTTACCTGCTGATTGGGACTGGCACCTCCGATTACAGCTGGCCAAGAAATAGGACAGAAGAAATATCTCAAGAAAGCTGTGGAGAAATGTACTGCTGGCTCTGTGTCAAATTAGGTGTCATTACTTCGTTACTTCCTCCAGTAGACCTATATCTTCAGAATTTCTACCAGCTTAGTCTCAATTAGTAACTATGACATACTGCTGGGCGTAATGGTCAGGAATACCTGATTGATTGTCTTAAAAGGTGTTGGCCACTTTCCCGTCAGGTATCGCTTACAGTCACATATTGTTCACAGATATATTATTATCTTTGCGCCCATTTACTGTTTACTTACTATGGATTTAACCGTATACTTACTAAACTCATTAAATGTGACATTGCCCAAAGATTGGGATTTAGGCCCCCTTTTCGGGTCACGTATCGCTGACAGTTGTATACGATTAAATATATATTGCAACTCCCCTTCTACTTTATACTTTTCAATTTACCATAACCTTAATTTAAACTTACATTTTCTACATTGTCCCCACTCTAACTTTCGGTTGTCTTTGGGGTGGGGATGTTTTATACCTTTTACACATATATTTGTTATCTTCTTCCCCTTGTGCTTTATGATATATGCACTATACCATGCAATTTAGGTTTACTGGTTAGGATTACTAGTTGTCCCAAGACAGGGAGTAAACTTTATACTATTTCATTGTCGCTTGAGTAGAAGCAGCACTGGTTTTCATTTGTTGTGTTTAGACTAAGGTCAGCTGTCTCTTTTGGCTACCAGTGCCCACGGTTGCTATTATCATGATGACTATTGGATATCACTTAACTTTCCTATGTGTTGTGGTATGCCTTATAGTGATATGCATTTGTTATGGCGGGATACCCTTAATGTATCGAAACCAATCTATCAGGGTGACAGGGATTGCAGGTTTTTCATATCCGACCTTGAAATAGATACCTCCCTCTATCCTCATGTGCTCTGCATTTTGTTTTTCAGTTCTGTGAGGAAACCTGTGGTTACTGGTTAGAATTACTATATTGTCCCAAGACTGGGCGTAATATACTTTTCATTGCCGCTTGAACGTTTTGTGCCTACATTTTGGTCAGCTGTCCATTATGGTTACCCGTGTCCAGACTTCCTGAAAGGGTAAAAGGTATCGCGCGAGTGTTACCTATTTTCGTTTTGCTCCTTTCAAAAAGAGCAAACGGTGTCTGATGACTTCTACCTTTTTCGCTTTTTTATTTTTCAAAACGGTAATGGGAAAAGAAATTGCCGAAACCCTTTTCTGCTTTACCTTTTGTGAAATAACAAATTGAAAAAGGGAAATTTCTGCTTTTATAATGTTCAGAAGCAAAAGGACAAAACGAATAAACGGTATATCCCGGGATTCTACTTGTTAGGGGATACCCTTTGGTCAGACTTTCCATAGGTCTACCAGTGTCCATATTAGCTATGATAAATGGTTATCATCGGGCCTGCAGTGTTCACACTGGCTACGACAATTGGATGTGATCTGGGTCATCTTTCCCTAATTTGTGTTATGGTTGATGTTAGGTCAGATGCAATCACTACTGCCAGATGCCCTTTTTATTGGGCTGGCGGGTGATAAACATCTGGGTCTGCCATTTTCAGCGGGGACAGGAGGGATTATAGGGTGGTCAAAACCTACTTTGGAAGAGACACCTTCCGCAAACCTCATTCACTCTGCTTTTTTTCTCCTGCGAGGTAGCCTTTTGGCTCCTTTGTCACTTTAGCAGAAACAGTGTTGGCCACTGGTCTTAACCTTTGTTGTTTTGGTATGACTAATGGTCTGATGCAATCACTACTGCCAGATGCCCTTAATTTAGGCCGGCGGGCGATAAACATCTGGGTCTGCCATTTTGGTGGCTGACAGTAAGCATTATAGGGTTGGCAAATCCTACTTTGGAAGAGACACCTCCCTTACACCTAATGCACACTGCCATTTTTTCCTGCGATGTAGCCTTGCGACTCATTTGTCACTTCGACGGAAGCAGTGTTGGCCATTGGCCTTTACCTTTGTTGTTTTGGTATGACTAATGGTCAGATGCAATCATTACTGCCAAATACCCTTAATAGTGGGCCGGCGGGCGATAAACATCTGGGTCTGCCTTTTTCCGGCCACTGGCCGTGAATTGTCGGGGGATAGACTGTCAGATTTCTCAGATGTCTAGTGGCAGTGGCCTAATCCACACTGGCTACACCATCTGGTATCATCGGGGTCTTCCTTCCGTGCTTTGTGTTGCAGGACGACTTAAGATCAGTTGCAAGCGTTACTGCCAGATACCTTTCACCATGGGTCGGCGTGCGTTAAGCATCTGCATTTTCTTTTCTTCTTCTTCTTTTTCTTTTCTTGCCGGTGACAGCAAGATTTATAAAGGTCAAAACGGGATCTGAACGGGCGGGTCAGGTCGTCAATGATCTTCTGGTTGGGCCTTAGTCACTGCTGCTGACGCAGCCCGTTAAGGTATTTAATCACTAGTCTGTCATTTGTTATGACATAGTACTCAGTTCATCAGTGGGCATTTGCTTACAATGTTTATCAAGGCAGTTACTTGCTTTTGTTGTCGGTCTGAGTAATTTCTCATTTCAGTGCGCCTCAGGCGAGAGTCCAGTACGTCCGCAGGCTTTCCTTTCTCCACCCGAATCCGGCAGGAAAATCAAGCCTCAGAAGTCAACCAGAAAGCCTGCAGCCTCTATCAGGGTGCCGCAGGTGGACCAACAAACAAGGCAAATGCAGCTGCTGCTCCAATCAGTCGCCTTGCATCAACATGCGACATCAAAAGGATACTCATACCATCTCATCGTCCCGGGTCTCATACCGGTAAACAACCAGCAAAACGCTACGGCAACTCAGCCAAAAGGACCGGGTCCTCTTCAACCCACTACTGCACGCTCTCAGGAACAAAAGTGTGTGCAGCAATGAAGATTCGGAGATGAACACTCTAGTGTCACATGCTATCAACAGTCTGGGGGCGGGGGAGTCATCACCCCAGTGTCCTCCGTACCAACACGCAGCAGCGTTTACGTGGCTGCTACCTTTATCCGTTGCACCCTGCTTCCGCAACGAGGATGGAAGCTTGCGCAGGGCTTTCCAAAGGTTTAGCAAAAGCCGTCGTGGGCACGGCTAAGGTCTATCCGGCGTCAGACAATTATTCCCCGTCGTGGCTCATCGCTTCGTGTTGAAGAAAGCACCGGCTATCAATTGCTTCACACCTGTGGGCGGTATCGTACGTTCACAAACTATACCTCGACTTTTTCCTTAGCTCGTAGGCTCCTTGGTGTGGCGTACCGCACACAGGCTACCGATCCTCCACATACCTGTGGGCTCTGGTCGACGCCTTACAACGCCGACAGCGACGACATTGCAATAGGTCACTTATAAGGTCCGTGTGTCTCCTGGCTTTCAACGCCACGCGGCGATTGCGCGAATACTGCCAGGTCAACCAAGCGACGTCACTAAACGTCAAAAACGGAACTTTCACAAACTCTGTTTTATCGCAGCGCTACAGCACCACAGTACCTTTTCGGGACTCGACAAGAACCTTCAGGATCAGCGGCCACAACCGCTACCCGGACCGGCGTCCCGGAGAAAAGGGTCGGGTTCGATGCTGAAGGCATTCAGAAGCCTACAACGAATACATCTGAAAGCCGTCGCTGAAGGCCTGATTGCCCCCGTCATCATCCTAGACTGTCAACGGGTGTTGGGTTTGGGAGTTACCGGCCGCCAACTAACTAGGTCGGTTTGCGAGCGGCGGCGTCAGGGCGACGGGGCGAACGGCGGGTTTGGAGTCGGGGCGATGCGTCGGCCATCGTTATACTTGCTGTCGTAGGCCGACTGTCCGCGGGATGGGGTCGGTCTATGAACAGCACACCAGAACTGCAGCGTGTCGTCTTGCGGGCAACGTGGGGGGAAACGTTGGCAATATACTTTAATTGCTGGTGGTTGGTCTGTGTTTTCTGGCTTACGGTGACTCGTCGGGGGTGGGAACGTCCCTTCCGGGACTGTGGCCTCTGTAAAACCCCACCTTCACACTATCGTCATCTATGACGCGATAATGTTATTCGCGTATGTTTGTAAGCGTATGTACATGTACACGTTATAATAAGGCCAGGCCAGCCTTACCCTCCGGCTATGCCAGGAGAGGCATGACCATTGTAATGTGGCTGCCCACGTGTAAATATGTTCAGTTAAGGCATATAGTCCAGAATGTTTTTCTCGGAGTTGTCCATGTACATTTTAATTTCTGAATGAGTTTTTCATTTAATAAATGACCATTTTTAACCTAAGTTGGTGTCTTCTTGTGTGAACGAGCTCCGCCGAGTCACTTACTGTCCACCGCAACGCAACGCCACAAATATAAGTTTGTGGCAGCATGTCATAAACGGTATGGTGGCGGGCGTGGAAGGGTGCGCTATGACAGCTCGGGCAGGGTCGCACGCAGGCGGATATACAGAGTATTAGTATACGTTAGTTGGGGGGCTATAAAACTCATGTGTACGGCAGTGTAGCTAATGAGATGCACCGGAGGGCTACAAGCACTGACCAATCAGATGGTCAGTTAGATTTGCCACCCCATTTGTTTTGTTTTTCACGCAGTGCATGGCTTCTCGTTTGTAAAGACAATTTTCTGTGATCCCAATACCACTCCTTTCTACCACCCTCGGTTATGGTGTTTAAGGCGAAACCTCTGGCCACTGTAAACACCCACCTTCACACAATCGTCATCTATGACGCGATAATGTTATTCGCGTATGTTTGTAAGCGTATGTACATGGACACGTTGTAGTAGGGCCAGCCAGCCTTACCCTCCGGCTATGCCAGGAGAGGCATGACCACTGTAATGTGGCGGCCCACGTGTAAATATGTTCAGTTAAGGCATATATTCCAGTATGTTTTTCTCGGAGTTGTACATATACATTTTAATTTCTGAATGAGTTTTTCATTTAATAAATGATCATTTTCAACCTAAGTTGGTGTCTTCTTGTGTGAACGAGCTCCGCCGAGTCACTTACTGTCCACCGCAACGCAACACCACAAATGTATTGCGACCAACTGGGGCGTCACAAAAATCTGCGCTTTGGAGGGTTGACGCCTGGATAGCAAGTTAACGCTTCAGTCAGCTACAAGGGCTAACATTTGTATTTCCTTTCATAGATAAAAGTAGCATTCAGGCAAGATCTAAACGACTTCGAAGCGATAGGCAGATCATCAGCAGCATTTGCGTCATCAGTCCTAACGTCCTTTCGATGGCTTCTTGTTGATGAATCTGGCGGATTTAAACTGATTTCATTACGTCGTCCCTGGCTCACAGGGTTATCTAGCTGAGCTGCGGATCAACAGGTCATGTGTTTGCTTCCTGACACCTGCGTTCGGGGCAAGCTTCAACCACATCTTTGTGTCTCTCTCCGGCAGTTGCTTGGCTCAACGGTGACCTAAACTATCGACATTTCATTTAAATATCTTGTCGCGCCTGGTCATTGGCTTGCACTCAACGAAAAGGCACTACATCATAAATATCATACATCGATCCCCTCGACAACAGATCTCGATGTTGACCGTTCAACCTCGCATGTCAATATTGGGACATCATAAAGTAATTTCTAATTAGCTCTCATGGGCAATGTTCCCAGAAATAAACAGGCCGGACCTCAGGTTTGCTAATTTGGTGAATGCATTTTTAGTGATTTCATGACATAAAGACATGTTACTGAAACACTTCAGTTTTTGTAAAGATGACTGCGTTAAGGCGCTGACAACGTAAAATGGGTCAACATTTTCCCAAATATAGGGCACCGTTTTTACCCTTCCCCTTTAGTTTTCAAAAAAGGAGACAGCGTTCGCATTGAGTGCTCTGGTCACCTGAGAGCATAAAGGCATGTGGATCGATGGTTCGAGCCCCGCTGTGGCCATGTCTGTGTGGTAGCAAGTTAAAGATGCCATGTCCTTCTTGGCAAAGAGTGGGAGATTAACCCTGGGGACAAGGCTCCACTTTCCCTTTCTTCTCCCATTGAAGCGATGTGACCAAAGGTGGTTAAAGTGTCCTCAATATACAACCAATCAATCAACCAATCAAAAAAGGAGACTCCCCAAAAGAAACATGAGGTGCAGGATATTGATGCCACCCATGCATTTTGCGACGTCCGTGAGGCATTCTGTGAGGCAAACGACCCTAGCCACATGGATCACTCTGCCATCAGAGGGTGCTCGTTTCTCACATCACCTCTGCCCCACGTCACCGCCCACCTCACGGTTGACCCTAACGGTCCTTTGGTCACAAATGGTTTTAGAGGGTTTTTTAGATTGAATGTTGAATTTTCGAATATTTGAAAAATATAGACATTCCGTTGTCGAATGATCACAATGGAAGAGTTAAGCGAAAAATTATTTCAAAATAACACGGGGTCAAAGTTCAAAACGCTTCACGCCTTTGACCTCGACCGCACTCGAAAATATTGTTCGTAAGTAACATGGCTTCAATGTAATCAAACTCAAATGCATTCGTCAGGTATAGTACCAGTGGCACAGTAAATGCTAAACAGCGGTGTATTTGATGCCAAACTGGGAATTTTATCTTTGGTTAGATTCCGCGTATGAAGGATAATTCTGATGGTTTAATTTGACGTGGGGCAGAGGGACTATGGCGCACGCGTAACGCCATCTGCCGGGAGATCGCACATGGATATGCCTCGTGTTCTGTCGATACGAGGCTCGGAACACATGGTACATTCGCATTGATCTGGCTGGTAATCTTAGATGCTGGGTTCAGTTTATTAAGCTATCAAGGCTCCAATGTATCGCCCAAACAACGTGGCTAATTCTCAATGGCTTGTTTCTGCTGACAACCCACGGCCAATGTAGAGGCACCTCATATCTTGAGAGACCTGGCAATCTTCGTCATGGCGGCTTCAGATGCAACGCTTTGCAATGTAAGTAACGCGTTTATGCTATTTTCGTTATGGTTTAATCGGTATAATGGGTATTAATATTAACTATGCATATTTTAAAGCAATATATTCCGCAATTGTTTGTATTACCAACTTCTTCTCCATGTCAAATAGGTACATTCTGTCTTGAATTTAAATCCTGAAAGCCTGTGGGCTATCCGAAGAGAAGCTTTTTCGTCACCGGAGCAGAAGTTGGTGGCCGGCTTTATATCCCTGCGCGTCTGTTCGCCGTTCGGTATTTTGTGTGTGCATGATGTCGACCGCGGCTCGCTATCACGTCCGCGCGCGATATAAATAAACATCATCATTTTTTAGATACTTCTAAAATGTAAAAAATCTAAGATGGCGCATGTAAGTATATTGCTTAACATCTCCATCATTAAAATGTCTTGAAACAATAATAAATTAACATGGTAATATCGGTATGCACGCTGGATATATAGTAGGCCCATTTTGTATGAAATTTTTACTCATTGACATATGTAATTTTATTGTCACAGTACTGCCGTAACAAAATTACTGCTGAGTCCGGACTTTACGATGATTTCATATTTGACTATCTTGTTGTATTCCTAATTTTAAGTACATGTATGTGAAAACCCTTTTCTCAAAGCATGGCCTGTATTATTTGATGTGTTTATTGCGAAAAGAACTTTGGAGGAAAGAGGCTAAGATGAGTCTTGTACATTAGGCTCTCGCGTGCACCAGAGGTTCATCTGTATGTTCACGCCATACAAATTTTGGCTGACCTCATACAAAACGTTGTTGAACTTCTTAGAATAAATCGTTCTTTCACCGAATTATGTAAATACGTACAATGAACGACATTGCTTAATGTTTTAATGATCATCGTTCGGATGCATATCATGCTAGTCGAATTCTACACAATGTTTCAAGCTAGATAGCTATTGGGCTTTACGCATCTTGATTCACAGCGTAAGCATTCAGAAGAATCAAGATTGAAAACAAAATGAATACCTAGCCGATATATAAATTAGTAATAAATAAGATTTCACTTACCGCGGTTTGGAACTGATGTTACCACTAGTGTTGTTACTATACTGTTTTGTAAATAACAAGTTAACAGTTGCTATCATGTGTCTTCTCTACATAGATGAGCGGTCTCGTATGCTGGCGAGCGATGACAAGATTCCGGGTTCTGGGATTGGCTGTCGTTCTCATCTTGACAGTCTACGTCATATCCGAGTTGCGCCACACACAGAATTGGAGTTCCCTCGATGCGCAGGCCGTTGACAATGGTCGGCGAGTGGCCAAGGAACCGAAGGAACCGGGGAAAAAGGACGCCAAGGGTAAAGGCGTCAAAGATGGCCAAACTAGCCAAGTTCAAGGTCAAGGTCATGGGGAAGGTAATCGGCGTCCCGGTCACGTAGTCGCTGATGCCGTATCCACGATACCTGACGGCACCCTGGATCAACAGGACCGCTTGGAATTCCCCTTCATTGATTCCGCTCGGGTTCCCATGGAGATCCATTCGTTGAAAGCCAAAGGCATTGAGTTAACAGAGGAGTTTATTTCTTTCATATCCAACCCAATTGAAGACATTCAGGTTGTTAACATTCAGGAAAAAACAGTGTTAACTCCGGATGACCTTACGTTTTACAAGAAGGACACGCCAATCTTGTGGGTCGGCGGGATCCCGAGAAGCGGAACCACCCTGACGCGGGTCATGCTGGATGTGCACCCGGACATCCGGTGCGGGGAGGAAACCCGGTTTTTACCGCTAGTGATCGGGATGCAAACTTCTCGGCAAAAGGCCGAAAAGGAATCCATTTTTTTACAAGAGGCACACGTGACCGACGAGGCCTTGGACACCGCCCTGGGCGCCTTTGTCCTGACCGTCATAGCTAGAAGCGGCGAAATGGCGCCCGTTCTCTGCAACAAAGACCCCTTCACCGTCCTATACATGTCTACGCTAGTGCGCATCCTCCCCCAGTCACGTATTTTGTTGATGATTCGCGACGCTCGCGCCACGTGTCACTCAATCATTACACGTCACGTGGTAATCGGGGGCTTCAATGTGACCAGCACCGGTGCTTGTCTTAAGTCATGGAACCGCGCACTTACGCAAATGGTGGAGCAATGCGTCGAGGTCGGCCCGGAGTCGTGCATGATGCTGTACTACGAGCAGCTGGTGCTCCACCCCAGGGCCACCATGGAGGAGGTGCTCCAGTTTGTGGGGGTCCCCTGGGACGACATCGTGCTGCACCACGAAACGGCTCTTAACCAGACCGATGAGACTAGATTGTCGAGGTATGTGATGAACTAGCTCACACATCATTTGTGGGGCGTGGGGTGACCGAGACAGGTATGATGAAACCCGATGAGGTCGGCTGAGATTTCAAGGCCCTGGGCCGTGGGTCTGTTTGCTTCCCAAATCACGAACATATACTTGTCGTCGCTCTAAAGATAATCAGAAGTATTTCCATTTCAAGATAAGTAGAGAGCCGAACTTGAGATTCGTATTACCAAATTCAGGATACTTGTAAATCATGATATATATAATTAATGATATTTGTCATTCAAAGTATTTGTAATTCATGATATTTTTCATTTATAGTATTTGTAATTTATGATATTTGGCCTTCATGATATTTGTATTTCATGATGTTTGCAATTCATGACATTTGTAACTCAGGATGTATCCGTAATTCGTGATATTTGTAATTCATAGTACATATAGGGTTAAATAATTATTTCGGTGTTACAGGTTATATACAATTTAAGTTTCGACGTTTGCTTGGTGCAACCTTTCTGCCTTAAATAAATCGAATAAATAAGTTCAGTATTTCGTGCTTATTGTGGGACTTCATCAATTTAGCAAACATTTATGAAGTCGTTCGATCGGTAGTTCACATCTAGATATGATTGTCTTAACTTTTCATGACATTTGGAATTCATGATATTTGGAATTCATGATATTTGGAAGTCATGATATTCGCAGGTCATGATATCTGGTAGTCATGATATTTGGAATTCATGATATCTGTAATTCCCAATATCTCTATTTTGTGATATGATTGATTAGTTAAAGGCATATCTAATTCATGACACGCTACGTGACGCACATGTCATCATTATACCAGTTTGTTACATATTACTTTATGCGATATTAACATGAAACATAAATAATTATATCAAGACCATAAAAAAAAGATTTTGAAATTTTTAAACGTACTTCTGCGGTGTAGTTGATTATCGGCCGTACATCATTGTACGATCGAACTATATGTCCTGTCTTTTTAGTCCTACATTTTATATGAACCAATCGGGTACTAGCTCTTCCTGTTTCCGGCCGGAGTTAGAATATGGTGGACCTTTTTATTTCATGTTTAGTTTCATGTTTTGTTTTCATGTTTCATTTCAATCTGTGATAATCAGTGTCTTTCGTTCTACCAGATTTGAGCTCTCGACGGACCAGGTGGTGAACCCTGTGAACTCGGCCACCCTCACGAGCTGGGTGGATACCTTCCCCGAGGACCTCCGTGACCAGGTCGCCACCCTGGCACCCCTCATGGTTGAGCTGGGATACGACCTCGAGAACTACCCCCCTGTGTACGGCACCCCAGACGACGAGGTGGCAAGGGCCAACGAGGCACTCAAAGACCAGATCAATGAGGTGGGTCTATTGGGGAACGTGGAGAACGATTGCCTGAAGAACCTGGCGGAGGCAATCTATGGGAATGAAACCGCCAACGCAAATATCACAGAAACGCCGGTAAAACACTGATTCGTGATGAAAACACGGGCGCATTCTCCATCAATAAATGACTCATGCTTGTTGCACAAGCTCTCTTTACAGCGTCGCATTCCGCTGGACACTGATGAGTAATCAAATCATGCAGTGTTCACCAACAGCTACAACAACTTAGTGAATAAACACAGGTCGGTATGTTTGTGTAACTTGCATAGATGGTATAGGCATCTGGAAATGTGTGTTGTCATGCATATGAAGGACATCTTTCTTGATGTTATTTAAACCAGCACCTAAAGTAATGCATTCTATATCATACCCTTAATTGGGGGAATTTTCTATATATCTGTAGACTGTGTAATGCCAAAGCATCTCACAGGAGTGTTCGCGTCAGTCATGCATGTTTTTGTCATAGCTAAATATATTGTGGCTGCGAAGTCGTATATTAAGACATAGGTAATACCGTAAGGTGTATCCAAATTTACAAGTTACGGTTTACGCTATTGAAACAAGTTTGCCAAGTGCACGCTCCACGGGATTCTTCCACTGTTGGAACGGCGTCCAAAAATACAAGAAATCCTGCCACTTTCTCTTCGTTCACTTTGTCGAGTACTTCTTGTACGGTCGTTCTAATATCTTTATGAAACACATGGTAAATAATAAAAATAAACAGAAACCGTTTTACGCCAACGAATGATATGATCCCGTTTCGACAACGTTCACGTTATGGAAGTTGTGTTGTAGTCACCAAGCATGGTTAGGATGATAAATGGTCATTTCGTTCCTGGACAACTCTTTTTTTTGACAATTAAAATGTTCGTCATATATCGGTATGTCGAGTTTGTGTTTTTGTGTGCTTGCTGTTATCACCAAATATCATTTTCGCGCCACAGATCGCACCACGAGACCAGCAAGCTATATTGTCGTCTGTTGTTAGCACCTCGAAGTGATGTTGATGATGTTTTGACGGGTCAAAGGTCGAGGTTACAGTGTTTTCTACTTTTTTTAATATGCCTCTTAATATTTGACCTGGAGAACTCAGATATCTTTCATAATGTTCTACCCTTTAGGACAGACATGTCACCTTTTAACGGGTAAGAAGCGTTTTAGATCAAACTGAGTTGGTAGTTGTTTTTTGTAAAGCGCTTAAATTCACCTCTCATTGTTTCCGCCTTTTGACACATTTAGGATTAGATTTTCTCTATATGTCTCCAATGACTTATAGAAATTTGAATGAGGATGACATTTTTCCTATGAGTCATATGACGCCACTTTATGACCAAGGAAATAGATCGTCAAAAATGATAACAATGTGCAAATGGCGTCAAATTGTATTAAATAGCATTCTCCATGTGTCTGTTATTATAACAAAAAATAGCACGTTTCTATCTTACTTCCGGCTCCAGGGGCCACGCCATTAGCTATGGGGATTCCCATGTTAAGGCTGTCCATCTCTCATCCCAGGGAAAATGTCTTGCATAATATTTCAGAAAATTTCAAATGGGTCTTCATCAAACAGTGCCAGGATTAGTTTTCTGTGGTTAAAGATGGTACGTAGTAGACACTTAGCTTACAATATTGTTTGTAGACAGACAGAGTTATAGAGGTTTTTGTGTGGTTGCAGATAATACTGAGGTGAGCATGCAAGCCACCATAAAAATATTCCTATATATAACCTTGGTACATTTTGGTATATAGTCGAAAACATTTAACATTGAATCCTATGAAAATAAACGAACTGCCTTCAGAATGACCTAGTTCCGGTGATTTGATTTCAGTTACCTCTTTTAAATATCTTGTCGCGCTAGGTCTATGCATGGTATTGTCAGGATGTCTGATCATTCTATTCTACCATTAAGCCAGATTTTGATATATTGTGGTTCTGGCTGTTATATACATTGTATCGGACTGAAATTGTAATGGTTCTATGCCATAATTGTCTGTCAAGGAAGCAAAGTACTGATAGTATGAATTCTTGATTATAACGAGTGTTTATTGATAACGTTGCCAACTTGGATCATGATCCATGAGGTGATATCTTGCTGTGACCCCAACAAAACTCCCGGAATTTACCCAACGGGGATGTCAGCTCTGAAATGACACTAACAGTGACGCTTGAGTTGACCTTATTCAAGGTAACACGGCTTTACATGCCTTCTGATGACTTCTGGTAACCCTGCTGGAGATGACATTGCTAAAGGTGACCCTGCTGGAGATGACATTGCTAAAGGTGACCCTGCTGGAGATGACATTGCTAAAGGTGACCCTGCTGGAGATGACATTGCTAAAGGTAACCCTGCTGGAAATTACATTGCTAAAGGTGACCCTGCTAAAGGTGACCATGCTAAGGTGAGCCTTCTGGGGATGACATTGCTAAAAGTGACCCTGCTAAAGGTGACCTTGTTGGGGATGACATTGCCAAAGGTTACCCTGCTGAAGGTGACCCTACTAAAAGTGTCCCTGCTCAAGGTGACCCTTCTTGGGATGACATTGCTAAAGGTGACCCTGCTGAAAGTGACCCTGCTAAAGGTGACTCTTCTGGGGGTGACATTGCTAAAGATGACCTTTCTGGGCATGACATTGCTAAAGGCGACGCTGCTGAAGGTGACCCTGCTAAAGGTTACCCTTCTGGGGAAGACGTTGCTAAAGGTGACCCTGGTGGGGATGACTCTGCTGGGGATGACATTGCTAAAGGTGACCCTGCTGGGGATGACATTGCTAACGATGACCCTGCTGGAGATGACATTGCTAAAGGAGACGCTCCTGGAGATGACTTTGCTAAAGGTGACCCTGCTAAAGGTTACCCTTCTGGGGATGACATTGCTAAAGGTGACCCTGCTGAGGATGACATTGCTAAAGGTGACCCTGCTAAAGTTGACCTTGCTAGGGATGACCCTGCTGGGGATGACATTGCTAAAGATGACCCTGCTGGAGATGACATTGCTAAAGGTGACGCTGCTGGAGATGACTTTGCTAAAGGTGACCCTGCTGGAGATGACATTGCTAAAGGTGGCCCTGCTAAAGGCGACCGTGCCGGAGATGACATTGCTATAGGTGACCCTTCTGAGGATGACATTGCTAAAGGTGACCCTGGTAAAGGTGACTTCTTGAGCTAACACTGCTAAAGGTGACTTCTGGGGATAACTTTTGTGGGTGTGATCCTACCGATACCCCTACAGAATTTGATATTTAACCCACCCTCAGTAAGGTCGCATTGCTTGAGTCACAATGTATAATACCGATGTGACCTGGTGGGTAGTATGTTGCTGGTGCATCCGTCAGACCCAAGGGTTTCAGCAATAGCGATAACAGCAAAGTTGATGACTAGATTACTAACAAAGAGAATCTCTGGATGCTGAATATATTGGCTGGATGCCTAATATAATCTTCCAGCTGATGGCCTTAGACTACCCAGCCAATATAACTGACCATGATCAACGGCATGTTGACATACGAATCCACCTCCTTTTTGAAGGCGAGAGCGGTAATAACAACTATTTACAGTACATACAGCAGGCTCAGTGGATTGGTCAAGTGGACCCTGACACGCTTATTAGCCACATAAGCACGTGACTTTAAAGCAGCCTACTTACATGCGCCATCTTCGATTTTTTACATTTAAGAATCAAGACTAAAAGTACCTTCAAATTATGACGCAAATATGTTTTTTATATCGCTTTGATATTCCAGCCAAGAAAAAAAAGCGAAGAATCCTTGGAAGGTGCCATTTAGCGTAATATCGCACTGTACATGATGGGCGTGATCTCTCCTCCTCTGCTCCGCGTACGACATACGCTGCTTTACAGGTGATCCGGTGGCGGGGGCGGCATGCCGTACGGGGCCTCTACTCGTTCCATTCCATAGGGGATCAGACTCTCCGGTCGCGCGACTCCCCAGCGAGGAGCCTCCCCCACGGGAAATATCTCGTCGATGTCCGGCACGGGTCGCTGCTGCCGTTGTTGTTTGCTTGGCGACGACGACGACGACATCACGGGTGATGCAGACGTTACAGATGATGATGACGTCACAGGTGATGGTGACGTCACAGGTGATGGTGACGTTACATGTGATGCCGACGTCACTGGTGGCGATGCCACTGCCGGTGGTGGCTGTTTCTTGTTCTCCAGCGCTACGTTGGCAGAGTCCGTTGTGGGTTCTTTTGCGGTTCTCTTTGTGGGGTCTTCTGCGGTTCCCTGAGTGGGATATTGCTTCTTGTCCTTCGAAGGCCTCGCTACACCACCCAGTAATCCATTGAACTGGATCTGGTCTTTGAGTGCCTCGTTGGCCCTCGCCACCTCGTCGTCTGGGGTGCCGTACACAGGGGGGTAGTTCTCGAGGTCGTACCCCAGCTCAACCATGAGGGGTGCAAGTTTGGCGACCTGGTCACGGAGGTCCTCGGGGAAGGCATCCACCCAGCTCGTCAGGGTGGCCGAGTTCACAGGATTCACCACCTGGTCCGTCGAGAGCTCAACGCTAACCAGGCGTAAAGGAGTAAACCACAGAGAAGCAATAAATATGCATGCCAAGTATTGCAGAATCGTAGTAATCTAGCGCTCTATTGCTTTTACATGATATTTACAGACGATATTAGTAACAATGGAAAAAATATCAAGATGGCTAGATGATATTTAGGGATATTCTGATAGTTAAGCAACATGATATTTGGCGACACAATTACCATGACCTTCAGCCCTTCAATTTGAACAGTACTCCCATGCAGATTCCCCATTGCCAAGCATTCTCGCTTACCCCGACAGTGCAATCTCGTCGGTCTGATTGATCGCCAGGTCGTGGTGAAGAACTCTTTCGTCCCAGGGGACCCCCACAAACTGGAGCACGTCCTCCATGGTGGCCCTGGGGTGGAGCACCAGCTGCTCGTAGTACAGCATCATGCACGACTCCGGGCCGACCTCGGCGCACTGCTTCACCATTTGCGTGAGTGCCTGGTTCCACACGATAAGGCATTTATCATAGCTGCTGGTGTCGAAGCCTGCGATTTTCACTTGACGTGCGATGAGTGAGTGACACGTGGCGCGACCGTCGCGAATCATCAACAAGCAACGTGACCGAGGGAGGATGCGCACTAGCATAGACATGTACATGGTGGTGAAGGGGTCTTTGTTACAGAGGACGGGCGCCATTTCACCGTGTCGCGATATGATGGCCAGAAGATAGGCGCCCAGAGCGGTGTCCAAGGCCTCCTGGGTCACGTGGGCATTGGTCAGAAGCGTCATCTCCGTCTTCGACATCTCCATCCCGCCTAGCATCATGAGCAGTTTCGGTAGAATCCGGGTTTCCTCCCCGCACCGGATGTCCGGGTGGGCGTCCAGCATGACTCGCGTCAGGGTGGTTCCGCTTCTCGGGACCCCGCCGACCCACACAATCGGCGTGTCCTTCTTGTAATAAGCAAGGTCGTCCGGCGTTAACACCCGATTTTCCTGGATCCCAACAACCGCGTTGTCCATCGGGACGGAAGTAAACTCCTCTGTTGACTCGAAGCCTTCGGTTTCCTGCGCCTGCATCTCCATGGGAACTCGATCGGGGTCAAAGACGGGGAGATCCAAGCGGTCCTGTTGATCCAGGGTGCCGTCAGGTATGGTGGATACGGGATCAGCGGCTACGGGACCCGGACGCCGATTACCTTCCCCTTGACCTTGACCTTGAACTTGGCCAGTTTGACCATCGTTGACGCCTTTGCCCTTGGCGTCCTGTTTCCCCGGTTCCTTAGATTCCTTTACCACTCGCCGAGCTTTGTCAGCGGCCTGCGCATCGAGGGAGCTCAACTCCTGTGTGTGGCGCAACTCTGATATGACGTAGACTGTCAAGATGAGGGCGACAGCCAATCCCAGAACTCGGAATCTCGTCATGGCTCGCCAGCAGATCAGTCGACTTACCTAATTCACGAAGACAGGAGATATTAATGCCGAGGTATTTGTGGCTGTGATGGATCATTAAGCTTCTACATTCATTCCATTCAAAGGTGACAATCAAACCTGGCAGACAAGGAACGTAAATCATTGTAATTCAGAGTGGTGAACTGTAGCCAACTATTATCTATTGTGAAGTGATTGCGAAGGTTAAGTTTCTCTCAGATATACAATTTTCAATTACAATACATTTGGCGGGAAAGGATTTCAGGAGTTCAGTGTTTCTGAATTCAAGCAACCTTCTGGTGAAATGTTGCGTGAATGTTAACTCTGTTATCCCATAAGTCCATCCCCAAGATGGTTGTCAGAGACCACACGTAATTTTGCGCAGAGGCACTCGTAAAGTGGATTAAGGTGCAAACGGTGGGGCAGGAGCAGCAAAGAGGAACAAAAGTTAACCAACAATGGAGTGAATATAAAAAGGCAAACTGGTACCTACAAAACGACGGTTTAGAGAAGAAATGCACAGTATTAATATTATATACTGGACTTGCTGAGCGACAAAAGGGGTTCCAGTGGTCATTGTCGGTCGACCGTGTTAGGGACCGTCTCATCTGTGACGGGTTATGGGCAAAAACAAACGCCGGCGCAGCCATAGTGGAGGCACACCGCCTAAGGCCGAAGAAAAGAAACAACGGACTATATCCTCGTGCTTCACTGGGCTTCAGAGATTAGCAGAAGAGAGTGTCGTCGAAAGGGAAGGAACTGACTTTGAACAGTCAAAGGAATTGGATATGGAAATAAAACAGGCCTTGGAGGAAATTCGGGGGATAGTGTCATGCCTCCCGGACATTCAAAGGGCCATCGCGGAGCAACGCGCAGAGGTGGACGCCATCAAAGAGACAGCGGTGTTCCACAGCAAGAGAATGGATGAGCTGGAGAGGGAAAACAAGGCGATGAAGGATAAGATCTTGGAGCTTGAAAAGCGTAACCCTGCCACCCAAGTAAGTGCCGTGCAGTTGGGTATGAGTAAACTAAAGGAGAGACAAGTGGCCTTGGAGTCATACAGCAGAAAGAATAATTTAATCGTATATGGTGTACCCGAGAGCAGCTGGGGCAAAGAGGACTGTGGCAAGGTGATACAGGACATGTTTGAGAACAAAATGGACATTGCAAATGCAAATAACATTAAGATAGACCGCTGTCATCGCCTTGGCCCATAAAGGCCCCTGGATCAAGGAGGTAAAAAGCCACGACCTGTTATCGTGCGGTTTGCCTATTTCACTGAAAGAGACACAATATGGGATGCCAAACGCAAGCTAAAAGGTAGTAATATCTTCCTTGATGAGGACTTCCCAAAAGAGGTACAAGAAGAGAGGAAAGTGTTATTACCATATATGAAGGCAGCACGGAAAGCAGGAAAAAAGGCAAGTCTGAACGGGAATAAGTTGAAAGTGGACGGCCGGATATATGGAACGATGGATGTGGCTGAACTTCAACAGCTGACATATGTGCGGACCTAACTGGTTTTTGAGATGGTCCCCACGTCATGGCCTCCGCGTCACAAGCTGCACAGAACTAACTCGCAAGGAAACAATGAAAAGAGAACGGCTCACTTTTTGCGGCAGTGCGAAATTAACAACGTTATGTGGCAGTGAGCGTCGAGCAGGTCATGCGGTGTGCAGGAGCGGACCCCCTGCGCGCGCTGGACACCAGAGCCGGCGCCCCTCCATACGCCGCCCACCCCCGTGTCGCTCATCAGTCGCAGCAAGAAATTAACATCATCCGGAGGACCGTCAGTGAGCACCGCGCACTCATGAGGTCTGCGGCAGAGCGAAGGTTACGCGATCGCCGGTTAGCGCTGTTCTCGCACCAACCTCCTTCACCCATCGGCCCTTCCCCTGCCCCCATAAAGCCCGCATGCATCCCCCTGCTCGCTATGCCCCGCATGCACCCGCTAACCACCTCTACTCCGCATGCGTCCCCCTGCCCCATCGCCGTCTTATAAAGCGCAGCTGATAAGGCAACAGCACTGGGTGAGCGTCAGCGAGTGTCAGGCGAGGCGTGCGGCCAAGGCTGAGCGGACATCTGGGGAGCCGCGGTACTGCCCACCCACCCCACCCACCCCCCGCAAACACACACCTGAGACAACGTCATCAACGCTCAGCTGGTGGGACACGTGACGAACCTACGTGCGCCAGGTGACCGACCAGCTGTGGGCAGGACAGCAGTGACCAAGCGGGGACGAAGACACCATACTGAAGAGTCGTGTAGCCCGGAAAGAGTGCCACTCTGACAATATCTTAGTCTATATACATATAATTTATATATATCTTAAAGGTATTCCACATATATATATATATATTTTTTTTTTTCATCTACATACCCTGCATTATGCATTTTATAATGCGTTTAATATCGTTCACTAGACATGTACATATCAACAGAGCGAAGTTTGTTACACTGATTTGGGAAATATTTATGATTACAGTATTTACAAACCATGACCAACCTAATTTCAATATGTAGCCTGAATGTGCGCGGGATTGGATCCATTGTAAAGAGGTTAGATGTCATAGATTGGCTGAAGAGCAAACAATTTACCATCCTATGCCTACAGGATGTACATTTAGATCCTGCGCTACAGGAATCAATGAAAGATGAATGGGGAGCGGACTGCTATGCTAACTCAATTTCAACTCAATCTCGGGGAGTAGCAATTGTTATATCAAAAACCCTGGACTATGTAATCCATAACATTAACAATGATAAAAAAGGTAACCTATTGATCTTAGATCTCACCATTAAAGATAATCGGTTCACGCTGGTCAATATATATGGACCAAATAAGGATTCTCCAGAATTTTATGAAGAAGTTCAGAAAAAGGTTGAAGATTTTAATAACCCAAGCATCATTATGTGCGGGGATTGGAACCTTGTCTTAAACCACGCTCTCGATACAACTGGATATGTCAGAGAAAATAATTGTAAAGCTAAGCGAAGAGTCATTAATATGATGGAAAGTTTGGAATTATTTGATATTTGGAGGGTGAATCATGAAAAAACGAGACGGTACACATGGACTAATCAGAAAAAGAAATCACAGAGAGCAAGACTGGATTTCTTTTTGGTCTCCTCAGATTTTCAGGCCATAGTACAAAAAACAGATATTTCTACGGGTTATCGTACGGATCATTCTCTTATATACCTTCTCGTAGACCTAAATCTTCAAGAACGGGGAAAAGGTTTCTGGAAACTTAATACATCATTGCTACGGGACATTGCTTATGTCGAGCTTGTAAAAAAGTGTATCCAGGACACCCTCTTTATGTACGATAAATCAGTTCCTCACTCAAATGAATGTGAATATGGGATTGATAGTCAAATGCTTTTTGAATTGTTAAAGCTTAATATAAGAGGAGCAACAATAAGCTATAGTAGTTATAAGAAAAGGAAGAATGCAGAAGTTGAAAGGGAACTGGAAGAACGTATAGAAGTAATGGAACAAGCCACGGAAGTTAATAGAGCAGCACAGCTTGCTGATGAGTTAACCGAGGCTAAGAGGAGGCTAGAGGAACTCAGACTTCCCAAAGCGAAAGCAGTCTTTTTAAGATCACGTGTACAATACTATGAAGAGGGAGAAAAACCCACACGATTCTTTTGTGGACTTGAAAAAAGGAACTATGTTAATAAGGTGATAAATAAAGTGGAGGTTGAAAATTGTATTATTGAAGAACCGCAACTAATTTTGAAGGCCCAAATGAATTTTTATAAAAACTTATACACTGGTGTGGACAATCAGGGTTCAACGGATGAGTTCCTTAATGAAAATAATGTTCAGAGGTTACACCAGGGGCAGACTGATTCATGTGAAGGGCTGATAACACAGGAAGAGATCAAGGAGGTACTAAAAAATATGAAAAACGATAAAACCCCAGGAAGCGATGGATTTCCCGCTGAATTCTATAAAGTATTTTGGAGAGATATTGGACAGTATTTAATGAACAGTTTGAATTATGCGTATAAGACAGGCAGTTTGTCAATTACTCAAAAACAAGGGGTGATAACTTGCCTACCAAAGGGGGACAAGCCGAGGATTTATTTGAAAAACTGGAGGCCCATCACTCTACTTAATGTAGACTATAAGATTATATCAGGAATTATGTCACGTCGATTAAGAGTGGTCTTGCAGGAAATAATTGGGTCACAACAAAAAGGATTCCTTCGGGGTAGATTCATAGGCGAAAACACTAGGTTCTTATATGATGCAATGCATTACTTAAAAGAAGGTGATTTAGATGGCCTGTTATTATTACTCGATTTTGAGAAGGCATTCGATACTGTCAGTTGGCAATATCTCTTCAAGGTTTTAAGGACATATGGTTTTGGGCAATCATTTGTAAAATGGTGTGATATTTTGTATAAAGATTCTTCTAGCTGTGTGTTAAATAATGGTCACTTTTCGCAATTTTTCTCTTTAGGTAGAGGGTGTAGGCAGGGGGACCCGCTTTCCCCTTATTTATTTATCCTAGCTGTTGAACCTCTTGCAATGGCATTACAAAAGCACAAAGGTATACGTGGTGTAGATCTCGGAAACAAAGAATACAAGCTGGGCCAATATGCAGACGACGCCTTTTTATTATTAGACGGGAGCACTGAATCACTAAGATATACAATGGAACTACTCGATAAATTTGGAAAATGTTCGGGATTAAAGATTAATGTCGATAAAACCATTGGGGTGTGGCTTGGACGAAAAAGTAATTCGAAGGAAGTTATTTGCCCCAACTTTCCAATTAAATGGGCCAGCCAATTCACGTTGCTTGGTATACAATTTGATGTGAACCTCTCGAAAATGCCAAGTCTCAACTACGACAGGAAAATCGTGGAGATTGAGAGCTTCCTAGCACTGTATAAGAAAAGGCATTTATCGCTGACAGGCAAGGTTACAGTCCTGAAGACACTGGCACTACCGAAACTTGTCCATGTTCTGTCTGTCTTACCATCACCAGATAAAAAAACCCTCTGTAAACTTAACCAAGTGATTCGCAGTTTTTTATGGAAAAAACAGGCTAGGATAGGTATTAACCGCCTGGCACAAGTATGTAAATATGGCGGTGTCGCTCTTACACAAGTGGAAACCTTTGCGCATGCCATAAAGATATCTTGGATCCGCAGGTTAATTTCTAGCGAAGGTGCATGGCAAGACTTATTTGGTTCTTTTATCTGTAAGGATAAGATTGTATGTTGGGAATTAGATTTAAGGTCGCTACAGACATTTTACAATGTATCAAACCACTTTTGGTCAGATGTATTCAGAGCTTGGGTAAAGTTTCGAAATGTACAGCCCTATGAAGACGTGAGATGTATGCCCTTATGGAATACCTATTTTTTGTGCAACAGTAATTTAACCAAGCGGAAGCAGGATTTCATTGATAAAGGTATTATATATTTAAACGACTTAATAAATGAAAAGGGTACAATGTATAGTAGGGGAGACTTTATAGTACGATATGGATTGCAAATTAACTTCGCAGATTACTACAGCCTTATACATTGTATCCCCCAAGATTGGAAAAGACAACTTGATGAGGAAATGGATATATTAGAAACAATGGAAAACCATAGTGTCCAATTTGTTGCGCGAAATGAACGGGTTGTAAATGCGAGTTATAATATATTGATACGTGGTCTAAAGTTTAATAAGTGCAATGAAGTTAAGTGGTCCCAACACCTTAAGAAAAATATACCGGAAGCAGATTGGGAAAAGCATTACATGGTGCCATATACATCGACAACAGACGAACGTACAAGAAGCTTCCAGTACAGGTTATTACATCGTTGCATTCCAACAAATAAGTATCTATTTTTGTGTAAAATATCTGAAACCGAACAGTGTAGCTTTTGCAAAATCGAAGTTGAATCTTTAGAGCACATGTTTTGGAGCTGCCCTGTAGTACAAGCCCTTTGGCGAGACATTGATACTTGGTTATATCTGGCGTTACATTCAGCTTTGAATGCCGGAAATAGAGAGAGTAACCAGATCACTTTAGACTGCCAAATTGTAATGCTTGGTGTGATTAAAAATCTAAAATTCGTAAAATTGATTAACCATATACTTCTCATTGTGAAACGCTTCATATATTTATGTAAGTGGAAAAAGTTGGTTCCAAGCGTAAAAGGCGCCCTCGGGCAGATTAAGCACAATTGTCGTTTGGAAAACCATGCGAGAAGCACTATAGAAAAGTGGCAGCCAATAATCCATTTGTTTATATAAGACTCAGTTAAGCGGCAGCAAATAATCCATATGTTTATGTACCTTTTTATATTTTCCTTTGATTCTTGTTCATCTGTAAATGTACGTCAATGTCTAGTGGTCAATTAAATAAAAAAAAAAAAAAAAAAAAAAAAAAAAAAAAACTCTGTTATCCAATTTTCGGATCGCTGATTTCTTATTTAAAATACACTTAACTCATATGATGCAGTTAGTAATGAAAAAATATGTAAAAAAAACTCAATTTACAAAGAAATACATTGATCAGCAGAAATTACTTACGCTGTAGTTCATTTCCATGGTGGTAGGGCTGGCGGTCTCGGACAATGACCTGGTCTGCGGTGTGGTCAACACAGAGATTGTGGCGAATTGGTCCCCTCCACTCGACATTGCCACTGAGAATAAGCCACGTTGGTCTTATTGGTGGCAATCTTCAATTACCGTTACCGGGAGGCCCCGGAGGCTCAGTAGAATGAATACACGCCATCATTGGTGTCGTGTGCAGACTGAAAGGCGATACATCTCCACGTGTTGAACCTAATCGATAGGCTGTGTGCCATTATCCACGTCACATAAGACTAGTCTCTGTGGTAACTCAACCACCTTCTCTCGACGCCTATATTTATACTTGTCCGGTGATTAAAATGATAAGAAGCACGCTCTAAATATATACCCAGCACGCGCGTACAAGTCTTTCTACCCAAAATTAATGTTTTTCCAAAAGGAACAGAGAGAATTTTTCGCTGTCTTACTGCGTAATCCTTTAGACTGCTTCCGGCCGTCTCCGTGGTTGGCTGTTTCGCGGTTAGAGAATAAATAACACCATGATATTAAATTAATATTAATTATTTTGTTCCTATACAGCATATTATTAGATCATTAATCATTATTTTGTGCGTTTACTGTTACTAATCCACAGGGGATACTGCGCGGGTCCCCACCCCCTCCTCCCTCCCCCGCCACCACCACCGACCGGCACGCACCCACTCTTTTATCAGAAAAAAATCCATTTATCCAAAATAATTTATTTCTCACATGACTCTACACCTACTATTTTGGAATAAATTTTGACTCGAAAGCAACAGCGGATGTATCAGTCTACAGATCCCACATGTAACGGCCGCTGTGGTAGCTCCCTCTACCGCAATTTTTGTAACTAAATATATAATTATATATATATATATATATATATATATATACATACAGGCCACCAATTTATTTAAACCAAGACGAACTATGTTAACGTTACTACTGTTTCGCCGGGAATAATATCGATAATGTGTTTAATCCAATGGCCGCGGCTTTGGCACGAGGTTTAGCGGCAGATGCCGCGGGGACGGGGGTATACTTGACACCGCGGCAGGTTTTACTGTAAGAAGCGCCACATAGGATCACTCCGCCATTACCGGATCTTGTTTCACACAGCTGGTGGCCAGGTAGTCCGCCTGAGAAACGCGAACGTGTCTTCGCCATCAACGATCCTTTTCTTTGCGAGCTGTTCCATAAACAGGGCCTCCGTAGCTTAGTTGGTAAACATGCTGAGCTGCAGATAATTATAGGACGTGGGTAAGAATACTAGCACTTGCACGTATGTGAGGCATGTTTAATTCAACCCCAGTTTCGTGTCTTACTTCAGTGGCGGATCCAGGAATTTTTATATATAAATTTATTATACATAAATAACTTTTAACACGTAGCACCGCCCCTGCACCCCAAGTACCACCCACACTTGGGTTACCCAAGCTAAGCAAAGTTTGGGAGATACTCAGGCAAGGGCAACACCGGAAGTAAACCGTGTGCCCGACACTTTAAATTATTCTCGACTGAGACACTTTATTCTCGATTGGGACAGTTTATTTGCGTTCTGAAAATTTATTTGCGTTGTATAACTTGATTTGATGCGTCTTATAACTATATTTGCGTTTTATACTTTATTCGTGGTCTAAATATGTATTCCCGATTTAAGTAGTTTATTCCCGTTGAAACACCTTATTATAACTTATCATCACGGACAAGGCTAAGAGACACTATTTGGCAGTCTGGCATGGGTGGAGTATAGACAAAAGAAATCTTGAATGCTTCAAGGACTGACTATTATTTGTATTTTGACCGCTTTAGTTTTGCCGGGAAAGAGTTCGACATGCAACTTTAAGTGAAAGTACAGCCCCAATGGGCTTCCTTATGTGAGAGTAGTTTCGTCTCTCTGCGTCATGTCAACGGTAAAAATCACGGTGAACAGCCAAATGGTTCAGTCAACCGTGAAACAGTAAAATAGTTCAGTAACACGAACCGTTTGACATAGTTCATAATGTGATGTCGGACTGCACGACACGCGTTCGGGGCGCTTTCAGAGATAATCATGAGACAAGCCAATTTGCTGTTGTAAACAGTGTGAAAGGCCCACTTATGATTTCTCTCGGGCACACTACACTAATGTTCTGTGCAAAGGCATACTAGTTGTATCTGTGAAGTTAATAAATACCTACTGGCATTGGATAACCTACGCGTTTCGCGTTGGCGGTCTTCCTAATGTTTTTCACCCTGCCGCAGTGGTCTATGGTGGCACGACCTCACGCTGGCCGGCCGCGCGGACCGACGGCTGAAGGCACCAGAGACACCGTGCATGGCTTGTGGAACTATAAGCACAGCACGTTATGATGGTCTCATGTGACTTGTGCGGTGTTTGCAAGGAGCACAAGGCTAATTGACATCCCGGCGGCGGCGGCGGCGGGGGTGCCTCTTGATGCCTGGGAGAGCGGACATTTGTGATGAAAAAGAGACCCCTATACAGCGGACATGTATGATGAAAAAGATACCCATATAGAGCGGATATTTCAAAACTTGCGACCGGGGGGGGGGGGGGGGCTCTGAAAAGCCGGTTGCCACAAAAAAATACCCCTTCCGAGCGGATTTGGGCGGAAACCGCCCCGACCGAGAGGATTTGGGTGTTGAAAAGGGGGGGGGGGGGCTTTACCGCGGAATCCCCCCAATTAAGTACTCCCCCCCCCCTCGGGATAGACATCGGCCACAGACTGGTTCCCCCGAGAGACAAGTGGCACAGAGTAGATATTTAAAAAGAGGCACAGGGCTGATTGACATTAGGGCAACAAATTGGTTCCCGGAGAGACAGTGCTCAGTTGTTCTGGCTCAACCTGTTTACTCGTCTTCGTCATGCGTCGACGCCAATAATGCTACTACGCTATGCAAACAGATCTACGTATAAGGGACCTATTAACCAAGTATGGGTACGGAAATGTATGGTTACAGCAGGGGATTGGAGACAAATCGTTGTTTTTCACTCAGTTTAAACAAACGCTCCAAGAAAATGCATGTCAAAAATGGTATGAACATATGCGTAACCAAAGCAAACTATCAACGTAATGTATGTATAAATCGTTAATAGTTATGGAACCTACTGCAACTATGTAAATATTTAATATAGATAGGTGCTACCTAAAAAATGCGAGCGTATATTTTTTAATTCAGATATTCCGAGGGGATACATCTAGATTAATATTCAAAATTATTCTCACTTCGGCTTGCCATAAAGAATATCTTTGGCGGGATGACGTATACCATGCACGTACTTGTGGCATATCATTCGGTTGCTTAGGAACTCCCATTGTGACGTCATGTTTATAACATTTTGACGTCACAACTAGTCACTATGACAACAGCCGATGGGCGGTCACCAACAGCTTCGTGCTTGGCAACAGACATTTAGCCCGTCACTTATAAATTAACTTTAATTTGAAGTATACATCCAATGTTAACATTAAATTATTTATTCGTTAATTTTATGGGGCAGCTGATTTAATTATTAAAGACATGACATAATAGGCTTCGACCTCTCTTGGCGTGAATATATTTATGTACAGCTGATATTTACTCCGAATCCGAAAACGTCTCATGTGGGTTGTTACGCGAAGTGAAAGTCCTAAGCCTATGCTTGAAATGGACTTTGACTATGCATGCATGTTACCTTAAGAGCTCGCTTGCGCTCGCTATAAGTACAGATCGGCACCCGCTAGGTATAGATGTGGTGTTCACCAGCTTAGAAACCGTAGAAACAGGTAGATATAGTGGAATAACTCTAGAAAACCGAACCTGTGTCTTCTGTAATGATAAGGGGCATGTAGTGTTAGAGGACTAATACCATTTTTATTGAGATGCTCACTGTATAAAGAGTTAAAAAAACAAATATATAGATGCGAAATACTTGAAGCATATCTATTTCGAAACCTTTCTGGAGCTAATGCAAACCACGATAAACATGAACTACGAAATTTAGCCGTATATATTCTGAAAGCAGCAGAGCTAAATTCCTTATACATGAGGAGCGTTGCCAGCACTAACTGATTAATTGTACATGTATATGTTTTCTTTTTTGTAGTTTAGGCCTGTAGGCCTTATATACAAATAAATTAGTATAATTTAAAAATGTTAAAATCAATCTTTCAGAAATGCATATGAGGGTGAGGGGGATTTAACATTTACGCGGATGAGTAAGGAGGGGGTGGGGGCAATACCAAGGGCGGGTCCAGGGGGGCGGGGGGGGGGGCGACCTGGCCCCGGCCCCCATTTATACCATTTAACATATGAAAACCGAAACCGGCCCTCCGTATCCAGCATATCTGGATCCGGCCCTGAAACCGCCCCCCCCCCATCCATATTTTCTGGATCCGACCCTGAAACCGCCCCCCCCCCATCCAGATTTTCTGGATCCGACCCTGAAACCGGCCCCCCTATCCACATTTTCTGGATCTGACCCTGAAACCGGACCCCCTTTCCAGATTTTCTGGATCCGACCCTAAAAATTCCCCCCCTATCCACATTTTCTGGATCCAACCCTGAAACCGACCCCCTATCCAGCTTTTCTGGATCCGACCCTGAAACTGCCCCCCCCCTATCCACATTTTCTGGATCCGACCCTGAATACCCCTCTATAACAACGGGACGCGTTTGTTTGCTAATATTTACCCGTGTTTAAACTATTTTATTACAATTTTTGCCCCACTTTCTTTTTTTTTATCTTGTTTTGAACCTAGCACTTACAATGGCCTTACTGGAAGGGGTCGGTAACCGATCGGCCGCGGCGCGACGTGACCTCGGTGGCGAACCTTGATTTGTAGCGTGTAGCGTAGCGTCACGGACAGCCTTGCCCAGCCCAGCCCACCACAACACACACACACACACACACACACGCGGGGAGAAAAAAATATCGATTGACCCCGAGACAGCGCGCAGATCTAGGTCAGGTGACTGAATAATCTGGGCCTGGCACGACCATATATGGACCTGACTCTCCAGGCCACCAGGCCAGACCAGAGCGGTTGTGGGCGGTGACACCGGAACGCAGCGGCAACACGACATCGGAGCGGCGGATCTACTGGGCCTCCGACTGGGAGTCGTGCAGTGTACAAGGGGGTGTGTGACTCAGTGAGTGCTGCAGACTGCAACCTGCAGCCACAGCGTCAACACGGGTTTGTCAGACGTCTCCTCTTTCAGCAGGCTATATCAGGGAATTAAGGCTCTGCAGACGCCAGCTAGCGTCGTGTGTCAGTCACAACAACAAGGCCGCACCGCCATGAATGGTCAGACGACGCTGAGCACACTGTGACGACGTCGGTTGTGATTTTGTGACAGTGACAGTGACATTGACAGTTCAGCTCTCTTCTTCCAAGGGACGTGTCATTTTACTGCAGATCTGACACCGGGATATTTACATTGCAGAACGTCGAGGGACATCGCAGCGCTATTGAGCCTGTGATTTATTGTGGCATCATTCATAAAGGCGGAGGCGCCGTGACACTCGCGACACAAGACCACAGAGCGACAGCCCAACAGATTACCGACTCCATTTGGCCCAGCAGCCAATTGAGACATCGGCCAGCTCGGCTTGACCAGCACGGCTTAACCAGGCGGTGTCAGTCGGTATTGCCAGCGGGACACAGCGAGACATATCAACGGTAGGTGGAGAAAAAACTGCGCGGGTACCACGCCTATGTCATGTTATGTTCCAGCGGTAATCTGCAGTCAAAGCCTTGTCTGCAATGCCTGCAATGTCTGCAATGTCTGCAATGCCTACAATGCTTTACGAGCAATACAAAACCGATATAAGAGAAGCGATATCACACCTGGTGATATCTATGATGAGACCATAATAAGCTGTTGGTATCGTACGGATAACGACTTTTTGTTCATGTTGTATCTAACGGTTTGCCTTATAGTAATAAGGTAATTATAGATTATAGTTGTCGTTGTCAAAACAAGAATCGTCCTTTATTTAATATGCAATAACTATTTTAAGAGCTTATTATTAGTATATTGCGAACACATATAGTTTATTTACACTTATGGCAGTAAGTAAAATTGAGTAAGTTCTACAGGTGGTAAACGCAGTCCACTGTCAGGTCAACTGAGAAATTGTCATAGGTAATATTTTGTCAAGCGCATACCGTGACGATGGTTTGAGGCGCTGTTTCGTTCGCGGGGTTTTCACAATGTGTGACTTTCAATGGTACCCCGCCCCCGCTCACGCACCCCCCCCCCCCCTCCTTGGTCTCCATGAGAACATACCGTGTGTCTCACGTTGTCCCACACGTGTTTATTGCAGTGCACTTAGTGGGCCGTGACAGGTGTCTGTCGGGTGAGACGTCTTGATTCACGGAATTTTGGGCCGGGCGACATGCGCAAGAATGAACCGATCCAGGCTGTCAATCATTCACTGACGTCACTGTTGCTTTTATCCAGTCATGTGGCAAAAAAGGTCTTCCACATGCGTTATGTCCGACAAACAAGTTCGACAAAGAAAGCAGCATGTCACTTTGTTGTCAGTTTCAGAATTATATGAATTCTTTTCCCTTGAATGTATCTACCATGAGCTATGCTTGTCAATTTCATACCCACGATTAACGAGCATGGACTCAAGCATGGGCGGGGCTTAGCTCAGAGTATGGAACGATTAGACAGGAGAGGGAGACAGAGAGAGAGAAAAGAGAGAGAGAGACAGAGGGGGAGGGGTAGAATCCTTCAAGTCGAACATGCATCGTTAAAATCCCCATTGTTGTGAAACACATTGTTGTTAGCTCCAGGATCAGCCAGAGTGAGACATAAGCCTCCATAAGCTAATCTAGGGTTAGCTAGAGTAAGACCTAGACCTCCGGGGTCAGAGTCCCGGGTTGGTAAGTTGAAGTGAAAATCAATAACCGTGCCCTCATGTAGTTTTTAGATGTCTGTAATTTTCCGATTTTGTCGATTACACTTTCCGTGGCCTCGACCAAGCTCAACCAAGGTAATGTCTACCACGAATGCACCCCTCCACCCGCCCCCCCTCAACCTTCACTCCACCTAGGCCACATGCGCCGTTCACCAGGCTAAGCTTTATCTCGACGGCCCCACTGTCGTGTACAGGTTAACACTCTAGTGTCGAACTGCGAGATATGAATAATGTAACGCTGAAACAATGGTTCGATTATATACAGATTCAAGATTCAAGATTCATTTATTTGACCAAGTACAACGTAAATACAAGCGAGAAGTGAAACAAATAGTGATCTTGGCCGGGAGACTCGAGCTAAGACCTTAAAGGTCGCTGGCGCTAGAGCCACTCAACATTGTGATTTTTAGAGTTCTGCAGTAACACAGAAAAAAAGAAAAAAGATAACATGTATAAACAGTAATGTATATATACATTAATACGTTAGGTATTCAAAACAAAGCAAAACACATCTCACATGAACAGCTTCAATGTATATACTTGTTACTCAGACAATTAATTAAACGTTATAAAATTAATTAAGGTTAAACGGCAAATATAACATAATATATGTTGTTATAAAATCAACGCCGGCATGTGGCTCCGCCGTTCTCGGCGTGGGCTACATCCGCGACACACCTCCCAGCGTCTCATCCGGGTGACTCGCAGCTGGCCTCCGCGCGAATCTCGCAGCGACCTACTGACGGCTCGATTTCATTGTCGTCATATATGCAAATGAAGATACAGGATGTAACCGTGAATTTGCATTGGAAATATTACACGGGGCGAGATTCATGTAAAACATATATCGAAATGGTAGGGGCCAAAGATACCTTTTCATTGAAGCAAGCTCAATAGACCGATCCATGCTCCGACACTAAGCCCCGCCCACGCTTGGGTTCTTTTTCTTTAGTCGTGAGTATGAAATTGACAATCATAGGTGATGTTAGGTACAAGTGAGAAGTACTCATCTCTGAAACTGACAATAAAGTGATATGCTACTTTGTTTGTCCGACTTGTTTGTCCGATATAACGCACGGAGAAGGCCATTTTGCACCCCATGACTGGATAAAAGCAACAGTGACGTCAGTGAGTGATTGACTACCTGAATCGGTCTATTGGTAAGCTTGCTGGGCTGCAGACCAACGAGCCATGCTTTCGCGCTCTGGCGGATTCTTCATACAACCCGATTTCATTGTCCCCAGAGATTTTGTGGCTCAGTGTAGGTTTGATGTGCACAAAAACGGTCTAAAACATAAAATTTCCCGTACAAGAAACAGGTTTCAGTATTCAGCCACTGAGTGGTGGGCCTCACCCAATGGCCTTATATAAAGCGCGTGTGGTTATTGTCGAGTGCTCACTCAGCCCAACGCGGCCGGTGCGTGGTTCAAGCCCCACATATGCAAATATCTATAGTTGTGCAGGAGGATACAGATCCAATCTTTCTTTGCGTTGAATATGAGGGGGTGTTTCCAATGACATGGCTCCTCTCGACCTTTGACCCTTTCCATTATCGCGATATGACCTACAGAGGTTAACTCGTCCTAATTAAACCAACGAACCAGACATTCAGTACCGTGATAATGTTCTTTATGTAGATACTGCTGTCTGGGTTTTGGTGATTAATACCCCGATGTCCCCCCGCAACACGGCAGTTTAAAGTGACTAATTATTAGGGGACATGCTTTGGAGATTAGTTTATTGTGCGTCCTCTCGGTCTATCTATGTATAATATATTAGCAGTATATTCACAGAACGTGTCCAATGTATCACAATCACTTGCCTTTATCTATAACATGTTTTATTATTCATCCCGGGCGCCTTTATATCCAACGTGAGCCATTATCAGGACACCGGTGTAATTTACCATGCGACACCGCTCACCCCCCCCCCCCCTCCTCCCCTGCCCTGCCTCCCAGCTCTGCCATTCTGCCCCAGTATAGCCCCCACCCCCCCACCCCGCCCTCATCACTGGGATGTCTGTCGGATATCCCGGAAGTGGGAAACTTCTGCGGACTTCCTTATATGGTATGGCGACGGGTGGATGTCAGCTGATCTCGAGCGTCGCTATGGAAACCTGATGTAACTGTCGTCTGGCGTCTGAGACGCCGTGACGCCTCGTGCGGACCACGCCCATGTCTGTTGGATGCTAGGGACAGATTGGGGGGGGGGGCGGGCATAACGAGGGTAGGTGCATTAGCGGGAGGGAAAATGACACGGGTTGGGGGGGGAGGGGTGGGGGCTGCATGGGCGTGTCATGACAGACGAGGGGTGCGCGAGGGAGGAGGGTAGAAGTGAATGGCTGCGATGTCGGCGTGTGTGTAGACGACGCCCAACGGGTGGGGATGGTGGACGGGACCTGGATGTCTTGTTATGGGAGTGGGGGTAGAGGGGATAGGGGTGGATGCTTGGGTAGGGTGGGGGGAGGGGTGCAGGCTTGGATAGGTGCGGGTAGGGGTGCATGCATGGGTAGGTGGGGGTAAAGGTAGATGCTTGAATATGGTAGGGGTAGGGGTTGAGGCGTCGGGAGGGTGGAGGTAGGGGTGAGGGCTTGGGAAGGGCTGAAGGAAGCGGGGGAGTGTGGCGGGAGTGAAGGTATAGTCTTGGTGGGGAGCAGAGGAGAGTAGTGCAAGCTCGTGGCTGTGAAGGTACTTGGGCCAACGCTAAAATGTCACGGTCATTGCAATATTAGAGATCAAAACAGATGCTTTATTACTTAGACTGCCTTCAATACAGGGCAACATTTCTACTTTTATTGCCAAACGAAATGACAACAGCCACAAATACTACGTACTAAATACAGCCAGGTGTGTGTGTGTGTGTGACCACAAGATGCGTGCGGTGTGCCTTCCTATCACCGAGAACTTGATTAACTCACTGAGAATCCTATTTCAAGGCCGCGGCGACTAAGTAGTGTGCCGCCACTCCATATTCCTAGTATTACAGGTCACGCGAATGTAAAGACACAACATACGAACGCGTCATATGTCCCTTGGAAATATAGTGGTGGTGGGGGGGGGGGGGGGAGGGGTCAGTAGGGGTATGGCGTTAGGGGTCATTATTCGGTCATGGTGATAACTGCATTGTTAGCAGGTGGTGGTCTCTGCATTGTTCGGGAAAGTGGGTGATATTCTCTGGTTAGCACAGCTAGATCACAGGTAACAAAGATATTGACACCCGAAATGACGATATGGGAATCATATTGAAAACAATTGTAGGACGCCCCCCCCCCTTCCGCCCCCACCGCCCCTCGGCCCCGTGGGGAAGATGGGCGTCGACTGCAGGTGAGCAAGGTGGGAGGGGGTGGGGGTGTTCGCGTTCCTTATTGTGGAAGAGGAGATATATTGGCACTGTGGATGAGGCTGGGGGTGGAGAATTGGTGAGGGTGGAGGTGGGGTGAGGGTGGAAGAGTAGATGGAGGAGAGCGGGGGTGATAGTATCCAGGGATGGAATAATTGGGTGCAGGGGATCAAGGTAGGCGGACGTTGGGTGTGTGTGGGGGGGGGGGGGGGTGGAGCGGAGGGGAGGGGGTATAGGTGGGTGGGTGGAGGGGTGATTATATGACCCGCCAGTAGTTCTGTTTTCTTCATTGTTGTGTGTGATATCGGCTGGCGTGCCGACATTGGGGTCCCTGGGGCTGCTATCAATTAGCGTACGGAGCCGACCACCATTGGACGCTGAGCGGGGGAGGTGCGGGTAGGGGGGGAGGGGGGGGGGGGGGTGGCGGTGATGATCGTCGTTAATTGGGGGGATCAATAGTTAGGGGGAGGGGGGGGGGGTGAGGGGTGAGGGGTGGTCACGATAGCGTTGGCTACTATGTTCAGCCGCCTCTCCCACCCCCGGCATCACCCTGCAGCCATCTGGATTAACCTGAGTCAACTCACTGTGTGGATCCATCCAAGGATTCCTTCCCATCTGGAATCACCGCGGGCGTTATCTTAGTATCTCAACCCACCCCAGGGTTTTCCTTCCCATTTACTTCCCATTTGGATACACCCCTGGGTTTTTTCCTATCTGGATCCGCACGTGGGCTCCCTTCATATCTGGATCCACCCCTAGGTTCCCTGAACATCGGGATCTACCCTTAGCTCTCTTTCCATCTGGATCCACCCCTGGGCTCCCTTCCCATATGGATCTACCCCTGGTGTCCTAATCTATTGCTAGCGTGCAGTCACCTGATGTTTCCCTGTCCCCTTCAGAATGGATGGTTGGTTGTATATTCAGGACGCTTTAACCACTTTTGGTCATATCGCGTCAATGGGAGAAGGAAGGGAAGAGTGGAGCCATGTCCCCGGGGTAACCCCCTAATCTTTGCGAAGAAGGACATATGGGATCTTTATTTTGCGACCACACAGACCTGGCCACAGCGGGGCTCGAACCCTTTTGAATCGAGACAACCATCAAGTCATGGTCTGTTTCCAAAGGTATAAACAGTCCCAGGCATAAGCCGCTCACTGCACTACGCACTGAGGTGACCCGGTTATGCCCCTATATATGGCTCATTAATATGTATATGTATAAAAATATATATACATTAGCTATATTTATATATCCATCGTGGTGTAGCCACTTCTCATCCTGCAGCCAATATATATGACGTGCAATAAGACCACCGGTGGGCTATTTCACGTACATTGTTAAGTCGGCTACGGGGTTTAGTCGGCTAAAATCGCCCATCATTTACACGTTCGTGAAATCCGCGACAGGTGAAGGCATGCACAGAGCAATGTACCCACACCACACGTCACACAGAGGGACACATGCACAGTCACCCTAGAGTTACCTGACACCGACATATACCAATCTCAAGGCATTGTCCGCTTGGGGCGCTAGCTGTGACATCTACCAATGTACCTACCTGGGCAATACCTGGTGGTGAATAATGCATAGGCGATAAATGACTGTCCACTGGGAGGTGGGTGGGGGGGGGGGGTGATTACAGAGCTGCGAGACTGGTGACAGAGGGGGGGGGGGAGGGGTGATTACAGAGCCCAGAGACAGGGGTGACAGAGCTAGAACACAGGATTGTTACTTAGGTTTTATATAATATTTCCTCTGGATGCCTGGAATTAATCTAGAAGACGAAGCTTCTCTGGTCAGATTGTCACTGTAATTTGCGACATGTGGTGTGCCACATATTAACCACAAAACGGTCGTATATGCTGATAATATAGCATAGATAATACATATATAGATACGGGCAATTAACAATATCAGATGGTGTTAATATTGACTCAAAGCGTATGTGAATCATCGCTATAGGTACATCGAGGCTGTAGGCCTGATCAACCTCCGGTAACCTATACCACAGAGGTTACCTAGCGCTAGGCTCCATCGACCCGTACTCTCGTTACTTACTGAGTGTTAATAGAAGTAACGGTAAATATCTGGCTGGCCGTACAGTGCTGTAATATCGAACGTGTTGTATTTAATGGATCTGGCGCCGTCTGCAAGGAGATCGGCCAGCGTGCTTCCTACCCCAGCCCATCAGTACCCCATCTCTGCGTTGGTACAAGCTATCCCACCCCACCCCACCCCACCCCACCCCATCGGTACCCCATCCCAGCGCGGGTACAAGCCATCTCACCCTATCATACCCCATCCCACCCCATTCAGCACCATCCCACCCTATCCCTCCCCCTCCCCCACTCCACCCCGCCCCACCCATCCCACCATATTGTCACCCCATCCCAACCCATTCCACCCCATCCCACCACATTATCACCCCATCGCATACCCATCAACACCAGATTCTATCCAACCCCACCGCCACTCCACCCTCTCACCGACCCTGACACGGAGTTACAGCGCGGGCAGCACTGACGACACGGGAGAGATGAGCCGTCTTGACGTGTGACACGGTGCTTTATGACATTGCTCCCCATCGGCTGGGGCCGCCCCGATAACCCAGTGGGTTAGAGCGCTCTCCTTGAGCGCTCTGGCCACCTGAGAGCCTAACGGCACTTGGGTCGGTGGTTCGCACCCCGCAGTGGCCATGTCTGTGTGGTCACAGGATAAAGATCCCATGTCCTTCTTCGCAAAGAGTAGGGGATTGCCCCCAGGGACATGGCTCCGCTCTACCCTTCCTTCTCCCATTGCCGCGATATAACCAGAATTGGTTAAAACTACCTGAATATACACAGGATACAACCAACCCCCACCATTTAATAGAGTATGTGACGGAGCTGTTTGGATAGTAACTGTCGCGGCACAGTGTGGGATGTCTGCGGTATCGGCCGTTATATGTGTGCAGTTTTCTACGCCATCATACTGGTGTCTGTATGGAGTCAGTATATTATGGTGGAGGTGTCTTTATACTAAGGGCCGGCGCTGCATGCATGCTCCTATTGTTCGCAGAGTCGTGCATGTCTTTTTTTAATGTCACGCTCTCCGTGACTTGAATGGCGTGATATGAACTTTAGGCCGATGTTCGCCACATCACTGGCCCATAAGGAGCGACTTTTGGGGGTTTTATATGGTGTCTCGCCTTTGTTTGGGCTCGCACTGCGAGTCGGAGGGTCGGCATGGTGTCAAGGCACCCTGCCCCGGTAGCTCAGTGGGCTAGAGCGCTCACCTCGCGTGCTATGGCCACATGAGAGCCTAACGGCACGTGGATCGGTGGTTCGCGCCCCGCTGTGGCCATGTCTGTGTCGTCGCAGGACAAAGATCCCATGTCCTTCTTCGCAAAGAGTAGGGGGTTACCTCCGGGGACATGGCGCCACTCTCCCTTCCTTCTCCCATTGACGCGATGTAACCAGAATTGGCTACAGCGTCCTGAACATACAACCAACCAAGGTGTCTCATAGTGGATACGTCATCAACCAGCCGGCCGAGTATATACACGTTTGGTCCTATTCACTTGCACTATGCATTACAAAACGCGTTCGCTCAAAATATGTGTATATTACAAAACTGTGTAATAGTTTGGTGCAGCACGTGCCGAAGGTTGCCATCCCTCAGGCGAACATGACGTCACAAGGCTGTTAAATTACCTCATTCACTTCAGATAGATTCTCGTGTTTTGAGAAAGAAGGTAGTTTTATAGTAAGCGGATGGTGGCTCCTCGTGGCGGTAAAAAGGTGAGACGTGACTGTTGCTGTGGGTGTTACAGGTGGACCCAGCAGGTGGCAGCACTGGCTGTGTTGCTAGCCGCTGACACCTGGCCACGCGGGTGAAGGGGGTGACCCATGCTTCACCATGGTGATATACCCCAACACAACCTAGACTACCTCCCCGACACAGACACCAAAGTCACTCTCACTCCTCACCCCCTCACCGTCACCCCCTCGCCCTCACCCCCTCACCCTCACTCCCTCACCCCCACTCTCATCCCACACACCCTCACCCCTCACCC